>JBBBDQ010002045.1:335000-745000 GCA_037127315.1 Ascarosepion bandense
ATATATCCACTACAAATCGTACATTTGTTTCGACATTGGAACTACAATGTCTCATCAGGTGGTGTGGACAGGAATGGAAAGCCTCTTTTCTTATATTTGGTGAGTTGTGTGTGGGATGTTGGTGGGGGTTAGTGATAAGGGAATAAGTCTTGTGAATTGTCCGTTTGAATTTTGAAGAAAGTGGTTTGGGTAGTGAATATAGTTGATTAATCAGTGTTTTAATTGGCTTAATTATAAAAACTGTGATTAAATACACACATTAAATTTTACCTATTACCTTAAATACAAACATACCTATTACATATTTACCTATTACCTTAAATACAACATTAAATTTTACCTCCTACATTAAATTCTACTTATTAAGCACCCATTACCTACTTACCTCTTACCTTACATACTAGCATTAAATCTTACCTCTTACATTAAATCTCACATATTGCACACAGTAAACTGTTACTTAATTTAAAATTTAAAATTTAATAGGAAAAATCGATTTTCCTAATTTAATAAAATTAAGGTTAAATATACAAAATTAGATTAATTTTAAAAACTGTGCATAAATACAAAAATATTCTACAGTTGTACAAATAAGCGGTAAGTCCAATCCCATCCCCCACCCCTTACACCCCCACTACTCTGCTCCTCTAAGAATTCCAAAGGATAAAGTCTAGTTGCAAGATCATAAAGCTTACAATGCTATCTGCTAATGTTAAATCTGTCTACAAAATTCCAAAATACTCATTAATACCAGTGGTGAACAAGTAACTTGCAGGGTTAGAGGGAAATAACTCATGGCTTCCAATCAAGGCTTTACACAAAGAATGAGGATGAAATACCCCAATGATTGTAATAAAGGGTTCGGTTCGAAATTCCTAGCAGCTGAAGAATTCAAATCTCAACAAAGATGAGGACAATAGTCCAAATAATGTAAATACTGCAAATCTAACGTATAATCAAAGAGAAAGATATATATAAAGAGAAAGAGAGTGACAGAGAGATAAATAAAATAAGAAAAAAGAAAATTACCTACACCCTGAAAAGAAATATAAATGACCACAAGGTTTTATTGTATTACTTTCTGTTTTATTTAGGAAAATAGAAACTTTGGCTCGCAATTTAGAGACGAAAAAGAAGGAAAGACATAGAGAGATGGAGAGGTTTCAGAGAAGAAAAGGCGGGGCTTAATCCAGCGTTCGATATTTTAGTGCAGTAAAAAGTGTATGATTCCCTAAATTCATCCTTGAATTTTGTAACTCCGTCATTAAACACAAGAAATGAAATACAGTGACTGGAAAAAGAGACCCTTCCTTTACTTTAGGAACTGAACAATATCCTGATCCCAAATAACGTTGAAAGAATGACAAATAGACATATTACATAACTAGATAGGCCCCAATGCCTGTTGCCAAACAAAACGGTATTATTATTGCTAAAATCTCTGTTATATGCTTGTTATATGCCAATCACTATATTTATTAATCGATTTTATCATCAGATTCTACAAGTATGTAAGTTCTACAATATCATGGGAACCCCAACATTTGTCTCAACATTAGTCTAGAAAAATCTATGATAACATGCTGATCACGGCTCAGGTGATCAACAAAGAACAAGTCATGTTTTAGGTATAGAAAAAAGAGATATATTGCACATATTTAACCTTGAGACATTATCAATTAAAATCATTTTTGGATCCTCTAAGATGATAAAATGTCAGGATATCTTTATCTTTTTTCTCTCTACTTTCTTCGAATATGTTTTACCTTTTCATTATACATTCAGTTTTGAATTTCAAATTGAAAAAAATATTTATACAGCAAAACAAATTAGGAACGTATTAAATCTTATATTTATGTTCTTTCCAGTTTTAATGGGCCAAATAAAGGTTGCCTGAAACCAATTTTAATTGGGGTTCGAAATGCCTTGAATATGATGAAGATTAAAAAAATAAATGAAAAGTTGGGAAGGAATTAGACGAAAAAGAGAAGTTTAGGAAAGAGAGACAGATATAATAGTATGTCTTCTTGGAAATATGAGAAGGAAGTAAAAGTGAGAAAGATCTGATATTATATATATATATATATATATATATATATATATATTTTTTTTTTTTTTAATCATTTCACCCCGAGCAAGGCAGAAACGCCACTGATGTGCAGGGGGTTACATAAATGTAAAGAGATTAATTACAAAAGAGTGAGGAGGACAAGCTAGTTAGAAAGGAACAATAGAAAGCTGAGAAAGCAGGTGCAATGACAGGTACATGGGCGGAGAGAAAGGGAAGGTTATACAGGGGAGGGGAGAGAGCTAGAGGCCAGTGGTTAGTAGGTGAGTATTAACTTTGCTTTTAAATTTCTGGAGGTCGTAGCCGTCAGGAAAGCAAGAATACGGGAGTGAGTTCCACAGGCGGGAAGTGCGAGAGAGGAAGCTGCAGGAGTAGAATTGTCGTCTGCGTTTGGCTAACCTGACTGTGAATGGGTGGGACCCAGTTGCCAGTCTGGTTGCACGGATAAACACCTGTTGAGGAGGCATCAATGACTTAAGCTCATCCGAGCAGAAGCCATGAAAGTATTTATAGAAGAGACAGAGGGAGGCCACATTTCGACGATGGGAAAGTGGCTGCAGACGAGTCGCCAGATCAGTACCTATCACATTACAGACTCTCCTTTGGAGCTTGTCAAGAACACTGAGGAGAACGGCAGGGGCACCTGACCATAAATGACAGCAGTACTCCATGCACGGACGGATGGTTGACTTGTATATATGCAGGATGGATTCAGGTGGAAAAAACATCCTGGATCGACATAGTGACCCAATCTTCTTAGCAGTAGATTTTGCTATGGATTCAATATAGTGCTTCCATTTGAGGTCAGAGGACAGGGTAAGTCCGAGGAGGCGTAGTGTATTACTCTCCGGGAGAATCATCTGGTCTATGCTTATGGGAGGCAGAAGAGGTTGCCTGTAATGGTTGACAGACAACAGCTTGGTCTTAGATGAATTGAAGTTGACAAGCCACTTCTTGCCCCAGTTCACCACAGAGTGTAGATCCCGCTCAAGGTCAGCAGCGAGATTATGTCTGTCCGCCACGACAGGTTTCTTACTGGAGCGGGAGTATATTGTAGTGTCATCTGCGTAGATGCCTACTTGGGACTTGATCTCATCTGGGAGGTCGTTGATGAAAATAAGGAAGAGCGTTGGGCCCAGGATAGAGCCTTGTGGGACACCAGCATTCGTGTTGTAGGACGAAGAGGCACGCCCATTCAGAACGACCTTCATTTTGCGGTTATTTAAGAAAGATTGGATTAGGTCAAGCAGGCGACCAGTAATACCATAACCGCGTAGTTTGCATAGGAGGCCAGGGTGCCAAACCCTGTCGAAAGCCTTGGAGATGTCCAGAGCAACCGCGCGAGCCTCGTCAGACTCATCAAGGGCCTGTAGCATGTACTCCGTTACAGTAGTTAGCAGGTCGGCTGTGGACCTGTCAAATCGGAATCCATATTGCCTGTCGGAGATCGGCGAATTTGACGGGTGCGATGTTAATTATGATATAAATACGAAGAAACGGCAAAAGCAAACACGGAATGGATTGACCAGAAAAGACATGGACGCATGATCGCATAAAGAAGCAAAGAAAAAAAAAAGAGAGAAAGAGAAATAAGCGAGAGAAATATAAGGCAAGTAAAGGAAGATCCAAACAAAACAAGAAATAGAGAGAAAAGAAAACATAAGAAACAAAAGACAAGAGAGTGAGAGCAAATGTCACGAAGCAAAAATAAAATCGTTGTAAAATATGAATAGTAAAAAAAGACAACTGAAACGTGTGGAATAAGTAAGAAGGCAGTAAGATCGGAATAAGAAACACACACACACACACATATTTATATATATATATAGTATATCGAGGCAGCAAATAATTTTCTAAACATATACTCACATGAGCCATCTTCAGAGAGGTTATTAAGACGGTAACACAATAACATTCACCATCAGCGACGATTTTATTTCGTGTTGACATACAACTCCGCTAGGCAACGTCTATAGATACCAAAAATAACAAACGCAGTCCGCAAATTTGCAATGCGGCTCTATAACGTCACACCGCGTGATAGCGCAAAGATTGCTCATGTGAGCCGATAGCTTAGAACCAAATCAATAAAAAATTATCCAAATGTTGGAGAATTTTTGTTTTTATTTTCAACTGAAATTAAAGCCAAAATACGACGTTTAGAACGGCTCATGATTAAACATAATAGACATTCATTGTCTCTTATATTTAACAGTACATGTTTAGAATATATATATATATATATATATATATATATATATATATATAAACACTAGCTACTCTAACATCTACGCATTATTTTTATCTGGAAGAATGGTAGACTTAAAAAAACAGTAGCTACTCTAGCATTTACGCATATTTCATTCAGTAATGAATTAGAACACTCTTAGTTACTGGCGTATGTATACATTGTATATCACCCGCTAAAAAGTCTGCCCTTTCTACCGAGCGCCCATAGCTCAGAGGTAGAACCGCCGACTGATGACAATTCGATCGGCTTTCAATCCTGTCTAAAAGAAATCGGATGTTTAACCGTATTGATGAGCTGTGAAATAGATCTGTCTGCGGATGACTATATATATATATATATATATATATATAAGACGATGGGTATATTATCGCCATTTTATATTATTAATTTCACGCCTGTGCGTTTTTTTTTATTTTTGTCTAGTCCATATTATAGTACTGTCAATTGGACACAGTTTGTAAGAAAAACGATCACCATGACGCAATTAACTCTGCCAAAAACTTGGAAACGGTATGCGTAATGCCTGGTATCCGCGCCGAAATCCACAATACGAACATTTAAGCATGTTTCGTTTTCAGTCTGAGAAGAAACCATAGGTTTCAGAAAAAGTTGGATGAGTTGAATAGTGATTACGAAGGTACTACAGCTTTCACCAACTTAAAAAGAAGACGACCTAGAAAAATGCTAGGGATTGCGAAATCTTCTGAAAACCGTGGTTTAAAACAATAACGATTTTATTGAATAAATTTACACTTTACAGGAGATTCAGGAAGGCAGCTGTTTATTGCAAAACTTTTCCAAGTGCCGACAGTGGAAGCGACCTCGTTATATGTAAAATAAAGATGAAACTTCAGAGTTTGAAGAAACCTAGTGCAGTACTCAGATTGCAAGACAACAGATTTGTGAACGACCTCACCCTTCAAGAAAAATAGACAGTGTGAAAAAATTAGGAACAAACTGAAAATGAAAATTCAAAATGAGACACACTAAAATAAGCGTTAGTGACATAAGCAAATGACATCGTCCAAAAGAAAAACAGACGTAGAAGAAAATTTAGTGGATCACAGAGAAGATTCTCGACATGACGCAAAAGAGACAGAAAACAAGACATGGAACGGAATGCAAGAAACTACACAGGAAAATAATGAGCAAATTTAGACAGGCTAAAGAGCAACGGTTCAAAGACAAAAGTTCAGAAATAGAGAGACTCAGAACGACTAATAAAGGAGACATTCATTAAAAAAATAAGACATGAAAAAAGACACGCTCTTCAGCACAATGTATAAAATCCAAGGATTGAACACTTATATTAGAAAAAGCGAAGACACTTCAGCAATAGAAAGAATATATAGATCTCTTCCACGATAATAGAGAGCACCCGACAATACACAGAAATACTGACGGCCTGGAAATATTAATATCGGAAGTGGAAGCTGCACTGCGTAAACTAAATAGAAACAAAGCAGCAGAACCAGACAACATTGTAACATATACTGGCAGCCTTAGACGATTTCAACGGAGACAAAATTAAATAAATCAAATCTACAACCGCAGTGATATACCGAAAGACCTAATCAGATCACTTTTCATAGCGTTACCTGAGCAGTCGGGTGGAAAGGATAATGAACCCCACCGAACAATCAGTTTAATGAGTCACACATGAAAACACATCATGCGAATTCTGATTAATCGAGTTCACAGTAGAATCAGGCTAGAGGTAGCACAAGAACAGTGCGGTTTGCTCAAAGACACTGAAACAAGGAATGCAATATTTATGCTTAGAATATTATCAGATACAGAATGACATGTAGCTGTGTTTCTAAGACTAAACAAAGTCATTTAATAAAGTACGCTACAAAAAGTTGATAGAGATGCTCAGAAACGTTCACTTATTCGGGAATTATAATACAATAATCAAGAACTTGTACTGGCAGCTAACAGCTGCATATAGTCAGAAAACAAATAGCTACACAAAGATAGAATTTGGTGTAAGACAGAGATGTGTCATCTCATCAAATCTATTTAACCTATACAACGAGATAATTCTGGTATCTCTAAAAGCCCTGCCAGAATTCGTCATTGATGGCCACAATCTGAACAATATAAGATACGCAGATGATACAGTGCTGATAGCAGACACGGAAAGGAATCTATTAGACCTCCTACAGAAAGTAATTTTTTTTTAATCATTTCACCCCAAACGCCACTGATGTGCAGGGGGTTACATAAATGTAAAAAGATTCATTAGAAAAGAGTGAGGAGTACAAACTAGTTAGAAAGGAACAATAGAAAGCAGGTGCGATGACAGATACATAGGTGGAGAGAAAGGGAAGGTTATACAGGGGTGGGGAGAGAGCTAGAGTCCTGTGGTTAGTAGATGAGTATTGACATTGCATTTAAATTTCTGGAGGTTGTAGCCATCAGGAAAGCAAGAATACGGGAGCGAGTTCCACAGGCGGGAAGTGCGAGAGAAGAAGCTGCAGGAGTAGAATTGTCGTCTGCATTTGGCTAACCTGACTGTTAATGGGTGGGACCCAGTTGCCAGTCTGGTTGCACGAGTAAACACCTGTTAAAAAAAAAAGAAGAAAAAGGATACATATAAACTACAAGAAAACTGAGTGCATGATCATCAGTAAAATGATAAGTCAAAATAACAGTTACAGGTCTGGGATTCTAAAAATCAAACAGGTACAGAAATTTTAATACCTTCTAGCAGAGGACGAAATGTGCGACACTAAGATCCGAAAGCGTATAGGCATGGCTAAGTATGTATTCTAGAAACTAACTCGTGTATTGAGAAACAAAAATTTTGCTGGAAAGAAAGAAGAAAGTCCTGGGTTGGTATGTGATGTCCGTCCTACAATGTGGTAGCGAATGCTGGATAATCTTATCAAAGATGAAAGAAAGATTGAAGCTACCGAAATTTAGTTCTAAAGAAAAATGCTGAGTATACCATGGACCGAACATGTGAGGAATGATGAGTTTTTGGAGATGATAGAAACGAAAAAGGAACTAATATTTAACATTAGGTAAAAAGAGCTGAAGTTTCTGGGACATATAATGAGGAAGGAGGGCTTGATGAATCTGATATTCAAAGAACGGACAGAGGGAAGGAGAGATGGGGGAATGCAAAAAGTGACATATATGATGGCAGAGGAGGGTTTGGGTGGGGTAGCAAGAGAAAAGATTTCAAGAGCTATAAGAGGAAGATGAGGAAGGCCATGATAGCCTACACCCTGAAGGGACAGGTTACATAGCAGAAGAAGGTTATGGTAAAGTGAGATGTGAGTGTTATTTTCATTTTTGTACAATTTAGATAACACATTATACATCGCACCATTATACATCGCACTGTGTTTTATGTCTTTTTTAATCCTCTCGTAGTCACGAATAAGTTTCCTGGTATGGTGATTAAAGTCAGCACGATAGGTGCTGTATGTATTTTCAATTGTTTTATTTTTATTTTTTATAGTCTCAAGTACTTTCAGTCTTATCCAGGATCATCTTCAGAGATTTGATTGTTAGGATATAATTAATTTAGTTGTTCGTTATGAAAAGTTGTTATGGATATCTTGTGGCTTAACTGTTACGAGTTTTGAATACACGCATAAAAACGCGACACCGATTTCCAAATTATATGGTGTAATGGAGGTAAAACAATTTACATTTTAGAAGGTTTGAACTCGTTTTTTTTCTTCCTAAAATTACAATTTAAATATTTTAAAGACTTATTGTTGCAAGCATTTTAGAATCTATACTGATAATTTGTTTATTGTCAGTTTTAATGTTTTGATAAAAATGGCTTCAAGAATTTAAAGTTTTTGTTTATATTTTTCATGATCGAATATAGTCAGTTAATATTTCCCTAAATTGTGAATGTGGACAGGAATGTTTATTTGAATATTGTGCAATCGATGGTTAATTGGGCATATGTAATGTAAGCCTTCTTGATAGCATTATAGTCTTGTGATCAACATATATATTTGCTTTCAGGTTACAAATGCAATCTCTCAAAATACATTTAAATTGTTATACAATGTTCTTTTTGTAAAATGCTAATTATTGGAAAAGAGATATTGCGTAAGATTGAATTGGTTATATTAAATATATTATCGTATAGAATTAGTTTTAATTTTTTTAATGGATCTGTGGGAGATATATTAGTACTAAGGAGATTTTTCTATGATTTTTTCATTTTGTTTATAATTAGAATGCATCTGATTACGATATATAATGTTGATATGACTAGATTTAATTGAATAATTATGTTATTTTTCATTTATTTATGTCTCCGAGAGGATTATGGTAAAATAGAGATAATATGCCTAATTTTTTATCAAACATGCTCAAATAAATATTTGCTGCCTAAACACATAAATATGTATATATGTGTGTGTGTATTTGTGTGTGTATATTATTATTCGCATACATCTCACCCACACAGACAGACAGACAGACAGACAGTCAGACTGTTTGTAGTCAATTTCTGAAAGCCACTGCAAAAACTTAAAATAGGTTGCACTAAATTTTACCGCATATTAATGTTAACAAACTTTTTAACGATATTGATAATTTTACTAATGTCATGTTTTATGTTTCAGACGGCAGTTAAATTTTTTTATGTTTTAGACATGGACAAAAACCGAATTTCATTTAGGTATCCTTTATGCAACGAATGGAGCTCCATATAGAAATCTATTGTGTATTTGTAGATTCTCTATTTCCTTCATATTATGTGATCATTTCAACAGTAAACAATTCTTGTAATTTTGTAAAAAACATCATTGTGCCTAATTATTTGGGTACACTCACTCTCTTATATATACATGTTAATGTGGATATGGTTCTTTGATTTTGTGAACAGGGAAATTAACGTCTAAGTCATCTAAAATCTTTCTAAATAAATTTTATCGGTAGGAAAAGTTCGAACCTGCATGTCTCTTTATTAGTGAAAGCACTTGTGATGTTATCGTTTCATGTGCGTAGTCCCTTACTGTAAAATCAGACTTGAACTTCCTTACGAAATGTACATTTTTAAGTCGAAACCAGAGTTTATAAACCAGGAGACGTCAACTTCACCGTTAAAAAAGAAAAACTTAGATGTCAACTTTAAAATGTCTAATTGCTAATAATAACGTTTATACTAATAATATATTACACATCACGGCAACCTCATACTGGAGTTTATTTTTTTAATAAGCAGTGACCCGGCTATACAGCTAGTATATATAATGCAATAAATAACGTATACATTTATAGTAGCGGATAGACACATTTTGACAGCCTCATTTTTAAACATGGAATCAATTCTTTATTATTTGGATCCATGCTATTATTACGGCATACGGAATTCTAATAAACGTTTTTGTTGGCACATCGAGGATTCGAATTTCTATTTCTACATACCAAATATGCATTATCAGAGATCACATGATTGTAGCGACAGCTTGAATACATAAAACATTCTAACGTTATTTTCATTTGTAATACGGTGTATTTATCATTAGAGGATGGGTGCTCTATGGCCATAAATTGATTCATATGAGTTGCAACCGAAACTTACATATGCGGCGCCATTGAAACGAGTTTTATTGACCCTCAAGTTTCGTAGTGTCTACCCAGAAAACATACCCACTATCATCACACAGAACTCTCGATACAAAATACGTTTTATTCGTATTTTTTACACTGTTTACACCAAATTATGGCACTTATATCCGAGTGTTGCTGGAAAAATCGATAATAAACAGATCAAAAAACAGTTTTGCAAATTTTGTTTTTCCAATCTTCTTGATCCTTTACGAATTGTCGCCTAAGATTTTTGTTCGTATCTGACAGGAATGACACATGGCTTGCTTTTTACTGATGATGATCTCGATATTAACGTTATACAGTAGTGGTTGTTTGGTTATTCTTGTTTTTCAGTTAGTTTGAATCAATTTACTTCGTTTTCCTTCAACCTTTTTCATCCATAAAGTATTTTAGCCTACAAGATTACCGCTCAGTTGGAGCCTTTCTTTTACTGGCAATTCTATGGAAATGTCAAAGATGGGTGTACATTTAAATCTTCGTAGATCAGATTTTTTTACAATAACCCGACACGTTCCTCAGATTCCATGCCACATTTGAAGTCACTTAAAACACCTAACTTGTTCAATTTTCTGGCGGAATAAAAATAGTTTATACTTTCTTGAACCTATAATCGATTTATTACCGATGCAAACCGTCTGTTTTAACTCTTCCTATTTCTCAGTCTATCCATAAATAACACTTTCAGTATTATCCTCATATATCCGCGTACATGGTGGATGACTGGTTTGTTAGTTCGATTCGCCTCGGTTCCATGTATTTCCTGGTAGAAAGATGGCTGTCTTTATCTTGTTATGAATGCGCAAATACCAAACTGAAGACACATTTCTGTTATCGTTTATTACTTGGTAGCAATCTTGAACAAATAACATTCGTGCTTAATATCATCTCATAATTCAACACAAGCTGTTTTATATATTTTTTAATGATCACTCGGCTTATATTTTTGGAGTGACTGTTTGACATCTGTCAACTGTTATAACTTTCAAAGAAATCCTAACTTCAAGTTGATATATTGCGTTGTACAAATGGCAATAACATGAAGGTAAAACTCTAGCAACATGTGTATTAGCAATCAATATTTGTTAATAATCGATATTTGCAAGGAAAGTTTGGCCACTGTATCGTTTAAGCGTCCTACTAAGTAACTAGATTCCACCCGTTTACTGTGGAATCAGGAAGATTCAACCGTCACTTCTACTCTATAAGTTTCTTCACTCGCACTTTCTGCCTGTGGAACTCCCTTATGTTTATTTGAAATGCGATGACAATCGTCATCTTATATATTCTTCAATTCCGTTCATCTTTTGCCGTTTCCACAATCCTCTCTATACTCAGTCTTTTCTCTTACTTTCACTATCTGTAACCTCCGAGCATACTAGTGGCTTTTTCATCTTGCTTGGGGTGAAAGGAAAAAACAAATAGATTAACAGAAACAAGCATGTTTTTGATGATATCTAGAAGTGTACGTTTTCACCATTTGAAAGGTTAATAAAAAAAGATTGAAGCACTCTTTATATTTGGAGGTATGTTAGATGTACACTAAATCTTGATTGTAAACAATCTCAAAGAAAGATAACTAAATTCGAAACCGGTTAAAGATAAGCAATCAACTACCTCATCGTAAATATATTTGCTACAGAAACCACAATCACAACGATGGTGAGGCTGTGGTCATGTATTTAAACAGATGCTTGCAGGGTTCAGATAGATATATAAAATTGATAAACATGTGCTAAAATTGGTACCCTTAATAAACCTTCCTCCTAAATCTTCTACCTCTGTGACATTGCTTCATGCTTTAGTGAATATTTTCTTGTAGGTTTTAACTGCATCCAAACTCTAAATTCATTGTTTTGTCACACTGAAATTCCTTGCTGCTAAATTGTAAGGACATGGGGAAGTGACGTTAAACAAATGAAGTAATATGGGGTTCATATAAGCCAAATCAGACAAAAAGAAGGGATATAGGGGAATATCTTTGTTACATCAGAGTTGTGTATTAGTGTATTAACATGAAAGATCCGGAGGTGTACCCCGTTTCGGGCTTTAATGTCTTCAGCAGATAAAGAGTAACGAGACAGCTGCTATTTTGTTCTTTTTTTTAAAGAACCACACAACATCGCTCCCAAATAGGGATTACTAGTTTTCACACTACATCCATTAACTTTTAAGTCTGAAATATCACCTCCACACAGTGCCTATTGGTGTAAGATGCAATGGATAGCCGAGATGAGCACACCAATTTTATTCAAATTTTCAAAAACTGCCAATGAAACAACAGTTTTTTTGGCTACTGACACGAGTTTGGCCAAGACAATCTTACACGCTCACTGAACGTTTCCAGTTGAGTAAATATATCTTGCTCTGTTACTTCTTCCTTCAAAGGTAATAAATCTACTAATTCGTCTGTGACATTAAAACTGTTAACTTCACTAATAAAGACTACAATAGTAAGTACAATAGTAACGCTAGTACTTTCATCCAGTGCGTTGTAGTCATTGATACTACAACCAATAGTGTCAGTTGAGAAGTTGATGCGTACAAGTATATTCCTTTTTCCGGGACATTAATTTCCTAGCCGGAGTCTTTTATAGAATTTTCTTCTGTAAAGTCTGTAACGATTTTTCTATTGTTTCGCTGAGAGCAAAACTTGCTCGTTCACTTGTTTTATTCAAGTAATTCAAAAAAGGAACGTTGCTTTTAAGATCTGTGTTTAACACCAGCCTTTCTGCCTCTTATTCTACTGAATACATCTTATTGACCTAAGTTTTATTTTTATAATGTCTCAATGTCATAATCTTTTTAAACATAGGATACAAATCTTGCATGATTCCAGAAAATATCTGAAAGACAAAAGTAAAATTGCCCACACGCAAAATCGGATCAAAATCGCTGAAAACGAATTTAAAAAAAACAAAAACAAAGCAAATGTCATGAGCCAGTGTGAAGATTACTAATTCTGAATTCTGATTAGACGTAAAGGAACAAATGGAACTTTATGACCCGTGTCATATTTCTGACCACCTAAAGAAATAGATTTGCGATCGTAGCTAACCACATGATTTGAGTTGACTACTTATCCACGTTTCTCGATCGGTGAAGCAGTCAGAAGTGAGCGGAGTGTAGCAACACAAATTTCAAACCACTGAATCGGATAGATGTCTCTGCGACACACATACGCACTCCTTACCTTCTCGCGTGCTGGTTTCCTTTATCTCCTCTTCTTCGTCTACTCGCCACCAAGAAAAAGAAGACAACAAGTCACACCGACGGACTCCTAAAAATTAACGTCGATAACTACATTTTGCTTTTATCGCTTTTTCTTCCTATTCACTGACCCGTTAGTTAAGTGCCATACGTAATACACGCTTGTGCAATCATGTCTCAAAAAAGACATGACTGACTGGGCAGAAGTTTATCCAGTAGTAGGTTGCAATTACGCCTTACGATAGACTGGTTGCCAGCAAAAGCTAGAGAACCCAATCTGCATCGTTATTTAACTCATAACTGGAGGGAAGAGACAGATTAATACCTTTCCCAAGGGTATTTGCGTGTGAATGCAAGAAATTCAGCTGGAATTCGAACTCGGCTTCCCGACTTCTCTTTCCGAGCCAATATCCACTGCACCACAACGCACTTCCCTGACTTACCGTCCGTAAAAAAAAAGAAAGGAAAAAAGACTTTACTCTTATTTTTCTTAGAACATTTTTACTGTTAATAATTTCACTTTCTACAAATTGATGTTATTATGTTCTGTGAATAAATTTTAGCTTATCCATAGAAGCGAGAGTTTTTTTTGTCCAAGCTTCTGATATTATAATGTGGGGACTTCAGTTGTGTTTGGCACAGGATCATTTTGATAAACATAATCGAGCCCTGTACACTACTATGCAAATATATTAAGCATTTACTTTATCATTTACAACACTAAGTCAGTTTGTGTTGATTATGTTAATCATAACCGACTTTTATTTTCCTCCAGAAGATGACCAGAGAATAATCCTAAAATTACAACTGACGATAAACAATATGTACAATTTTTATAGATCTTTGATCAAAACGTCCGTTTTCTGGTACAATAGAAGGAAAAATCACATAAAAAGCAAAATTACATAAAAAATTTCGATCTGGTTAATTAATGCATATATAAAATAACTTACCGATCGAAAACAACTTTTGGGGAGAAATGCAAGCATTGGAAGTGGGTACAAAGTACAGTTGGTTTTAATAGGGTGTGTAAAGTTTTGTTAAAGTATTTTAATAATAAATCAGTCAGTCAGTTAAGTGCCATCCGTGATACACGTTTGGGCGATCCTGTCTCGAAAGAGACGTGACTGACTGGGCAAAAGATTATGGTTGTCATTGCTTTCTGAGTCGACTGGTTGCCAACCAAGGCTGTTGAACCCAATCTGTCCTGTTATTTAACACATAACTGGAGGGAAAAAACGGATTAGTACCTTTTCCCAAGGGTATTTGCGCGTAAGTGAATAAAGAGAATTCTTATAGCATTCGAACTCGACTCTCCGATTTCTCGTTCCAAGCCGATAACCACAGCATCACAACGCACATCCGTAAATAACAAATCAGCTTATCCAAATTCCATCGATTGGTTTGCGAATTTAAATGAAACGTAAAGTTTGTAAATCTCGGCAAATATGTTACCGATAACTTCAAAATACTAAAGATCTCAACACGCTGATGAGTGTTGAAAAAAAATTCTAGTACATGTATAAATGAAAAATTACCAGACGGGCACAAATTTCATTATAGCTCTCTCTTTCTTTCTCTCTCTCTCTCTCTCTCCCTATATATATATATATATATATATATATATATATATATATATATATATATATATATTTTAAATAGGATACTTTAATCCAAGTGAAAAAAGCAGGAAGGTAAATTCCAAAAACCCGATCCTAATTAATATTAAAAATTTTATTTTAATATTAAAAAATGATACAGGAAGAGAGCGCCATGCAATAAAATATTACAGAGCAAATATAAATTAAAAAAGGATTAATTCAATGATGTTGAATGACCATTTCGATGTGGGGATTTTCACATCGAAATGGTCATTCAACATCATTGAATTAATCCTTTTTTAATTTATATATATATATATATATATATATATATATATATAGTTTTCTTTGATGCATGTTTGCTGTCAAGGCAAAAAATAAAACCATCTGAAAGTTTTTGGTACACATTCTTTCATATAGTTCATTCTTTGTTGCTATGACTACACCGCCTGATACTTTCTTGATAGATCATTCGTATAATTGTGTCGTGAGCATTTCGGCTACCCAGTATAAACGTCACAAGGTGCAAGCCAATCGATACCGGTAGCGCATCTTCTAAATATACCACCAGAAAAAAAATCATCAGTTTCCTCTGAGATGTATGACTGACCTTGTTGTTTTCGATTCCAACTTCTCAGATACTCGCACTTGAATGCTAGTGGCCAAAACGCAACAAGTAATTGTGTGGTATCTTCTATACATTGAAATAATCATTCTGATCACAAAGCCGTTCTTTTCATATACTTTAATGAGTTTTTATTTTATTTTTAAAAGTTGAAATGATAAATATAACAGTAAATGCTTAAAATACAAATACATGTTTGAAAGTTTTTCAACAATCGTGACATCTTCATGCAAAGTAGAATTTTATTTTAACATCTTCGCTTCATTTTTCTAGTAGTATAATTTTAACCTGTATGATCTGAGGTTCCCACATTTTACTCTATGGAAGTAATCCTCTTCTACCTGCATCATATCGACCTCGATCAAATATTAGATTCAATAATCAATATTTTTCAGATACATTTCATGTCACTCGGTACAATAAGAAGCCGTGAGTCTTGCTAAAGGTTGAAAAGTGTTCTTTTTAAAGATGTCATAACTCTGCCGTCATTGGTGATGCATTTCCTCCAAACTCGTGTAAAAGTGACCTGAAACAACAGTCGTGTATTGGACGAATCATCATCATTTACCACTTCACTGTATTCGAAATGTGAAGTTACATTTTACTCCCCACTATAGCTTATCGTATCCTGTCTTCCCAAGTGAAATATCTGTATACAACCAACCTCTGTTTAAATCTGGTGATCGGACAAGAACCATTACTTTCAGTTTTGACAATAAACTCTAACAGAAACGAATCCTAGTAATTTTGTTTGATTCTTAGAATGGTGACGTTTTTGACATATGCTAATGGCAAACCGATTTTTGTTAGTGTTTGTTAGAGATTCATGACAATTTCAGATCAATCGGCTTTTAATTGCAAAAAACAGAAAACAAAAAATGTTAAAACCGAACGACTGAACCTGATTTTTGCCTTCACTTTTTACAGCCAATAGAAACAGTTGTAGCGGATGACAAAGTTTCTGCTCGAACATAAAGGTTACCAAGTTTAAAAAAATTATCAGAATAGCATTTCAATTCCAAATTCTATCATCGATATTTTACCCAAGAAAAAGAGGCACGAAATAATGCATTAATATTGTTCATTTAATTAGGCTCCTAATTAACAAATTATTCTCAGTAATATTTATCTTTTATTTGATCCATCCAATTCTTATAAATAGCCGAAATCAATTTCAGTAATCAGTAATCGATTGGTTTTCTTTCCAATTCATGCGCATACATTTCTAAACTTCGATTTTCTCGGTTATTCTTAGCTTCGGAATATTTTTATTAATTTTCTACTGACATAGCGCTGAACGACAGCAATTGACAAACCCACCGTAGCACGTTATATTTTATCAGGTCTTTTTGCTCACACATGCCCAGACGCACACATATTTAAAAAACATTAAAATCATACACATACTACACGCTGGCTACATATATCTCTCATATCTAACTGTGAATAAAATGTCCATTTTCGTAATAAAAAAAAGTATTGTGCAAAGAACTTGCGAAAGAAAAGCACTAATTACTAACTATATAGATTATCAAAAAAAAAAAATGAATTTTTTCCATTACAGAGGTTTCATAATTTTTGTTTGAAGAACGAATTGTATATAAATTGATTTTTGCAAACCAAATATTGTAAACAATATCGATTTCTAACATAAAAAGATAACTATAATCGAACCAGTCTTACCCTTGGTGACGCGGATGTGATTCGAAGCACGCAGCACATGTCGTGTCAAACAATTTGCACCTCACTGACACCACGATTGTAGAGGTTAACAGGTTTCTTGACATTTATTATAGTCAATCACTGAAGGTTGCGACGTTTCGTCTGTAAAAAAGAGGAGGTAAAGTAAAATAATTTGTCACCCACATGAACGCGGAGACACTTTTGAACTCTAACAATACGGTGTAACTTCTGCCCTTTTATGGCAGAAATACTCTATTTGCAGTCTGATATGACCGTTGTAAACATAAAGTATAGCACAAAGAGTCAGCTACTTGATGGAGCAATACAGGGAACCGATGATTTTTCCAGTATATTTAGTAAGATATTGTATTTACAAGCTTAACTTGTGGTCTGAGTTAGGTTTAAGGCCGAATAAGTCATTAAGGCATAGCTCCTTCCTGGTCGATTAGCTATTCATTGTGATAAGTGATAGTTCAGCCTCCGATCGGCGATTATAGATTCTAATTAGCTTGGCTTTTGGGGCATTGAATGTAACAAGAGAGTTTTTTCCCCAGTGAGATGTTAAGGCACGATCAGAGGTCAGATTAGCTGCCAGTCTTTGATTGGCTGGAATTTTGGAGGTTCATCCATATACCGTTGTAGGATCAGCATAAATATTCACAAATGATCTGAGTATACTTATAAACAGTATGTAAAGCAAAAAGAGTCTTGGCTTGACAAGTGCCCCCTAAGAAGTGATGTCTGCATTGATTGCTAGGACTCAGGAGGACGACTGGCTGTTAACAACAACCTTCAGGGAAGAAGCTAATCAGAAGGAAATTATAACTGAAAAGACTCTTCCAGTGAGTTCATGTCTAGAGAGGTGGAACATTCCTTTCTGCTACACCTTGTAGTAATGTTAGTTAGGTCATAAGTAGTGGATCGGGCCGATCGAAACACAAACTGCTTGTCCTTCAAGAATGTATGATCAACAACGTTCTTGATTTTAGTCCCAAAAAGTTTGCCAAGGACTCTGAAGTGACTAATGGATCTACACTGGTAGGAGGATGAGTATTCATTCGCTTTCTTAAATACTGATCATAATCTTGACACATTCTACAGACTAGAAATATTTATTCTTTAAGTAGCAGTTAAATATTTTTGCTAATATTAAGGATAATACCGGGTTGATATTCTTAAGAAGAACCGCTGGGATGTTATCTGGATCAATGTTTTTCTTAGGGTCAAAACTTTTCCATGCCCCGAAAATCAAGCTAGTTCAATTCTGTCATCGTCGATCGGACCGTGAACTATCACCAATCACATTGAATAACTTTTCCTTCAGGAGGGCTCCGTATCTTGAGTGCTTACTGGGCAGAGATATTACTAGGATTGCGCTCAGTGAGACGTTAGAAGTCTAGAAGGGGTGTCTTAGGTTATCTAACGTTGGTTTAGAGGCGACTATCAAAGTGAGTGAACCCCTTCAACTTATCCGACGAGAAAGAGATAGCATCGGGTTTATTTCTAATAGTATTACAATATTTATAATAGAGGCAAATCGTTTCTGCCAGACGCTTTGTTTTTATTCAAAACTGGATTGGGTAAGTTCCAGAACGATCGGGATCCATTTTTTTTCTCTTTTGAACCATGGTATGAACCACTTGTGCCAAGCTACAGATTTTATTTTCTGTGGGCAGTTCGGAAATATAGCAAGTGTCTAACTACAATACTCCTTGGGATTGATATAGAAGTAGTGTTTACGGTGACTTGTGTCTGCAGCACATTCAGTGGTGAACTAAATATGGCTGTTCAGTTTAGATGGAATTTCTTTGCTTTTTGACGTTTTCAGTTTAGAAAGAAACCATTCTGAGACGAAACGCAGCATATTTGGTACAGTAGTTTTGAAAGAAACTGAGAGAAGAGCTTTCACCATGTAATGTCCATGTAATGCTAGTCTGCCTTTGTTTGGCTATTGACTAGAGAATAATCTGACATACACAGGAGGGGCAAAACCTCCACGTAGCATTTTTCTGGGTAGGGTGTAAGGAACAGTTCAAAATGATTCACCTGATTTTCTTTTTGTATCAGAATCAATGATCCGTGTTAGTTTATAGGCAATGGAGAAGTCTCTGTAATATTTGCCATCTTTATTAGTTTTGTTTGAGAGGACTGACCACTCTTCACGATGAATATTGAAATCGCCACAAATATAAAACTCAACTGAGGGAAATTAATTGAAAATATTCTCAATCCTCTTAGATATTCACTCATAAACTAAAGTTCTATCGTCCTGAGTACAGTCATCATCATCTTCTTCTTGTATGTACCTTGTCTTTTCAGGACGTAGGCGATCATGACCTTCCACGTATCCCAGCGCTTTCTCCTGTTACACCATGCAACCCCTATTCTGTCATCCACCTGCTTAGGCCTGTCAAGTATCTTGCACGCTGCTTTCCCCTCTCTGACTTTCCCTCTATCTGACATGTGAGTATCAGATTCTCCAACCCATCCTTCTTCATTGAATGTCACAGAAAAAATTAGCTGTCTTTTCGCAATGCTCAGTATTTTCTCCCATGCTCGGTCCATGATACATTCTTCTGTAGAACCACATTTTAGTTGCTTCAAATTTTTCCTTCATCTTCGATGAGGTTGTTCAGCATTCACTGCCATATTGAAGAACTAACATCACAGAGAAATCCAGTACTCTCTTCTTTGTTTCTAGCGAATTTTTCCTGTCCCTTAATAATCTACCCAGTTTCTTGAAGGCGTCCTTCGCCATGCCAATTTGCCTTCGGGTCTTTGTGTCGCACTTTCCCTCTTCTCTTAGAGGACTAATGTGTTGCTGTAGATAATTTATGTGTTTTAATAGAAAAAAGTTAAATGTGTCACTGAAATCTGAGGGCGCATTGTGATATAGAAAGTGGCATTCTCAAACTAATTTTTGTTAGAATCAGGGAAAAGATTGCTGAACTGCTATGTAATATTTGTCCTTCCATAATGTAGGTTTTTCGCAGGTGAAGAAGATATTTTAAGTAATAGAGATGCAGTTCTACAGAAAACGCAGAAAATACCACGGAATGAGGAAGTTTAAAAAAATACATACTTAGAAAGAGACTGCTGAAATATATGCAAAAACATATTGAAGAAAAAATAAGGCTTTGACAATTTGGCACTTAAAGGAAACACTTAAGTAAGTTGAGGCAGAGGGAACAGTAATCTACTGAATGATATTCAAATTAACGGTATAATAGAACGGGAGAAGAGTGAAAGATATATTGCTAAAGGCTGCAGTGTATAGGAAGTTATAGAGAATCATTATCAACGTTCTGAAGAGACATGGCGTATAAAAGAAAAATCTTTCTATGATGTGTACAGAATATCGTCTGGAGCAAATAAATAATGTTGACAACTTAAAGTAGTCGTCTCATATTTATCTAATTTAAATTAAAATGTTTTTTATTGTTTAAACATTATCACCAAATTTCTTAAAATTATATACTATGGACCCAACTGGAAGATGAATTTAAAAGTTTACCAAATTCTAAATTAAATCTTTTGCAGAATTTTAAAGAAGTTCAAATTTCTATATAGTGCGTTCAGTATGGCGGGAATACACAATTCATATATGTGGCAAGTAAACATGTACTTAGTACTGATCCTCAGTAGCTACTCCTCAATGGCATATTGAAAAACCTGTCTACCATTAAGTAGATTAAATATGAAAAATCACAATGAAAGCCTCAAAGTTATACGGAGTAAAGAAAGAAAAAAGAATACTAATATCATATATTGCTTAGAAATTATTAACCGACTGACATTTTTGACTGGGAGACCTAACGAATCACTTTCACAAAACAGAATGTACAGTAATTGAATAGATGTCAGATGATACACCAGTAAAAATCAATTGAGGGTGTAGTGGTAGCAAAAACGGTAAACATAATCGATAATGGAATCAGCAAAATAAGTTCAGATTTTGGATTAAATAATTATTAATTTATGTGTAAAGTTAGTAAATGAAAATCTACAGAAAAGATTAATTTCACTGTAAGAATAGAGAATACATTTTTGTCAGTAAAAAGACACAAATAAAACGGTGATCTACGCATTTTGTCGAAATAAAGAATGTACATAAAATTAACTCTCTGGGTAGTGCAGCAAAAATAAAGAAAAGTGCAACACAGAAATCTGAAAGCGGACCATGGCATTGGTAATAATCAGTTAGTTAATTGCCATACGTGATACATGCTTGGGCGATCATGTCTCTTTTGAGACATGACTGACTAGGCAGAATATTATCCCGCTGTAGGTTGCCATTGCTTTTTGCAGTAGACTGGTTGCCAACCAATCTATCCTGTTATTTAAGACATAGCTGGAGGGAAGAGACGAATTAATACCTTTCTCAAGGGTATTTGCGCGTGAGAGAATGCGGAGAATTCAACTAGAATTTGAACTCGGTCCCCTGATTACTCGTTCCGAGCCGATATCCACTGCACCACAACGTACATACCAATGATAATAATAATGGTAATAATAGCTGTCCCATTATAAGTAAATAGTCGGCATTCGTTAACCGAACAACTTTTAATATTATCATTTGTTGATAATACTAAAAGTTTCGTTTAAAAATATATTGCTCATTCAGTATTGATAGATGTTTCCTTCCTAATTTTTTATTTGAAGTAATGTAAAATGTCAACATCTTGATTACGACATTATTTTCTCTTCGAGATGCATGCAATATCAATTTAGTTGTTACTACTGTTGGAAGTCCTCAAGTGATGTTTCTACTGTTATTTAGTACAATTCTTTGTGATTCTGTAGATCCCGATGTTCAAAGAACTTTTCACTAACCCAAATCATTTTAAGCATTTGTCCACGGAAGTTGTTCTATACCGCTCACAGTTAAGATATTTTTACTGGCTTTAGTACCATGGATGACACGTATATGGCAGTCTTGATCTAACGAGGCTTTTTAAGAACATTACTTGAATTTTCATGTTCTGCTTTTGTAGCCACTTTCTGTTTTGGGGGAAACTAGCTCTAGCGAAGCCTATCTTATGTTCCCTTTACTTTATATTGAAAGTTGCCTTTCAGAAAAAGTAGACAAGAAAATTTCCTATGAATTAAAGAAGTGAGTACTGAACTGTTATGTAATATGTCTTTCTCTACATTGCAGCAAATAATGGACAATATTATCCCAGATGAAGAGACTCGACGCAAGAGATGTAGTTCGACCAAAAAATGTTGAGAATATGACATATGTAATTAATGAGGAAATTTTAAGGAGAATAAGATTGATTGATTTTACATTTTATCAACCCTTTGTAAGATATTTTAGATTGTAAGAATAATACATTTTTTTCGGTTGAATATTTCAGAAGCATTTTTTAAAATAACTTTTCAGATAAGATTCCTACAATTTAAACCATAGTTAAGAATGAGGAGACTGATTCAAGGATATTTGCGCCTAAGTGAAGGTAATGAACTCGACTGGAATCCGAAATTTGATCTTTAATTTCTTATTGAGAACTGATATATATTGCTCCACTTTCACATACTCACTGAGAATCGGAACCACAAGAAACTGATACTTGCAATCAGAAAGGGAGAGATGAAATATCTCACGAGATATGAGAAGAGAAGAGTGATTTCATCAATATAATCCTTAAATAAATAAATGCAGAAAACAAGGCTTGGGAATTTAACATTCGCACGATATAATGAACAAAAGGTAAGGGGGAAAACAGTGCATAAACTACTTAACAAGTTTTATATGAATGGGTGGAAGTTCAAGAACAAAGAGAGTGAAAGTGCCAAAATTACTTAAACAATAAAAGAAAGGAATTTTGGGGTGTCATGATCGCGCACATCACGAAGAGAAATGACGCACAACATATTGTTTTAATAGCTGTTGCATTCTATCGTAATTCCTCAAATTCCATCGCCATGCGTATAAAAATAAAGGATAAACTTTTCACATAATTCGAACTCATCTTTCAGTTTCACAAGACTGCTTTCTTGAAGTAGCCGACCGGTTATGAAGAGTGGAGGGAATCAGCTTCAATATATATATATATATATATATATATATATATATATATATATTATTCTCATTGAACGATTCAGATGCCATCATATTGTCTAGATACACGAGTGCAATAAGATATAATTATATTCCAAGTTGTTGATTGAAAATTTATCACTATTTTTATATTTGACAAGAACTTTTGTTATATTTTTTATCAGTGATTTGTACCCACTTAGCATTAATGTCCAGTAAAAAAAGAATAAATCTTTCCCAACAAGTCAGAGAAGGAATGAACCATTGCTGCTAAAAATGAAAACCACTATAACCTTTCGTAACATACTTGGAAATAATGGAACAACCAAATAATACTTATTCAGTCAAGAAAAGGCAAGAAGGGTGCAGCATCTAGGTCTGTGAATAATTTGATATTTAGTTTAGCATATAATACAGACATATTCCTAGAAACTCATTTGATTTGAGGTGACAATTATTTAAACATACAAACTCCCTATCGAAGAGATCGGGTCTAACGTCTCTCCGCTACCTAAAATAGTTTACTACTAGATTAGATTAAATCTATACTGAATAAAAATCAGAAAATATGATTTGTGTTTAAAAGATAAATGTCTAAAACCATTTGAGATATAGCATTAACAAGCAGACGCGACATATAGGCAACATTCACTTTTGGACAAAATATGGCCATATACCGTATTTACTTGAATATAATATAGAACCTTTTTACAGAAGCTGTAAATGGGGTCATAATTACATCCTTGACTATTATATATCCCCGTAGTGCAGTTATTCCTATGTCATTTTAATACCATATTATCTATTAAAATCTCAATGTCATAGATATATATTAATAAAATATTTCATTTTTTAAGTGTTTAAAGAATAGAAGCAAACCGTGTGTTTAGCCATAACGAGTTTCTTCAAATGTCCATTTCAAAATTTAATGTCTAATTTTCGAAGTGCTAACTAGAGAGAGGTTAATAAATCTATCGTATTTTTCATACTGATTTTATTATATTCCTACATATTAATAAAGTACGAAAGTAAAAACAAAGATATTTTATTAAGAATGAAGAGAGAAAACGCATTAATAAAATGAATTTAAGACAAACTTTATCTGATGAGCAAAACTATTCTTTTGTACTAACTTGCGGTTTTTGGATAAACTACTTCTAACGCATTGTGTTGCAGTGGATATCGACTCGGAACGACAAATCGGGGTGCCGAGTTCGAATTCCAGTTGAATGCCTTGCATTCACTTACACACAAATACCCTTGGGAAAGGTATTAATCCGTCTCTTTCCTCCAGTTTAGGGTTAAATAATAGGACAGGCAGGGTTTTATAAAGCCTTGGTTGGCGACTTGTCTCCCACACAAAGCAATGGCAACTTACTGCGGCATAATCTTCTGTCCAGTCAGTCATGTCACTTTCGAGCAATGATCGCCGAAAACGTGTATCACGTATGGCACTTAACTGACTTCTAGCGTAGCCTATTTTGTCAAGTGATTTAAGTATTAAATATGTGGGGTATTTTATGTTAAACTACAAAAATTAGCAAAAACAACTTAAACTTATATAAATGCTTGTTTTTTTACGGATTATCAACCCTTCTAATATTAACATAGTTCATATGTCTACGAAAAATGAAATGACAAATCTGTGAAACTGGAAGACAAGAAACGAAGGAAAATCTGTCATTGCTATTCGGTGGTCGTATCCTTCCTCTGTAATTTGAATTCTACACGACAAATTAAAATGCTGTTAAGGATGAGAGAAGAATTTATTATATCAACGAGGAATACTAATCCCAAAGCAGAAAGCGATAAAATATTTCTCTCGTATCTGATAACACAAAAGGGTAAAATAAAGAACTTGTAATGCTTGAAAGATCGAACTCAAACGGTAGTAGCCAATTTCAGATGTGTTATCTTTACATGTAACCTCCCACAGGGCCGGATTTTGTTTCAAGACCATTATGCAGTAGAATTTAATCCTGCCAACAGACATACTCATTGTCGATGTCGAATTTATAGCCATGTATTTAAAGACAATGTTTCTGATACTGACTGACATCTGATTGCAAACCAACTTAAAACTCGTGATGTCAGATATTGAGCGAATTATATAATTTGAAAAAAAAGGACAGAACTTGAATTATTTAAATAATGCTTTCTGTCAAGGGTGTCAATATGTGTGCCAGTTCTTATTATTTCTAGAATATATGGTTTCAATAGTAACTTGTTAAGCCAATCTCTTAGCCATCATCTCTTAGCCAGAGAGGAGATATTTTTACAAAGATGACTGAGACAGTCAGATTGTGAATAACATAGCTTTCTTGAAAATCAATACAGCCAACTCATATTTTAACTAGTGTATTGCTGTGTTAGTGATCATTATGCTACTTATGCTCCCAATAAATAAACAGTAAATATTCTCTTCAGTATACAATGCAACCATCTCTAATTTTACGATATCCAGTAAGGTCCAAGCTTGTGAAATCAGTACATAAATTAGCGTTTTCTAATAGATACGATTATTTAGTATCTATTTTAGTTGACAATGATATACACGCTGCACAAAGCTTAAGAGCCAGTATAGGTAGATGGTTATATAGTAAGAGTTTATGGAGATCTGGGGAGATGATAATGATTGACAGTAAACTTGACCAGATTAAGATTTTAGTGTTCATTTTGTGAATGGGTTTCACAATGCAGTGGTTTGTGGGAAGAAACTTCTAGAGCGAAATTTACATTTTACTAATGGAATACGAAAGGAATTAGGGTAGTTCTAGTAGAGCATGTTGCGTAGCTTTGAGCAACAACTAATTTCTAATCATAGTGATTTTATTAGTGTGCATTTAGTCCCATTTTTTTCACAGACGAAATGTTACGCTTTTGTATATATTGACATAACTAATTATTTTTACAGCAATTTTTATAAAAGAACAGGTAAGATGTGAGTCAATTTTTCAATCTTTCACTTATAAATACGAAAGGTTAAAAAAACCTATTGATAAATCGACAATTATGAGAAAATTGCACTAAAATCGCTGAACCATGTTCCCAGCAATATATATCCACTACCAGCCATAATTATTAGGCCACCACTGTTTTTAAAAGAAATGATGTATTTCATACTATTTTTGGTATTTAATGTCAAGAGGATAATTCTAAATGAAAATAGAATGGTTCTTTTGTTATTATTACTTTGCAAAATTTTACAAAGCAAGGAAGCAAAGATGAACTCGTCCGAATCACCCTAAATTTTCTTCATTTTTCAATGATGAAACTGCAATGTAGGTATTTATTAAATGTTTATAAATTCATTTGATGCTCATGTTATTGGGCAGTATCAACAAAAGAACCATTGTATTTTCATTTACAAATATTTACTTGGCAATAAATACTACAAAATATCATGTAATACATCAATTGTTTTAAACACTGAGATTTCCTAATAATTATGGACGCTCGTATATATATAATACACACGCTGGCATGCGTCAGAGAGCACTCACAGTGCCACAACGGAAAGCACGATGTACACAATTCATGAGATATTGAAATAATTATCTTCATAGAAGATGCGGGAAAAACACCTTCTACATAACAGTGATACATTAGCTAGATCAAGACACCAATGTCATACAATCATGTGCTGTATATCCCATATGTTAATTATTTTTTATTCCTTAATTATTTGTAATTACTGTAACTGTGATATTTAATGAGGGCATGTGTTTTGGTATATATCTGTTTTCTCTTTCAGTTAATGTCTATCGACCAGGTATTAGAGGGTATTAATACAACAAATGTCTCTCGACTGGAAACATACCTGCATTTTTTTAAATATTTACTTTCGTTGGATCCTCAGTATATATTAAATTCAGCTGTTTTTTCAAAATAGATATCTATTGAAAAACTAGTATCGATTAAATAGAATATGTATTGTAATGCACTATGGAGGAATGGTGGCCTTTATAAAAACAGTAGCTACTGACGCATCTACGCATCGTCTATTCAGACATGAATGTGAACACTCTCGGCTACTGGCGTGTGTTTACATTGTATATAATACGCTAAAGTCTGCTTTTATCTATTGAGCGCCCATAGCTCAGAGGTAGAATCGCTGACTGATGTTAGTTCGGTCGGGTTTCAATCCTGGCTAGAAGCAATCAGATGTCTAACCGTACTGAAGAACTGTGGTACAGCGAAACAGATCTGTCTGCGTATATATATGAAAATGTTAAACATTTTTTAATTTCTGACAAGGAAATATTTGACATTCATTGGTCGAACTTGCGGTTTTCTCCGAAGAAAATATTCAGAATAGCTTTCGTCTCCCCAGTAGACGAAAAAACTATCTCTCTTGCTCTACACCATCTGCGTGAGCAAGAAGGATTCGGAATATTATGAAGACCAAAAAGAAGTAGTCAAAGGATATATTTCAGGTGACGAGCTGCTGACAATTACTTAGGTCTTGGAAACAATCGTGACCAGAACAATCTCCCTACAGACTACAGATGTGAATACACGAAAAGTGATCGGTGTCAGTAGGGAGATAATGAAGGAAGCAATTTCCATATTGCCCCTAAAGTGTTGGCCAGGAGGTCAGATGCTATGAAGAACATCCTGATAACTAACGTAGAGGCAGGCAGAAATACTTCATTTGGACCAAAAACTCTGTGAGATTACAAACGGAGTATATGGAACAAAGATAACACATCATGGCACTCCATTGGTTACTTCTGAGGACGATTTGGGGACCTTTTTCGCGCATTATGAACGGCTAGAGGAAGTCACATCAGCCAAAAGCAAAACAGGCATTGCCACTATGGATGCTGTCATGAACATGACAATGAACCGTAAGAACTTCAACGACATCTCCGACATTTTAACGTTTCGTAGCTGGAAAATTCGAATAGTGGTAGTGAGCCGTCGTCTCCATTGCTGGTGTTGTGGAGCGACGGGTCATTCGTCGCAAGCGTGCCTTAACATGAAATCGCAGCCGACATTTCAGAAAACATCACTGCAAGAAATATCTTCTAAGGAAGCAGAGAAACCAGACAAGTCCGGCCAGGCCCTCGGTGGCCGGAAATGAATGGCAACGCGTAGTGAGGAGTGGTACCAAATAGCATCGGGAGCAGGCGTCACAGGTCCAGCAGGACGTGAAATAGCAGCATGAGCTGGAACCACAGGTGCAGCAGCACGTTTAACAGCAGCAGGAGTAACAGCAACTGCAAGTTCATCAAAAATTACCACAGCAGCAACAGCCTGAGAGTATGGAGGCGGAAGATATGTCACTGTCGAGATCTTCTTCTCTGAAGGAGGAGGAGGAGGAGAAGGAGGAAAAAGAGCAAGAATGCCTAAAAGAAAAAGGTATCCGGTGAATGCCCTGCAACATTTCATTTCTGAGTCCCAATCCGGCTCTGTATCGCCAAAGAAAAATAACCCATCATACGCCGATAGGGCAAAGATCCTTCCCACTTTCCCCAGTAAGGACTCACTATCTCCTTTCCACATAACTTTTACTAAACCTACCCCCTTCTAAAAAAGGAATATTTCCTCAAGGGGTAGAGAGAAAGGCTCTCAAGATGGACGTTTCGACACAAAGAAATACACTTTTGAAGCATTTTTAAGTGCACCTCTGTCAATGGGAAATCGATAGAGGACTCCAGGATTTTTTCCATGTTCTGGAATATTGACTCTGATCAGAAATATGGGGGTAGACATGAAAGTATGGGACCAATTTGAAGAAGCTAAACAGTTTTCTACAAGTATTAGGATGGCTCTGATAAAGTATCCTAAATTGAACAAATTGGCAAAGATGTGTGCAGCGAGGGTCCCAGTTATACTCTATCTTTCCTTAAAATTCCTTTTTGCAACGAACATCGGCGGTATTGTCACGGAAGGACGAATTACGTCTGACATTAATCCTGGTAGTCTGGGACAATCCGTCGTGGTAATGTAAATAAGAGATTCTACTTTCAACATGGAAATCAAGCTAGCCAGCATGAATGTGAGGGGCTTGAGAGATTGGAGTAGGGATCTCTTGTCTTTCGGTTTAAATGTGATTGTGATCCAGGAGACACTTTGTTTGCGAAACTAATGCTTGGGTGCTGTCTGGCGACTTTGTTGACTATTCAGCATACGGAGACAAGTTGGCCATGAATCTATCTCTGCTGGTTAAGCTTATCCTAGAGGTGAGGGTGGATCTTGTCCATGTCGATGCGGATCGTTGCTGTTTAAGCGCCCAACGACCAAAAAAAGCGCGTCTCATTTTTTCGTCAGATTAGTGCCGGTGGCTACTTCACGCTTAGTTGGGGATAGAATGCTTTCCTAGACCCCAAAATATACAGGGGGCGGGGCGACAGTGGAAGGTCGGGCGATCGTAGCTTGGTTGATGTGCTCGGTGAATTTGGTCTCATCGATAGATACCGAGGGAAAGATGTAGACTCGTGCACATAATTGGCCGTCTACCCGTCTACCCAAGTTACCTATATAGAATGTTAGTGAGAAGGGTCTATCTAGACTTGCTAGATTGTCCCACCCTACACTGGTTAGGCTATTCGGACTACACACTCGTTTGTGCCTGGATGTCGTTATGTAGTAGGCGTAGAATGGCTAGACACTGGAAGTTCAATCTATCCTTACTTGACAGACGGAACTTCCAACAACAGTTGATTAATTTAATACAGCGGAAACTATTAGGGGCGGTTATTAGAAAGAAGTGGTAGAAGAGGCTTAGAGATAGAATTAGGTCTTTCACCACCAAACATTGCTGACTACTAGATAAGACTAAAAAGTTGAAGACTCTCAAGGATAATCTATCCGGGGAGGTGGCTGTGTGGATTCCGTAGAGATAGTGTTAGCCAGGCAGGCCGTGGAGCGCGAGGCTAGCCAGCGCTACTATGGTCAGGTAATTAGACATAGGTTAAACAAGATTTCTACCGAAGCCGTGAATATGGGCACTGAATTTAGCAAGGGATAGATCCGTCGAGGTGGCGATTGACGCATTTAGGAGGTCGATACCCCAGAGTGGTGTATTCTGAGGTGGATCAAGAATATGTGCGAAACGTTTCGGCGGTATTTCGAGAGCGGTTTTACGAAGGAACCTAGTCTTCCTGACGACAACTTTCGCACTTTCTCCTTTGTTGGCTGAGGAATAGGGAGTGCGCTTCGGCCTTACGTGGAATCGTTGGCCCTGGTGGTGCTAAGTCAGGATTTCCGCTTACGCAGATGACGTATTTATTTTTGTGTCGTGCCGCAGCGTCATTGAGGTGGAATAAAAGGCGCTTGAACGGTACGAAAAGCTAACGGGGTCAGAATTAACTCCAACAAGACTTTCGGTTTGCTTTTGGGTGCCTGGGAAGGGATCCTGCTTCCGGTGGCCTTTCAGTTTGACTGACGGTCCTGTGCACATTCTCGGATTGTGGTTCGGGCCGGACCTCCAGCTTGAGAAGAACTGGTCGGAGATACAGGCAACATTCGAAGCGGTGGTTCAGACTTGACTTCGACGGTATCGGTTATCCGTGAATGGTAGGGCTGGGGCGTTTGCCAAATATTTCTTTCCTCTCATCCTTTATTTGTTGTCTGTACTCTCTCTCTCTGTAATGACCATATGAAGGCGATCGAGTGTCTGCTCTCCTCCTTCTTGTTGGGTAATGGCGGACATAAAGTCAACAGTGATGTCTGTACCTACGTCCGCGTCATGTAGAAGGGGCTGGGAATGCCACACGTAGCGAGTTACCGACACACCTCAAGATTGACAGAAGATCCGTTTTATGCGATCAGTGTTAGGGACGCTTTCCCTAGCCTTACCATCACTCCTCCCATTTCTAGGGTTGAGCGCCGACGTAAGCCTCGGAATCACACGAAATTCTTACTCGAGTGTCGAGCAGCCTTGCAGATCATTCCACGGGCCTTTCTCGCCCTCAAAGACTATCGCATCGTGTTCTAGTGGAGGGGGTAGCAACGAAGGAATCTTTCTATGGACGGCTCGGTTTGTCGGCGACCAAATTGCGCTCATTTTGGCCCTGGGTGCCAGTAACGAATTACCTGATTTTTCGCCTACTTTACGATTGATGTTCAGATAGGGATGCCCTATTACTCTCGGTGGAACCTTGGCTTAGGGGAAACGGCTTCGCACGCCTTCTACCCTTGTCCGCAGGTGCACTCTTTCTGGAATTTTGTGGTTCATTGATGGCTCGTATCACTTCTGAACTGCTCGTGCACATTGTTCTCGCATACATGTGTGACAATATGTCGCCCCCTTATACTGGCGTGAAACGAATGGTTTTTCTCACCTTGCTATCCGTAGCAAGAATGGTTATATGGATGACACGAAAGGAAGTATTTGTGCGATATGATAGCTATTCTCATCAGGATCTGGTCAAATCATTTAAGGATCAGCTTTGGATGAAGATTACATCACATAAAAAGCGTTTGATATTTACAGATTTCAGCAAAAGCGAGCATGGTGTGCGTGAAGGAGGCCAGCCTTGACTATTTGTTCTAAATTCCCTTTGACACATTGGGGTGGTTTCCTGTGAACCCTCCCTGGTTAAATTAGATACTTTTTGTTTTCCTGGTTAATGTAAGCAAGTGCTGTTCGCTGTCTGTGCCTGTCATCGCATTTTTTGTTATGATCCACGTATGGAATCTCAATCCCCCCCATTTTTTAGGCCTTCTACTTATCTCGGCTGGGTCAGGATTTCGACCTTTCCTTTATAATATTAATTTTTCTTTTTCCTTTGTGAGAGTGCTTCTTGATTCTGCCAATTGATTAAATACATCAGCCACTGTTTTTTTTTGTGGGTTAATGGGTCTTATTAAAATTTGTTTTCTTTTGAATATTTTGATTTATTTTTTTGGTTTTTAGATTTATCTCTTTCCCCATTTATTTTCACGCCATATATGTTAAGTCTATTTTTGCAAATAAAAAATATTATGTCAGGGGCGTTTGCGTTTAATAGGTTCTCTGTAAATATGTGGTACTATGGTGTCTGTGGAATTGGGAGATGATGGATGGGTTCTTGTGGTATATGAACAAAATTGTAATGAGTCGTGAATCAGATTAACTAAGACTAGGATAGTAAGTGATGACTAGCTTCTCCCCATCACCTTGTACTATAATTGCATATTTTGTATGCAATAAATATATAGGATTTTTGTCAGATTGGTGAACGAAAGGACGTTTCTGTTGCTGTGAGGTAAAGACTGGATTTCTCTCCCGTCTTAGTTACTACTCTGCCGGCTCAACTGTTCACAAGTAATTTGCGACCGAATTTCTTACATGCACACAGTTTATTTACAATTGTGTGCAGGTGTTATAGTGAGAGAAAAAACTATGTACAGGTAGTATTAAAAAGAAAGCGTAAAATATGCATGGGATTCAAGAAGAGAGACTATATATCTGTGTGTGTGTGTGTGTGTGTGTGTGTGTGTGTGTGTGTGTGTATGTGTGAGTGCGTGTTTGTTTGTTTTATAGATCCGATAGAGTTATAGGATAAGGGATAAATGGGAAACATTTATAAATTTAACATGTTTTTGTTTTATTTAAGCTTGATCTGAAACGAAATATGAAGCTGAAAAAAAAGAAAAGAAAATTCTGTAATTCTTTTTTATTTTCATCAGTTATGTAGAACTCACCTATATATATATATATATATCAGTTATGTAGAACTCACCTATATAAAAATTATATAAGATGTCTACCTAAAACTAAAACTGCTGTAGCCTAAATGTTTTCACTTTAACACAAAACATTGCCGCAATGAATATACGGACACTACCAGACATAAATATAAATGTCCACTAGATGCGCATTATCAAATAAATCCCAAATGGATAACTACAATTATAATGCATAAACGCATAAGAATTATATACGCGATCGCTTCCACACAAGGCTGATACATTTGAAGTCTATTTAACCAATTCAAATAACACTTTTTCTCAGTATTTCGTTTAATTTATAAAAACGAAACCTGTTAAATTTATAAACGTTCCTTATTTGTTCCTTATTCAATCATATATATATATATATATATATATAACCGTTGAATGTAACATACAAAGGAAATTTTTATTTAATTTTTCTAGTATTCTTTCAATTTCTTTTTTCGGTAGGAGTAAGAAGGTTAAAAAAAAGGCAGTATTGTCAATTGTCTGAATTACTTTCAGCTACTTCTTTTTTTTTTCCATTTTCAAGGAGTTCGTCTCTGTGTTAATTTCTTTTCATGTTTGGAATTGATTAAGATGTACATTTTGTATTATTTTAAGTAAATTAGAAAAGTTTATTTCTAGCATTTACGTGTTTTGAGTTGTTCTATTTTTGTATCTTTTAAGACACTACACTGTTCATTAAGGTGAGGTTGATAGTGGGAGAAAGGTGAGTAATATACAGGATATCTCCTATCGCAATATGTTTCCAGTATTGTAATTTATGCAGAACTTTCATTCTTTTGACAAAAATGTTTTAAGTTTCTTGTAAATTGTTGCCAGTTGGATTATTTTTAGCACTTTGATCTGATAAGTGACACATAAGACATGTATTCCAGGAAGTGGTGGCATAAGTAATTCAGTTTTGTACTGTTGATAATTAACTTGCAAATTGATATCTTATATACTATATAAGAGAGATTAAACCCCCAATTATCACAGCCACGTGTACGTTAAGTCGAAAACATGTATTTCCTTCGTAGCTTGTGCCCTGTCCCTTCAGGACGTAGGCGATCATGGCTTTCCACGTTTCCCTGTCCGTGGTGGCTCTGAGCTCACCTTCTCCTGTTACACCGTGCAATCCTCGTTCTGTCATCCACCTGATTAGGTCCTTCAAATATGATATCCGTTGTTTTCCCCTGTCTCTTTTCCCTCTATCTGGCCTGTTAGTATCAGGTTCTCCAGGCACCACTTCCTCATTGCGTGTCTCAGAAACTTCAGCTGTCTCTTCCTGATGCTCATCTTTAATTTCCTTTTTATTTCCATTATTTCCAAGACCTCATCATTGCTCACATGCTCGATCCATGAGATTCGCAGAATCCTTCTGTAGAACCCCATTTCAGTTACTTCGTTTTTCCTTCATCTTTGATGTTATTGTCAAAAATTCACTGCCATATTGAAGGATGGACATCACGTAGCAGTCCAGTACTCTGTACCTAGTTTCTAGCGAAATTTTCCTGTTTCTTAATACCTTACTCAACTTCTGGAATGCTTCCTTTGCCATGCCAATTCACCTTCGGATCTCTGTGTCGCACTTTCCGTCTTCTGTTATAACGCTTCCCAGGTATTTAAATTTTTGTACCTGCTTGATTTTGGTATCCCCGACCTGTATTTGACATTTGGGGCTGCCTTTTTTACTGATGGCCATGCATTCGGTTTTCGTGCAGTTTATTTCTAGTCCTTTCTTGTTACTTTCTTCTGTTACCTTATGTAGGAGGTCTTGTAGTTTCCTTTCTGTGTCTGCTATCAGCACTGTATCATCTGCGTACCTTAGGTTGTTTAAATTGTGGCCTCTAATTACGAATGACAGGCATAACTTCTGGGGTCATCAAAATATTCTCGCTGTACAGGATGAACAGATCCGGTGAAAAGACACATCCTTGTCTTACGCCGCTTTCTATCTTTGTATATCTACTCAGTTCATCACCTGTCCGTATGCAAGCGGTTTGCTGCCAGTAAAAATTCTTTATTTCTCTCAAATATTTTCCAGGCTGCCTAGCATCTCCATCAGTTCTTTGTGACGTATTGTGTCAAACACCTTCGCATAATCAATAAAGCACGGGTATAAGTCCTTCTTCATTTGTATTGCCCTTTCGGAGAGCATCCGAATCATAAATATGGCATTCCTTGTTCCCGTGTCTTTAAGGAAACCACACTGTTCTTGTCCTATCTCCGGCCTGATTCTGATTCTCGCTCTATTCATCAGAATTCAGATGATCAGTTTTGTTATATGGCTCATAAAACTGATGGTTCTGTGGAGTTCACACTCGTTTGCTCTTGGCTTCTTAGGTAGTGCTATGAAGATAGACATGCTGAGATCATCTGGTATAACCCCACTATTATAATTTTCATTTATTATTTCAGTATTTTTTCCTATACCAAGTTCTTCCAGGGCTGTCAGCAGCTCTATGACTATGCCGTCTGGTCCCGCTGCTTTGTGTCTATTCAGTTTGGCTATTAACAGATTCCACTTCAGACTTTAATATTTCCGATTAGTCCTCATATTATTGGTTGTTCTCTCTTGTGAAAAAATCTTTTATATATTCTTCCCATCGTTGGAGTTTTTCCTCTTTCTCCAAAATTATTGTTCCATCCTTAGATTTTAGACATCCTATTGAAGAGCAGGTTTTGTGCCCTGTCAGTTCTTTTCTTTCCTTATGCATGTCTGCTTTATTATTCCTGCTCAATCTCTCTACTTCTGCACATTGGTCGTTGAGCCATTTTTCTTTAGCCTGTCTACATTTCTTCTTATTTTCTTGTGTAGTTTCCTTTACTCCGTTCCATGTCTTGATATAATTTTCTGCCTCCTTTTCATCATGTCCAGAATCTCTTCCGTCATCCACTCGTTTTTCTTTCTGCGCCTATTTTCCTTTGGGGCAATGTTGTCTGCTGATGTCATTATTGCTTCCTTTATCGAGTTCCATTTTGAATGTCCTTTCCTAGTTTGTTCTTCGTATTTGATTTTCACACTGTTAGTGTATTCTTTCCGTAGTTTGAGGTCATTCACGAGTGCGTTGTATATCAGTTTTGGTGCTGAATTAGGCTTCTTCAATCTCCGGAGTTTAACTTTAATTTGCAAATGACTGGGACGTGGTCGCTTCCACGGTCAGCACCTGGATAGGCTTTGCTTTGAACCACTGCATTTCTGAATCTGCTGTTAAAGATTATGTAGTCTATCTGTTTTTTTGTGTCACACCCTGGGCTTCTCCATGTCCATAGACATCGTGGGTGTTCTTGAAATCAGGTGTTAGTTATTACCTGATCATTTTCCATGCACCATTGCACCCATTTTTCTCCTCGTTCGTTGCAGATTCCTAACCCAAAGTTTCCAATTGTCATACATTCCCTCTCCTTGCCTACTTTGGCATTCAAATCTCCCATGATGATCCTGATTTCTTGGCTTTTACATTGAGTCTTGGCATTGTCTAGAGTGGAGTAAAAAGTTTCTATTTCTTCCTCGGTGTTTTGTGTTGTTGGTGTATATATGACTACAATTGCTATGTTGAACGGTCTCCCTTTAAGTTTGACTAAGAGAACTCTTTCGGAGAAATGGCAGTATCCCAAAACACATTTCTTCATTTCTTTGTTCAGTATTAAGCCGACTTCTTTTTCATTATTTTTGCCTCCAGCGTATATTATCCTCTGGTTGTTGCTGTTGAAGTCGCCATTATTGGCCATCTGGTTTCGCATATTCCCAAAATATTGATTTTTAGTCTGTTCATTTCCTGTTTGACATTCTCTAGTTGTCCGCAGCTGTTTAACGTCCTGACGTTCCAGGTCCCCAAGGTGATCCTTTCTTTGTTGAGCACAGTCGCAGGGTAACAGTCCAGAGACACCTGTTGCTCATTTCGTTCCTTCCCGGGCGAGGGACATATTTTGGAAAAAACTGTCCCCTTTACGCCGTTGTTGCTAACAGTTGCTGGATGACGGTCAGGTGACACCTGTTTCCCATGTCATTCCTTACGGTGCGAGGAATTACTTCCTTTGGGAGCAACCATCTTCACGCCTTTAGGTTTAATACGTATTTGTTGTATAGCCATGATTTTACGCAGGATAGAGATAGTAGAGTGGTATGTTGTTGCCTTCTCCACGGTGGTTTTTTGATACACCAACTCTAGTTACATGGATGTTGAGTCATTAAGAGTTCCTCTGCCCTTTGTAGTTTTTGTTTCTTTTTATCCTACCGGGTTGCTAACATCCCGTATATATATATATATATATATATATATATATATATATATATATATATATATATATATATATATATATATAAAGCTGGTGGAAGAAGGAAAGAACAAATATTAAAATATTAAGTATATACTTAGTATGGGTTCGGAGAAGTAGTCAATTCCCCTAGTTAGGAGTAACTAGCAAAAGAGAAAACATTTCATATCCAATAAACAGAAGCTATTTTCTTTGAAATTTCTTCCTTCTTCAAAGGCAACTTGCGTTTTTATTTGAATACTTATAGCACTCACACAATTACTTTCAGTAACCTACTACCTTAAATGACTCTTGAGCCTTTTATTGAGGAACGTTAGTAAAAAGAAATATTAATATATGTATGTATATTTGTTTGATTTATATAGAGAAAGTTGTGTGTTTGTATATCAGTGTAGAGCAGCGTTTGAGCTTTAGATTTTATTTATATTCTTTAGCACACAAGTTTTATTAGGCAACACAAACAAACAGAAAACAATTTTATTTACTCTCTGTTAATAAATACAAAGATATTGGCGGCTGAATTGTGCGTTTACTTAGCACAAAAGCTTACATATATGAATAAATTATTTTTCATATTAAAAATGGTTCATTGATATTTTATAAATTCCATAAATGGTTATTGGTTGTTTACTTTTCTCTTGTTTCGATTTTAGCACTTGTATTAATTTTTATTACTTTCCCAATACCTTCATTGCTTCATATTTTTCTCCATTCAGGTTTGTATCTCTTTAAAACATTGACTACCAACCATGAGTTTTATCCTGACACCAACTACTATTTATTTTGTGTTTTTGTATATTACGATACGTTTTCATCTTTGGAACCAACAACAAATTTATGCACAATGATACCTTTAGTGGGAAAACTATGACAAAACTTTACTCTACATCAAAAATAAAAAAATACTTCCTTTGCTATTTCAAAGTTGGTCTTTGAAGCCAGATTTCGTAATTGACCTCTGGCAGTCAGTGTGATAATTATGCCTGACAAGTTTTCCACTGGATTAGTTTCTGAAAGGTAATAAGCCATTTATTTAATTTGAGGTATTTGAAACCCCTTCTCGGTAAGATAGATAACAGACAACTTATAAAATATGAACGAGTAATCTTTCGCAGTAATATATTATTTAGCTTGATGAAATAAAACATTTACGAATCCATTTAAAAGTGACCATATCCGTGCTGAACATTTGTAAAAAAACACTCGTATATATTTAATTAAGCAGTACTGTTGGGCATATATACAGGAAACGATAGTCAAAATATCTATTGTAATTTCTAAATTTATTTTCCAAAAGCTGTTCAATTTACACTCAATTCTACGTAAAACGTTATTTATGAGCTAATTACCTCGGCTTAGATGCGTGAATGAATATTTTCAGGCTTTCAGATTTTCGTTAGCGTTTATATATCAGTGCTTATCAATTATGTAACTGTAAACAAATGATTCAGAGACGCAGCGGTTCAATGCAAAACTTATCCAAGTGGCGACTGTAGAAGCTACCACCTTCCAGTTTTCTGTAAACTAAGGGTGAAATTTCGGAGAATACAATACAACACGCTTCAGAATGACCTTAACCTGCAGAAAAAATACACTGACACTGAGAAACAGAAATTCCAAATGAAACGCACTTACAGAAGCGCTAGTGATATCAACAAACAACTTGGTACCAGAGGAAATCAGGCGCAGGAGAAAAAAACGAGTGGATGACTGAAGAGATTCTTGACATGACGCAAAGGAGACAGTAAACTATGCAAAGACAAGGAACGGAATACAGAAAACTACACAAATAAATAAGGAGCAAATGCGGACAGGCTAAAGAGGAATGGCTCAATAACAAATGTGCCGAACGAGGAGAGATTGAGCAAGACTAATAATAGAGAAATGCATAAAGAAATAAAAGAACTGACAGGACAAAGAACATGCTCATGAACAGGATGTATAAAATCCAAGGATGGTACGATCATATTTGACAAAGAGGAAGTATACAAGTGATGGGAAGAATATATAAAAGATCTCTTCCAAGGCAAGAGAGAGCAACCGATAGTAAACAAAGATGCTGACGGACCGGAAATAATAAAATCCGAAGTGAAAGCTACAATGGCCAAACTAAATAGGAACAAAAAAGCTGAACCAGATAGCATTGTAATAGAGATGTTGACAGCCTTAGAACATTTTGGCATAGAGAAAATTACGGAAATAATAAATTAAATCTACAGCAGTGATGTAATACCAGATGACCTAAGCAAATCAATTTTAATAGCTCTGCCTAAGAAATCAGATGCAATTGAATGCAAACTCGACCGAAAAATCATAACGAAACTATTTATCCGAATTCTGATGAATAGATCGCGAAACAGAATCATATCAGAAATAGGACAATGACATTTGATCAAGGAATTCGGTATTTATGCTTGGGATGCTATCAGAAAGAATCATAAATATGGCATTCCTTGTTCCCGTGTATTTTAACTGTGTTATATAGACTATACCAAGGCATTCGACAAAGTACGCCACGAAGAATAGATACAAATGTTCAGCAACCCCGACATCAGAATAATCAAGAACCTCTACTGGCAGCAAACAGTCTGTATACGAACAGGAAACGAATTCAGCATATATACAGAGATAGAAAAGGGCGTAAGACAAGGTTGTGTCTTTTTACCAGATCTATTCAACTTTTATAACGAGACTATTCCTAGGATCCTTGAAGTTATGCCAGGATTCGTCATTAATGGTCACAATCTGAACAACATAAGATATGCAGATGATACAGTGCTGAGAGCTGACACGGAAAGAAATCTATAAGACTTCCTAAAACAGGTAGATGAAAAGTCAAATGAAAGGACTACAAATAAATTATTTAAAAAAACTGAATGTATGGTCATCAGCAAACGGAGGAGCCCAAAATGTCAATTACAGCAAGCACAAAAATTTAAGTACTTGGGAAGTGTTCCAACGGAAGACGGATTGTGCAAGACCAAGATCCGAAGGCGAATTGGAATATCCAAATTCTAGAAGCTGAGCAGAGTATTAAGAGACAGGAAATATCCGCTAGAAACAAATAAAAGATTACTGGATTGCTATGTGATGTCTGACCTTCAATAAGGCAGATAATGCTGGACAATATCATCAGAGATGAAGGAAAAACTTGAAGCAACTGAAATGTGGTTCTACTGAATGGTGATTCGAATATCATGGATCAAGTATGTGAGCAATGATGAGTTTTTATAAAGAATGGAAACGAAAAGGATATTAATACTGAGCATCAGGAAGAGATATCCGAAGTTCATGTAATAAGGAAGGAAGGCCGGAGTATCTGATACTCACAGGTCAGATAGAGAGAAAAAGAGGTAGGAGAAAACAGCGGATAACATATTTGAATGGCCTAAGCAGGTGGATGGTAGAGCGGGATCTGGGTGGGGTAACAGGAGAAAGCGTGCTAAGAGCCACTAGGAAGAGGGAGACGTAGAAAGCCATGATTGCCTACGATCTGAATAGACATGGCACATAGAAGAAGTTTTAAGACGGTCTTCTGGGGAGAATTTGAGAGATGATGGTATACTTTGCTATACATTTTTCCTCCATTCTTCTATGTTATACGCGTGTCGCTGCGCAGTTAGCCCTTTACAGTTTAAATCTCACTAAGTAGTTTTTTCAAGGAAGTGGCTTCTTGATAAGATTGGCCGAAGAAATGATCATTGAATGCGGGACCATTAGGCAGTTTTAGGCTTTTGAGCGTACTGGCCTTGTCTTAATGATAAGAAAGTGCAAGCCCACGCTGAATAATTTCAATATAAACTAAAAGGTGTTTCTGAGGATGTTGAAGAAACACATGTGTAACTGAGTTTTCCTGCCACAATGATTAGTTACCCCAGAAAAAGGGTAAACGAGTTACTAGCCATTACATTTATATATATGATCCCAGAAGATATTAGCTAAACAGTAATGAATATCTTCAATGAGATTATAGAGAAAAATCATTGTTTCAAACAAATGAATCATTAGGCAAGAAACATTTCAAGTTTATTTATATATGAAAAAAAGAAAGAAAGAGAGACCAAGCGCAATTTTAGTTTTCCAAATTTATATACTTATGTATAAAATATTTTCAAAAGCGCAATATATATATATGATACAAATACAGTTTTAAGGTATACTATATTTATGGGTAAAAGTGTTTTATAATACAAACAGATCATGTTTGAATATAAATGTAAACGCTAAGTCAACTCCAAGCAGAGACAGTGTTTCATGCTTGAACACAACTTCAGTCCCTTTTGTATGTAAGTACACTACCGGCCATAATTATTAGATAACTCCAGTTTTTTTTTTTTAACGAAATGATGCATTTCATACTATTTTTAGTATTTATTGCCAAGTAGATAATTCTAAATGAAAAAGGAATGTTTCTTTTGTTAATATTGCACAATAACATTTGCATCAGACGAACTGTTCTTGTGTCCAGTTTTTGTGCTCTCTACCCCATGCTAGCCTCTTCTTATTGGCTGGCTGAAGCAAAGGCTTTCTGGCTGCCTTGTAAAATTTTGCAAAGTAATAATGACAAAAGAACCATTCTATTTTCATTTAGAATATCCACTTGGCAATAAATACTAAAAATAGTATGAAATATATAATTTCTGTTAAAAAGACTGGGGTGGGCTAATGATTATCGCCGGTAGTGTAGTTTTAAGGTATACTATATTTATGAGTTAAAGTGCTCAATATCAGGGATAGAGTATATATATAAATATGAAGTATAAAAGTGGATACTAAAGTGAACAATCAGAGGCGACATTGTTTCATGCTCAATAGTTAGGCTATGTTCATTTCAGTGTCCACTTTATATATGTTTAATTCTTATATTTAACAAATAGATTTTAATTACTATATTTAAATATTTAAAATAAAAAGACTATTGGAAAAAGTACTTGTGAATTTTCAACATGTGCCAAGTAAATGATCCATATATTTACAAAGGAAATATTTGTATCATTATTCACACACTTTCACTTATGCTGCATTAAATGAAGTAAGAAAATCAACTAAATTTCTTTCACTCTCTCATCTATATATATATATATATGTTTTAATGCAGGAAGATGATTTGTCTCATGTCTGTAACTGTGTCATTGCTCTTCAAGTAACACTGATAATTCTATTACATTACTGAATTTTACAAGAACTGCGGGATAATCTTCTGCCCAGTCAGTCATGTTACTTTTGAGACATGATCGCCCAAGTGTGTTTCACGTATGGCACTTAACTGACTGAATTGTAAACGAAAATGAGTTCCTGAGAGAATAAAATATGAATAATAATAATAATAATAATAATAATAATAATAATAATAATAATAATAGGACATATAATTTATGCGCCGTCATTTCTTTCAAAAATGTATGCCTACACACACACACACACACACACACACACACACATATATATATATATATATATATATATATATATATAAGATAAAGGAGAGAGAGAGAAAACTCATATTTTATATTGCTTGAAATCCGTTGCTGCGTTCTTGGAAGAAATAAAAACTTTATACTTATTGAAGAAAACATCAAAAACTATTAATGTTTTCTGAAAATATTTTGCCTTCACCAGGGAAACACAATTTGTTTATCATTTCGACGCTAGATTGAAAGAATATTGGAATCATGCCATTTTACCTCTTATCCACACTTCTATGAGGATAGAAAAGACTCAATGCAATATACATTTTCTTCAGAGTTCTTCGTAAATTTTCTGGCTTCTGTTACATAACTATAGCAAAACTATGTTTTATCAGTAATTCTCAAGTTTTCATTATGTCTGAAGAGAGACAAAAACAATTTATATTATTATTTTTATTCCAGCTTTCAAGCATGCATTTTTGAACTTTTGAAGAGTTTCTTTTTACATTTATTTTTATGTTTGGCATATTTAAAAAAGGTTTTAATTTCCGTTAAAACCAATGTCGATTGATAAAAAATAATTTGCCATTTTGATGATTGGATTTGAAACTTCCCGATCCATTTCCAAGCATTATGAAATTTAATTATAACCCTCATTGTATATATTACATAGAAACTGATTTGCAAGTTATTCAGTGCGTTCAGCTTTTCGCTTCTTCATCACACGAAATTGGTTTAATTGTTGCAAAAGTTATTAATCGATATTTTCTCTCTCCCTCTCTCTCTCTCTCTCTCTATATATATATATATATATATACACGTTTTTATTAGAATTTCTTTTTTCTATATGACGCATATAAAATTTAATCGATTAGGACCTAGAGTTGAACTTATAATTAAACCGTCATAGGCTGCCGTTATGATCATAAAAATGTAAAACATTTCATGCAACAATCTTCTAATATGAGATCAAGAATTTTACGTAAACTTCTTTCTTTTGTACTGTATAGTACCTTTTTACGATAGAAGTTTCCTTAGAATTGTAGATTTCATATTTTTAGATAGGACAGAACAATGTGGCTTCCCTGTGCATCTTCTACAAATACTTTCACAGCTCCTGCTCCGATGAACTTAGCTCACTGGTGCCCCCTATATATAAATTTACTCGAGCTACAAGATTAGCAACTAGGTCCCACCCTTTTGCTGCGAAACCAATAAGTTTTAAACGCAAATTCTACTCCAGCAGCTTCTTTTCTTGCACGTCCTGCCTGTGGAATTCTCTTCCATTTACTTGCTTTTATGACAGCTATAATCTCCAAGAATTGAAATGTAACGTTAATAGCCATCTCCTATCTCACTAACCTGCATCCTCTCTCTCTCATGCTCCTTTCTCCGTCCACTTCACTCTCATCAGTATTCTCATCCTTTTCTTACCCACTTCCTGACACCCCCTTATAACCTGTCACTCTTTCTCATAACTTCATGCGAACAGTGGCAGTAGAATGCCTTGCTTGGGGGCGATATGATTATTAAAAATATGTTACCTCATCTACAGTCTTCGTTGAGAAATAGAAGGCAAACTTGATTATTAGGATTATTTGAGTGGAGTATGTATACAATGTCGTTCATTAAATTAACGCAAAATACATTATGTTGAACTTTAAAATAGTAATATTAATAGTTTTCTTTATAAGAAAGTATTCGTTATTCATTGCCTGAGCAGACGTCACTACGGTTGGTTGAAATTTTCAAAATGTTTGTATTAAAACAGTATTTCAGAAAATAGTTCTCTCAATGACTATTATCGCACTTTCCAGTACTAATAAAGTAGTCAACATATTGATTTTGTATTCTCTTTCAGTTACATGTCCTATTCATTGTTTGTGTTACTGATGTTAGAATACCACCAAGTGATATCAGTTGTATTATTTGGTGCAGTTCTTTTATGATTTTGTAAAAGCAGTTCACAAGATTTGAAGAAGGATGACATAGAGGGTGCAATGTGTAAATTGTCGCCATTTTATATTTCTAATTTGCGCTGCTTGTTTTTTTTAAATTTGTCTAGTGCACAAAATACTCAAATCTTTGAGCGTAGTTTGAGAGAAAACACGCAACATGACGCAATTCGTTCCGCCAGAAATTTAAAAACGGCATGTTGTACTGCTTGGTAGTCATACCGGTAGATTCAAAACGAACATTGGAGAGTTTTTGTGTGTATATCTGAGAATAGTGCAGGGGATTAAGAAAGAGTTGGATGATTTGAATAGTGATCATAAATGTATTGCAACTCAGAAAGATCAGAAAAGCAAGTCCGAATTTGTGGGAGGGTCTCAGACTCAACACTGAGACCTACATCACGTACCTTGAGGAGGTAGTGCTGCCCTGAGTCAAGAGCGTAGCTTTTAGAGGACCCTATATCTGACAGCATAATTCTGACCCATGCCACACGAACAGTAAAACTCAGTCACGGCTGTCCATTAATGCGACCACATCACCCCTTACATCTTGCCAACAAACTCCCCAGACATTGTCAGATATGAACGACCGAATTCTAGATAAAAAGAAAAATGTGAACACACTGAGACCGACATAAAAAAGAGGTAACTTAAAACGATTTAAATTTAATGTCCAGGTTTTTGTAATCTATGTTTCTTCAGCTAAAGATATGAATTTTGTACCCAGTTTCCTTAAAAGCACAGTATCGATTCTGCTTTAATCGTTTCCGGAATACTAATAATTCAAAACTGAAAAAAAAAAAAAAGAAAGAAAATATTATAATAATATATGAATTTATAATTACTCGATTGACATAATTCGTGCATTCACTAATTTCTTGCGAGTGTTTCACATCGGATTTACCATTAATAAAGGCTGTCACAAGAAAATAGCTTATACACTTTATTCTATTCAAAAATTATTACAAAACTTTTAAATTTCTCTGAAACTTCCGCTAAACAAGCTTGACTAGACTGACTGACAAATGACCCGAAAAACATTAAATTTGCATTTAAGCTAATAACCGAAAAAAAAAATCAATAAATATTGTCTAAAAACTGATACGTTCATGAAATGTTTTCGCAATTTTCAAAATATATTTTGAAGTTGATGGTGTGTTGCATAAGAGGACGATAACATATTTTCACTACTTCATTATTGCTATGCATATTTACCTTGTTTTAATATTTTTCATTCTGGTAGTAGTGGTTTGGCTATTTTTACTGATTTATGAACATATTTTATTATTTTTATTTACAGTAATGCACTTGAAAATTTTCAGAGAAAATTTTCTATACGATGAAACGTAGTCGAGGTGTTTGAGAGTCAGGAATATTGGATGCACGGTGGTGTAATTGATAGCGGCTCAGAATGAGAGATCAAAGAACCTTGTTCGAATTCCAGTTTAATTCGTGATATTCACTTACGAGCAAAATAGGCTTGAAAATGGACTGAATCCAATTTTCTCCCAACTCTCTATCTATAAGTAAATAACAGGACAGACTAAGCCATATAGTCTTGATAGGTAACCAGTCTAGATGAAAAACAAAACTATCCTGTAACTCCTTCCGCTCTATCTGTGCTTTATAGCCTTAGTAGGCAACCAGTATAAGAGAAATTCGTAAAACTTAATTTAAATTAGCTTGGAGACGATTCGGCATTGTCGGGCTATCTTGATATATCATTGCTGCTATCATTGTAGTACATGTGGGGCCCCTACGAGCCAAAATCTCGTGGTTGTGAACATCATGAATTGATATTTTCTTTGAACCATCAACTCTTGGTAAAATGATATTCCTTGCTTGGCAACTGGTCTACAAAAACCCTGAATTTATAAATTTCAATAAAACGTGCGATTCACATCTTCATTCTATAAACATATATTTGATACTTAAAATTTAACAGTATCAGTTTGATTAAAGACAGATAACCCACAGCGTGTCTGCAGCATAAATAATTATTACATTATTAAAATACACCTTAAAGTACCGAATCTAGGTGCGCCGTCAGTTGTTGCTCCCGGGTCTAAATAAACAACAAACTTCTTCCATAGGCGACACAACCCAACCGAATATGATCAGTAATCGCCTCGCACCTAGAAAAAACAACACTGCTACTAGCTTTAGGACGTGAATTATATAAGTTCTCCCAGAAAAGACTTTACCTGGGCTATTCGATGTTATAGATCGGGTTTGCTTGGTTGTACTGATCTCTTCCTACTTATGGCCAAGACGGGGTGTCTTTTTGAAGAAGAGAAGAAAATGAACTAATATATATATATTAAAAATAAAATAAAATAAACCGCTTTATCATATTGGTTCGTCTTACGACTTTCCTTTCTCTTCCTCTAATTTTTAACTTCTTTATTATATCTTAGTATTAAGAAACAAAAAACGTTTCATTAGAAACAATGACAAGAATACTTAATGATTTTGTAATAAATATTGAACCTCCTATATGGCAATGAATGCCGGACAATTTTGTCAGAGACTAAACTGGAGATTATATACTTGAAGGTCACCAGGAGAGAGACAATGATAGATTATTAGACAAGTTCAATTAAATACTTTGGTTGATAAAAGTTCCAAAACGTGCATCAGAAGACGAAGCATCTCGTGCAACTGTTTCTCGATACTTAAAAGCAATTGGAAAAGTAAATAAACTGGATAAGTTGGTTCTGCATGAACTAAATGAGACTTAACTAGCTTTCCCGGTTGGAAAAGTACTATTTTTGCTTCGAGTCATTACATGCGATAAGAAATGTTTACTCTTTGACAACAGTAAGAGAGTATACCAGTTGTTAGATGCAAATGAATCCCCAAAATAATACCCAAAACCTACACTGCACCCTAAAATAATTAATAATTACTGTATTGTGATCTTTCAAATTGGCTTTTCATTATTCATTCTTGCTTCGAGGAAAAGCAATAATAGCAATCTCGTATTATGGAGAAACTAAGTGCAGGCACGAAGAATTGAAAAAAAAATCCTGAACTTGGAAATACTGATAGCTCAATTTTACTGCACAACAGACAACCCAAACATTTCTGTCCAAATTTGCTTTGTCTGGATTTTAAAATTTTGACTTGCCCTCCATATTCACATTATATTTTTTCCTACTAATTATCACTTATTTAGAAATTTTGAGTTTTCATACGCAATAAGACATTTTTCGATAAGGAAGAGGTAATCGAAGCATTTGAATTGTTCATTAAATTAAAGGATTAGATTTTTTTAAAGATGGGATCAATAATTTAGAGGGAAGTTTGGAGTTAGGGGAGAATAAACTAAAGAAAGTAATCTCAAAAAATAAAAAGGATCAATGAGCATAGATCCTCTAGTTAAGTTAACTTTGAAACAAAATACTACAGACAATATCAAAATTAAACTAACCTAATTTGGACTGGGTTGCCAGTCCAGTTGGAGCAAACGCCGTCAGCATACTCCACCTATGCTGACGACGTTTTAGTTCTTGTGTCGAGAAAAGCCAAGATTAACAAAATCGGCCAAGGAATTAAAGGCTACGAGACGATCACATAGACCAAGCTCAACTGCGATAGGCCAGATAGGTTGGTTGAGTGTGTGGAAGTAAGTTTCTTTTCTTAGGCCTTTCCTCTGGACAAAAGGGCCGGTCAAGATACCCGGTTTCTGCTTTAGTACCGATTTCTTTTTGGAAATGAATTAGTCGAAAGTGCGAGCAAAAGCGGAAGCTGCAATTCCTCTGTGGTTTTGGAGGAATCTTTCCTAAATGGAAAAAGTGGAAGTATGTTTCTCGTACATTTACCTGAACTTCCTTTACCGATTCTCCATATTTCCATTCTATCTGCCGCACTGTCATTAGTCAAATTTGTAGTACCAGATAGGGAAATTCCGCGTAGTACAGGGTATTTCTTTAACTTGCAAAGAAAATTGAACTAGACAATACGAAAGATTCGGATCTTATTCCAATCACTTTTACCAGCGTGCCGAGTGATACAATCAGAAGTTGGATCCAGGAGCAAAAGTACGGTCTGAAACCGGCAGCAGAAAGCAGTCAACACTATTAAATGCATCGAACGGCTTCAGTCAACTTGTTCGATGATCAAGACTACCAAGTGAAGGTTGTCCTGAAAAGACCTGCTCTTCAAACTCCAAGTCTCCTCGGGTTCAATCAGACTATAAAGGAAAGACTGCAGACGACGGCCTAAGATCTTTAACTGTGTATCTACCATTGTCAAAGGATGATACTTCTATATCCCACCATTTTTATTCTTGCAAAGAAACTTGATTACATCCCTGGTGAACATTGATGTATATATTCCGGCTTCATTCAATTGTTGTAAATTAGTTCGAGCAAAGGGACAAAGATGGACGACTGTCTCAACTACAATTCGTAAAAAAGACAATCTAATCTCGGAATTTTGTCCCGGCCAACCAGCTTCAGCGATTCAAACTCTGACGCTTGCACCCAGCCGTTTCACCTGCTTCGAAGCGGTGGAAGTAGGCAAAATAGACGTCGATTGAGCAAGGCCCAGAACAGGTTCCCAAGTAAACAGATAAAAAAGTAGTCTCGAAAAACTTCAAATATATCTGCGTTTTTATCACAGTCCGTAAGTCCAAATATGTGATGCTCGCGATTTGTTGCCTGGGTGTATTTCGAACCACTTCTGCTGCCAGTTCAGCGGCCATGTTCGTCGACTCGGATGGCCTTTTTTTTAACCTAACTATCTACTAGAGCTTGATTCTTCTTGATAAGGAAGGAGACTAGCTCCGCCCTAGCTAAGGTTGCTTTTCCACTATCATGGGATTTAATCGACCGATCATCTTTCTCTTCATATGCCGTCTGCGCTATTAATTAGATTGAGTTGGTTGATTATTATCAACAGTAAACGACCTTTTAGTTTGGGTTTTTAGAAATTCTACAACTTATTCACAACCACAGCCCCACCATTTCCCGCTCTAGCATTTATGAAGCTCCTTATACTTTATGGTAATATCCTGCGCGCAAAGACTACCTGCCGGATCTGCGAAGATAATAGCAAATGCCGCTTTCAGAGACTTCTTCACCAGGCAGGAAGCATACCTCGAGTGTCCATCAAACATTCTGAATAGAGAGCAATCTTCATAGACAGGAGATCTTCGTGGTCGTGATTTAAGAACAGTGTCTCTTGCAAATAATATACAACCACAACCACAACGAGACGCTAAAGATCGCAAGCAAGCCTCACCTTGCCAGATTTCGAGTTCAAGCCTTGAGCATGCAAATTCGCTAACTAGAGAGCCATTATCAATCCGATGAGGGTTGAGAATTTGGCTTGAATAAGGTCGGAGAAAGGTCACCAACAACCTTTTCCATTTACGATTAGATCATCTAAGTCATGTAAGAGACCTCCAATATTCCAGGAATAAGCATGTTATTAGAGCCCTATACAAGAAGTGGCGAACGAAGACTGCATCCCGAACAAAAATGAAGACTCTCTCTCTCTCTCTCTCTCTCTCTCTCTGTGTGTGAACCAAAGAAATGCGGCAGACATTCTCCCCTAAGTTATACGATAAAAGAAAAGATTTTTCTTCTTTCTTTAGTTTAGACTGATAGGCTTCTCTGCCTTTGGATAGATGGTTGCATCTCTTGTTTTTGTGGTAGAAAGGGATGGGAGTGGGATTTGATTAATAAAGCGAAAGAGGTCTCGCCTGACAGGAATAAATTTGCAAGAGAAAGAGTGTATAGATGATGGTCTGTTTTGTGATTTATTTTTTAGAGGCTGAGAGACATGATACCAGTTTCGATCGGGATGAAATGACGATTTTGTTTCAGTTTCGCTTTTAAATTTGTTTTATCTTTTCCGATTTTTCGTAGCCAGGATCATACTTTTTTGTAGTTCTTGAAACCTTACAAGCTAGAGAGTCACCTTTAATCTTAGTAGAAGGGGTTTGACATTTTGCGTCTTTACAAATGGGGGCTTCCGGACACAGAGATTCCTTAGTCAGGATCCTCCTTTCGGTCTTATCAGCGACCTGCCATTTTTTGTTCTCAAACGCACAAGCGATGGGCAAAGGTTTATCGGTGAATAGAGGCCGCAAAATAAACTCATCTAGGTGATATTCCACATATGCCCTGGAAGCTGACATATTCCTTACAATCGAGAGGGATAGAACAGACTCGGTCAAAGAGGTATTTTGGTCGGTGGTGTGCAGAACTACACTGAAGGGTATTAGCCTATGCCCCCACCCTTGAGAAGAGATGTGACACAAGGTTGAGTTTACCGTGGGGTGCCAAAGCGCTTGTATTCCGGCCGATGGTTAAAATCTGCCCAGCCCCCGCATATGCAAAATCGGCGCAAAGTTTGTCTTTTCTTCACAGCAAAATCTCTTTGTAGACAGAATGCCAACTGAGTCGAAATCTGTCCGAAGACGGAAAATTTGACAGTTGCGGGCCTGACATCACACTGAAAAAATTCCGATTCATGTCAGATAGATTTTTTCTATTTAAGCGCCTATTCTAGTCTATTTGTCTCATCAGGGCTGTTTTATTAACATTTGATTTGAGCTTAGTCCGAAATATTAAACTATTGTTTTATGTCGAGGTCTGTGCTTCATGGACATACACAAAGTCATTAAACAAGTATGCCACAAAGGCTTGACATGTTCTGGAAAGACATTAGAATAATCAAAAACCAGCATTAGCAGTAAACCGCGTGCATATGAATTGGAAATAAGTCCTGCAGATAGACAAAAATAGAAATAGGTGTAAGACAACGACGTGCGTTCTCACCGTATCGACTCAATTTATACAGCGAGACAACTCTGAGAGAACTGAAATTCCTGCCAGGATTCTTCATTAAAGGCCACAATCTGCACAATATAAGATGAATCAGTGGTGATAGCAAAAATGCAAAGAAAATTACAAGACTTCTTACAGAAGCTAGCTAAAGAAAACTAAAAGAAAAGATTAACATAAACTACAAGAACACTGATTGCATAATCATCAGTCAAAAGAGGAGAGCAAAATGCTAACTACAGATCAGGGATGTCAAACTTAAGCAGTTACAGAGACTTAAATACATGGAAAGCGTTCTCACAGAGGATGGAAAATACGACACTGAGATCCGAAGACGTATTAGCATGGCAAAGAATGTAAAAGCTAAGCAGAGTATTGACAGAAAAGATTTCTTTGGAAGAAAAGTGAACTGGATTGTGTTTTGTTTGTTCTTCGGTATTGTTGCAGATGATGGACAATCTTATCAAAGACGTGAGAAATATTGCAAGGGACCGAAATGTGGTTTTACAGAAGGATATTGCGGATACCATGGACCAAACATGTGAGCAACAACTAGATTTTGGAGAGGATGAAAACGAACAGGAAATTTATACATTAACATCAGGAAGATTTCTGGGATATGTAATGAGGAAGAAGGCTTAGAGAATCTGATACTCAAAAGGCAGACAGAAGGAAAGATAGACATGGGAAAGCAACGCATGACATACTTGATGGGCTTGAAAAAATGAATGGCAGAGCAGGCTTTGGAAGGGCTAACAAGAGAAAAGAAGTTAGGGGCAATATAAATAGGGAGATGTAGCAGGCCATGGTCACCTACGTTTTAAAACGACCCGGTACATAGAAGAAGAACACCAGATTCTTATTACTTAATAGGCTTAACTTCCTGCAGAACAAAGTCAAATTTGTGGTACCCTATGACGACTGGATTCGACCCAGTAGAAACTAACTGAAAATAATTTTCTGATAATAGGACCGGACAAAAAATAATAAAACAAAAATCTTAGTGTTTTAATATATATTAAGCTTAGTTACATTGCTATGATATTTGGACATCCAATTCGCGTTTAATTAATTGCACAAGCGAACTTGCTAGAGAGTTTAATATCTTCGCTATCATGTTGTTGAAGGCGCCGGTGTAGATCTAGTTTTCTGAAAATATCAAGCATTTCAACCTTGATCTCAAATTGCCATTAATATCTGAAGTCAACAAATAAGATATTTAAAAAAATATTGATACTCCTAAATTAAATGAAGAAATGAAGAAACAGAGATCAATTGCAGACAGAAACTATGTTGTCATGGTAACAAGAAAAAGTAGCTTTTACTTCTCTAATTTATATCTTCTTTTTATCACACTTTTCTGGTTACACAACGGATAAGTTGATCCTTGACAAGCGCATTGCATAGGCCAAACGTCGAACATGTCAACTGAGATATGAAAAATATTTTGGTTGTAGACAAAGTGACTTGGATAGGTAGGCAAGTGAAGTCATTCATTTAGCCCTCATCTTGACAGATGAGGATGTCAGATGACGCAGAGGCAACTAAAAGCAGACCATTTTTCTTTTTAATATCATATATATCATACATCGACTAGTGTACAAGTCGAAATTTTAAGGCGATTTTAAAATATGTGGTCATAATATAAATAGGTGTTATGATAAAATATGTGCCGCATGGCCTAGATATTAAGTATAAAACATTTAATTGACTTAAATAAATGCTAATATAAATATAACAATCACTCTATCGAACTTTCAATGGAAAGTATTGGCACGAACTACAGTCATACCATTTCTAATCTTCACGACTGAAACTTGTCATGCCACTCTCATAATTGCTATTCGTATTCAATTTCTGAGACATAAGTTCAACTCTAGCAGCTTCTTTCCACAAACTGTCTGCTTTTTGGAGTCGACTTCTCAAAGAATGCTTTCCCAATCACTACAATCTCAAGATGTTCAAGTTAAACGTTATCTTCTCTACATGTCACCTAAACATGGCCTCTTACTTTGTAACCCGATACCCCGATTGGCCTTTTGGGTCTTGTACAGGGTGAAAATTATTGTTAAATAAAATAAAATAAAATAAAGAGATACATTATGAGTAAATTCTATTTTCAGCATATAATTTTATGTTCCTTGCGTTAGGCTCACCAACGCCTAGATTACAAGATTGGAGGATCTGATTTTATATGAAATTAATAAAATGTTTTTTTTGGGGATAATATATCGTTTTTCTATCTAGTGGTGTAATTTTACTTGAGGTATCGTGAAGAAATAAATGAAAGTTTCTTGGCCAATTATAAATGGTCACATTAAACGTGATCGACATACTTCAGTATTTAAATCCTAAACAGCTTACTTCGAAATGGAATACACAAAAGGTGGCTTATAATAAAAATAATTATTTTGTCAGTATCAATAAATAGGATCAAAACTTTTAAATTGATTTTCAATTTCTATGAAGTTCATCTTAGTTTGAGACGAGGTTTACTGAAGATATGCTATGTTATATATTTTTGATAAAGCTGCTGACCGTTGAACGTGTACAAAAGAAAAATCAACACAGTGGTTAATGGAGTGTGAAAGTTTTTCGATGGCATTAAAGTAAGTTCTCAGCTTAATCATGCTTTTCCAATGTGTGCGTGGTTCTGAACACGGCAAACGTGACACCTTTCTCCACCAAAGTCATTACTATTAAATTTCACAAAAAAAGAATAAATATTCATGTTGATTCCACCATCGAAAATACTGGGTGAATCCAAAAAACGCCATATGCACTGTTGTCAGGATAGTTATGTTTCACTCATTTCACTTATTTTTTTCTTTTAATTAGCAGTAGATTGGAAAAGACGAAGAAACCGTTTCATTGCTCACAAATTTGCGTCTTGAACAACAGAATCTTCCAAAGTATATGGGATTTGTTATCGCTAAACTAACCATAAGATATACGCTAAATAAATGACAGTCTCTTGATAGCAGCTTTTCGATGGAAAACTGAACAAAACTAGATTTATTTGTTGTCCCAGTTATACCTAATATTTGCGAAGGTTGACACATAACCGACTTTGAACTTTATGTATTAAATTAAAAAAAAACAACATCGTTTCACCCAAAGCAAGGCGAGACCGCCATTGGTGCGCAGAGGTTTACAATGAGATAAAAAGAAATAAAGTGAAAAATAAAAAATAAAAAAGGTAAAGTGAATGTCAAAGAAAGTATGGAAAAAAGAAAGGAGTGAAGGAGATAAAAGATGGCAATTAACGTTGCATTTAAACTTTTGATTATTGTAGCTATCAGGAAATCCATTATAAGGAAATGAGTTTCACAGGCGAGAAGTGCGAGAAAAGAAGCTGTTGGAGTAGAAGTGGTAAAATTTAACTTTTTAACGGTAAACGGGCGAGACCTAGAAACCAACCCAATAGCACAAGTAAATTCATGTTATGGAAGCAGCAGGGGAAAAAAAGCTCGTCAGATCAGAAACTGTAAAAATATTTGTAAAAAAAAAAAGACAGAGGGAAGCCACATCCCGACGGTGAGAAAAGGTCTGAAGTCGAGCAGCCAAATCTGGATCGACCACGTTCCAGATCCTCCTCTGGATCTTGTCGAGAAAATAGAAATGAATAGCGAGAGCTCCTGACCAGATATGACAACTTGTCTCTATCGCCAGCTTTTTATTTAAACATATTTTCCTGGTCAGCTGTTTGCAGTAAATGACACTTTTTTTTTCGATCTCACTTATTTTTAGAGAATTATGATAATTCGAGTAATTAAAAATATCCTCAGAGAACATCACCGTATCAATTCAATATGATTTCAATCATGAAAGTGGTAATTAGATTTGCCTTCTTACATTAATTAGAAATTTGATTGTCTCGTATCGTTCGGAATTCAATTGTTCAAGCGAGTAATCTTTTGATATCTTCGGAAAAATATGTTAAAAAAACAAGCCACAACAGATTCTTGAAACTGTGAATTTTGTTGAACTACAGGCACGCATTTGTATACTACATTCCTACGACAAAGTTTAATCAATAAATTATGGGCAAAAGAAATTAGCAAAAGTAAACCATAGTAAAAAACGGACAACAACAACAATAAACACAACAATAATAATAATAATAATAATAATAATAATAATAATAATAATTATTATTATTATTATTATTATTATTATTATTATTATTATTATTTTACACACAGGTATAAAACTGAACATGACATTGATTTAATGTGATTTAATGAACCCCACCTTAAAAAAAGAACAATTTTTTAACACAGGAAATATTTAGAAAGAATTTTTATGAATATTTTACCATATAGAAATACATGTCAAATACACTATATTACGTAATCAACTTGTATAAACCCATACTTAAAGAATCCAGAATATGTCTATCTACTACAACAATAACAACCAGTGTTATGTAAAAACGCCCCCAAATCAACATACAGGCAATCAAATATGATAAAAATGCCTACTAGACAGACACACAAAATACATTATGATATACTTACAAGTAAATTATACATACGAATAGATGCTTGACAAAACAAATGCTCGTGAAGAACAATTAACCAATGAAAAAACAATACAAAAGTTTAAAATACCAGATTTTCCTTTTCTTTTTTTTTTCTTTCATATCTTATTCTCTGAAATACAGATATAAACGTTTTACTATTTGTTTCTTATCCCATAATATTGTATATTGAAAATAAAAGTTGTACGACGGATAAAATCTTTTTACTATACATTTTGTATTTGGATGTCTTGCGCCAGTTTTTGCTCACAAAAAATGATAACTTCATTTTTGCAGGAAAAATACTGATTTTCCATTCAGTTACTGAAATGAATAGCTGAGCCAGAAATCGTAAGCTGCTTGATAAATATAGTTGGCAACTACCTTGCCATTATGCAAAAGTTGTTTCATTATAACTATACCTGTTTATCAAGGCAATAAAAATTTACATCATATATTAAAACATATTATTAAAAAACTAAATATAAACAAGAAACTTTTCACAGGTGAACCATTAAATATATTATGCCTGGTAGTATCTTAATATATATTCTAAGGAGAGATTAGTTTATAACAAGAGATAACCTTTGATTAATTTTACATCAAATATAGTTTTATATTATTTTACTGCTAACGTAAAAACTTAAGTCATTATTATTTTTATTATTATTAGAAAGTTTTCACATGTTAGTGTTTAACATTTAAATATTTTCCGATTATTAAATGTAATATTTCGAGAGATGAGTTTCTTAATGAGAATATTAAACCGATCTTGAACTTCATGTCCAGTAGATTCTTAATACTAGTTTTAAAAATAGTCAGTCAGTCAGTTAAGTGCCATACGTGACACACGCTTGGGCGATCATGTCTCGAAAGAGACATGACTGACTGGGTGGGCAGAAGATTATCCCGCAGTAGGTTGCCATTGCTTTCTGCGGTAGACTGGTTGCCGACCAAGGCTATAGAACCTAATCTGTCCTGTTATTTAACCCATAACTGAAAGGAAGAGACGGATTAATACCTTTCCCAAGAGTATTTGCGCGTAAGTGAATGCAATGAATTTGGCTCCCCGATTTCTCGTTCCGAGCCGATATCTAATGCAACAAAACGCACATCCAACATTAAAAATAGTAAAGTTTCTTAAAGCGTTATTATTGTGCGGATTTAACAAGTATGTATTTCAATTGGTTTTTCAAATAATGTATTACTACATCGTAAGTATATTGGGAGAAGTTAGTGCATTTCATTACTCATGAGCTGTGAGCAGCACTGCGGACAATTATCTGTGTTATTATATTTTAGATCTACATGAGAAAATTCGAGTAAAAATGTCTGGCCAGTATTTATTAATCTGAAATTTGATAGGAAAAGGATATTGTATAATATTCTATCTATGTAATTAATAATGGCTACATAATTAAGTGATGTTAGTGGGACTGCTACCAATAAACTTATCAGAGAGTGGTAACACCAATTCGAGAATCTTGTAGATATTTTGAAATTTCCGTTCTTCTTTGTACGCCTCTATTTTTAGAGATGGAACATACAAACTTTATATATATATATATATATATATATATATATATATATATATATATATATATATAGTCATTCTAGTATCACAGCTCATCAGTATAGTTAGACTCCGATTGCTTTTTAACCCAGGATTGAAACCCGACCGAAATGGCGTCAGTCGGCGATTCTACCTCTGAGCGATGAGCGCTCGGTAAACAAAGATAGCATCAATCCAGGAAACCCAAGTCAAGTGACAATAACTGAAAGAAAAGAGGAAAAGAAACAAAAGACAAATGTTTAATGAGTGAGTGTAAATAGAATAAATTTAAAAAATATTGAAAAAACAAATGACCCGACATTTTACACTTACGATTTCTTTAAAAAATGTGGTCTTTATTTTGTTCTAATAAATTAGAACACTACACTGTTGTCTATAACATACGAATTGGATTTCATTTTATACTTCGTTTTCTTTTCAATATTTTCATTCTTCTTATTCTTAAATGAAACACTAACAAAAAAATTCTACATATTTCTATCAGTATATTTTCTATCATAATCTTCAGTGGTTTTATTCGCAACTACTCAAACTTTTGAACAGATTCCAACAAACCACTACTTTATGGAGTCGGCTCCCAAGGGGGTGCTTCTCCAAATACTGCAGTCTTCACCTGTTCAAATCTAGGATTAACAATTACCTTCGCCAGGTATCCGCATAAACTCTCAGCAAGTGACGATATTTTTATGATAGTAATCTCAATTATTGTGATATAATTAACATCTGTAAATAATTAATTTTCACAAATAGAAAGTGTCTGAAAGCTACATTTAATGTAATCTAATACATTATAATTTATTTACTGAATTCTTTCGATCAATTTTCAGTCAATTTGTGTGTGTTTTTCGCCCCAAAATCACGGTGTGTCTTTTGACAACGTTTCCATTGAAATGAGAAAATTCACAAGCAGAGATTCTGACAAGCCTTCTATTCTTTTGCCACACATTAACTTCAGAACTTTTAAGCAATAAATGGTAAACATCTAAAAATATAAATGACATTACAATTAGAAAATGGCAGAGGACAAGATAATTTTAAAATGTATTAAAAGTGGAAAATGTCCTGATGGGAAATGTCTAAAATGTCAAATCCTTCTGGGTTTAGAAATCCACATTCTCTATAGACCAAACAAAAGAAGATAACAAAATATAAGTAAAGAAAAACATACTGGCTATAATTATATGTGTACATATATAATTTGAATAGCAATTCCTCTTTTACACATGTTTCATTATAGACAAATGACAAGATACTGCGATTAAGTTTTTTTCTTAATTTTTCTTGTGTTCGTATAAATGTTTTCTTTTCTGGACAAAGTAAAAATTGTCCAAATTTTCTGCATATCCGAGCGTTTCCGGATATTCTTTTAGCCATTTTCACAGGAGATTTTTTAAAAGTTTTTAACTGAATGTATGACTTTTTATGTATGTGCCTAGATTTATAAACGTGTTTTATCTTCCAAACACGGTCACCACATTGTGACTATGTTCAAGATTGATTTTATTGATTTATTATTAGTGTTTTAGTCATTATTTAATACGAGTATGAGTCTATTGTAGGTATCTTTTCTACAAGTATGTTGTGGATAGGGTTTGGTAAGCGTATGTGTGTTTAAATGATTTCTAATTGCGCTATGATCAAATAGGTGTAACGCGAGTCTTCTAGAAAAGCATGTAGTAGTATTCCCAATATAATTATCCATGAGTTTAGTTTGACCAGAAATATAGATTTTGAAGGGGCAAGTGAATTCATAAATAATATTTGTTCCCTGTAATTTTGATTTTGCAGGTGTGTTTTTATTGATGGAAGGGTTAGCTGCTTTAAAATTTTTATAGTATCTAATTTAATTTTAAATACCTAGGAAGTGTTCTAACAGGAGATGGAAAGAATTTTTCTAACAGGAGATGGAAAGTGCGACACAGAGATCCGAAAACGAATTGGCATGGCAAAGGACGCGTTCGAGAAGCTGAGCAAAGTACTAACACACAGGAAAATTTCACTAGAAACAAAGAAAAGAGTGCTGGATTGCTATGTGATGTCAGTTCTTCAATACGGCAGTGAATGCTGGACAATATAATCGAAAATGAGGACAAAACTGAAAGCAACGGAAATGTCGTTCTACAGAAGGATGCTGCCGATATCGTGGACTGAGCATGCAAGCAACGATGAGGTATTGGAAAGAATGGCAACAAAAAGGAAATTAATACTGAGCACCAGGAAGAGACAACCTAAGCTCCTGGGGCACGCAATGAGGAAGGAGAGCCTGGAGAACCTGATACTGACTGGCCAGATAGAAAGAAAGAGAGACAGAGGAAGGCAGCGGATAACATATTTGCAGGGCCTGATCAGGTGGATGACGGAACGGGGGTTGCCAGGAGTAACAGGAGCAAACATACTAAGAGCCACAAAGGATAGGGAGACAGGGAGACGTGGAGAACCATGATCGCCTACGTCCTGAAGGGACAGGCCACATAGAAGAAGAAGAAGAATTTAATTTTCTTATTCTGCTCTGTGGAATTGTATATTACGATATAAGCTTTCTAAGACAAAATTCTTCTTGCTTATAGTTAGCGTGTATTGCTATTTGTTACATTAAAAAATAGTCTGATCTGGTGATCGATGAAAGAGTTTGGAAAGCCATTGTTAACTGGCATCTGTTTCACATTAAGTTCTCTTAGGAAAAGAGACAAGTGTAAACTTCTCGTGATGTTTTTATTACAGAGTAAATAAGACGCCCCGATAACACAAGTGAACTAGGTAAGACGCCTTAAATAAACAGCTCAAAGAGATTTCACTGTCATAGTTCTGATTGCATTCGTTAGAGTACCGTTGGAGCCAGTCGAGATACAATATTATAACCGTAAGTAATGAGTTATAACAGTGGCGATGCGGAATTGAAACTTATACAGTGTAGGAAAAATTATAATTTTCTGATGAGGTGCATATTTAAACAGTAACGAAGAGAAAATGTTGGCATATTTTTTCTTTGTTGTGAGTAAAGAAAAAACCCAGATATTATTAACCCTCTAGGGCCATTCGTATCATATTTGATACAGTATGAAAACAAGCCTTGAAAGAAATATTTTCCTGAAAAATTTTTTAAGAGAAATATTTTATAAATTTCAAATGAAAGCAGTACTGACTACTCAGTCAATGAATACCAAATGTTTCCTTATAGGGAAATACCAAATGTTTCCTTATAGGGAAATACTGTATCAAATATGATACGAATGGCCCTAGAGGGTTAAATATGGAAAAATTTTAGCCCAATTAAAAAAGTACAAGAGCAACATCAATTATTAGAACTATTGATAAAACAAAAGTTAATTGAAATAATAAAGAAAAAAACGGAAAATTTTCTAATTTTTTTCACTCCCGACGCGATGGTAAATTCCATAGCAGAATTATGCTTTGACATTAGAGCCTTTCCTGAGTCGACTTAGGGACAGACCGTGCAATCCGAACCTACGTGTAATCGTTGCTCCTCGCGATGCTCGAGTCACGGTTTCCGAGTACACTCTGGCGTCGCCATTTTCGAACCGCAACAAGCCTTGAGGTTTGCAGTGAGGTACCTGAAAGTGGGCCAATCTTTCGTGTCCTTAAATTGAACTGACAGACCTGTCATCATTCTTGGAATGCGGTTCAGGCCAGGGCTTTAGATTAATAATTCATTATAGGTACAGACAAAGTTTGTATCAGCTGTCTAGACTTGACACCAAAAGAGGTTGCTAGTGAATTGTAGAGCTGAGACGAGTTCCACTTACGTATTTCCTGACACTTTACCGGTTGTCTGTACTCCTTCTCTCCTCGCATAAGAAGGCGATCAAGTGATTTCTTTCCTTCCTCTTGTGGGATGGTAATAAGCATCAGGTCGACAAAGATATCTGTACCCAAGGTCTGTCTCATGGAGTGGGAGGCTAGAAATGTCACACTTGCCGAGTCACCGACATGCCTCGAGGTTGGCCTTCCTATGCCGCGCATTTACAGAAGATTCAATGTTGGAGGGAGAGTTATGGTCATCTTTCCTGGTCTTGGTATATCTCCTTCCGTCTCTGGGATCGAACGCCGACATAGTTTTATTTGAGAATGTCGCGTAGACCTTAGGATCATTCCTCGGTTCAGTGACCTTTCACGGTCTAGGAATCTTTTGTATCAGGAAATGGTAGAGGGAATGCGAAGGATGCTCTCCGTGAATGGCTCAGCATATGCTTTCTGGTTTTGGGCAACTATGAATTTTCGTTCTCGCTATCTCTCAAAGACGTAACCTTCAAAATGGGCTGGGCGTATTCACCTGACTGTCATCGGTATGAACTTGTTTTAGTAAAAATGGCTACTCACGCTTTTTATCATTGTCCTCTGGCACGCCCGTTGGGATATTATTTTGACAAGTTGACGGCGTGTATCGATCCCGAATATCTTGTGTCATTCGATTTCGTATACGCGAGTATTTATGCGCCACCTCCCTATTTTGAGCTAAAACGGATGGTGTTTTTCACGTTGCAAGTCTTTACAAAACTGGTGATCTTGTACGAAGGCTATACTCATCACGATCCGTTCGGAGTCTTTGAACATCAATTCAAAATAAATATCAGAACTGATAAACAGAGTTTGCTGCCGACATATTTCTGTGAAAGATGTTTGAAAGTCGCAAACTTGATTCAATTGGAGGAAACAAGTCTTGTATTGTCTTTCTTTCTCGTTAAGATAGACCCTTCTTGTTTACCTAGTTAATGCGAGTAAGTGTTTCCAACATTATATTTCGTTATAATCCATGTCGAGATTCCCAAACACCCAAATATATTTCTTAGCTCCCCGTGATTTTTTTTTTATCTCGACTTGGTCAGTCTTTGATTTTCCCACTCCAATATTTATGTAATCCTTCCCTCTCCGTTTGTGAGTTAGTTTCATGTTTGGTGGGGTTGACGGGTCAAAATAACGTTTTTTTTTATTTTTAGCTTAAATATGTTTCTTATATTTTAGTTTCTTTTTGGGGTTTCAGTTCTTCTCCATTTTATATCGCTTTTTAATTGTGTATATTTGAACATTTAGTAAATAAACGTAATTTCCATTGGCATAGGACTTTTTAAAAATTCCCTATGAATATGTGGTATCGTGGTGTATGCAGGATTAAAAGGTGATGAATTAATTTTTGTGGTGAATGTGAAAATTGTAATAGATGGATGGGTCTTGAATTTGATTATCTAGGTTTAGGATAGGTAACGTCGACCAGTCTTACCCCTCTTTGCCCTTGAGCCTTGTGCCACTCTTCTTGTACTGCACAGAAATAAATACACATATGTCCCCACGAACTTGAAAGTGTCAAACGAGCATTATGCCTTAGGGTAGAGAATGCTTCAGACGAGATCGTTCTACAGACTAGGACTAGGCTGAGAAAAACTTTCTACATTTGAATTCGACTCAGCCGCGGATACATCTACAAACGATGATGGTTGAGAGGAATAGAGTGGATTAGTGCTCGATCCCGCGTATGCGAGGCCTGGGAAAATTTGAATCAGTGACCACACTCTGGTTACCCACGTAAATTCAACCTTATGTGACATCCCGTCTCAGGATAAATACCCATAGTTCCGCGAAAAATCGGTCTGGTCAAGATCTCTGTTTCAGGCAGAGTGTAACTAACTCGGGGCTATGTATCCTGATAGAGAATCAATTGAAAAAATAGACAAGCCTGATTCCGCTTATGAAAGTTTACAGGCATGGAAACCCTACGTTAAACAGGAACTTGTGTTGCATTTCATTTCTTTGGCGAAGTCTTAGATAAATATCTAGATATTCAAGTCTCGAAAATATCAGTCAAGCTCTCTATCTTCGGACAGAGAACGACTCAGTCGTGAATTGGTCTAAGGACTGAGACTTGGCTGAGAAAGACAGTTATTTTGACCCTTGGCCCGAGTGTCCGTGCTCGGTATACCCCACGTTGAATCCAGTGAGACTTTGGGTAAATATCCACAGTTCTGATAGAGTGTTCGTTGGTGTACTTTAGAGTCAGATGAGACATAATATTATAACTGTTAGTTGCAATTTTAAAAAAATTCCCAAGGAACTAGATATAACTGCTATTTTATCTCTAAGTGGTGATTCATAAAATTAAGGTGGCAAGTGTTTCTACTAAATTGGATCTTGATTTTACAATAATTAGTTAATCATTAGGATGTAGTGCCTTTTAACGATCATAACTGAACTAACCGCTGGGCTCCACGATTACATCAGGTATGTATTCAAACTCTACAATCAGCCGACACACACACACACACACACACACACACACACACACACACAAGGAGATAACACACATGTACCATAGTACATTACGCAATACGTTGTCAGTTCTTCAGATTTCAACTAGTGATGTTATGAGCTCAGATGAGACATTTTTTCCTTCCAAAAAGAAAGTGATCATTTTGTGGCTATTTTGTTCCCTAATCTTCTTCATGTGCCGTGTCCCTTTAGGACGTAGGTGATCATGGACTTCTACATGGCTCTGTCTGCTGTCGCTCTAAACATTTTCCTCTTGGTACCTCTTTCAAACCCTGCTCTGCCATCCAATTAATCACGCCTACCAAGTAAGTCTCGCGCTGCTTTCCACTGTCTCCTTTTCCCTCTATCCGTCCTGTAAGTATTAACTTCTCCAGGTCTTCTTTCCTCATTGCATATCCCAGAAACCTCATATTCTCCTCGTTTCCATCCTCTCCAACACCTCGTCGTTAGTCACGTGCTCAGTCCATCGTATCCTCGGCATCCTTCTGTAAAACCTCATTTCTGCTGCTGCTTCAAGCCTCTCCTTCATCCATGAAGAAATCGTCCAACATCACTGCTATACAGAAGAACAGATATCACATAGCAATTCAGCACCCTCGTTTTTGTTTCCAATGAGATTTTTCTGTCTCTCAATACTCTGCTTAGCTTCTGAAATGCGTTCTTGGCCATGCCAACGCGTCTTTGGATCTCAACATCGCACTTTCCATCCTCTGTCAGCATCCTTCCCAGGTATTTAAATTTCTTTACTTTTTCTTATTTTAATTTTTTCCGACCTGTACTTAGCATTTTGTGGTCATCTTTTTTGCTGATAACAATACAGTCAGTTCTTTTAAGTTCATCTTTTTCTCGCTTTCTATTATTATCTTATGTAGGAGGTTCTGCATTCTCCTTTCTGTTGTGGATTTTCGTCGCCAATTTGTTATGGAGTTGTTGTGGCTAACTCTACTGCAAAGTTGTAGTAACCAGTAAGTGCCGGAAGTAAGACACGGAACAAGAAGGTAGGCTCAAAACAGCATATTAGTATAACAAGAACATATATGTAAAGGAAGTGTTAGTAATAAGTAACTAGATATCAGTAAGTTCAAACGAAACAGTTACACTGCTTATTGTCTGAATCATAGCTGGCTTTAACTGCGTATTAGGTGTCGTTCTTGGTGGGCGTACTTAACCGCCGTCAAGCTGCCTCCGGAAGTCATGCAGGTAATTATATATAACAAGAGGAAGAGCCCATTCTTCGTAGGAGGACACCATAACACTGCCCCTCTTCAAATCTCAACTCCGCAGGAGTTTATAGAATTTTATTTATTAGTTTCAAGGTAGAAACTTCTAAATTTTTGTAGTTTTAACATCTTTTCCGCTTTGGACTGATCACTATAAACTCCGTTGCTTTGCTTTTCCTTTTCGAACGGCGTATTTCAGGAATATTAAAAGTGTCATATCTATCGCTGTTTCCTTAGGAAACCTGTTACCAGCCTCGTCAGTTAGGCGTTTCCTAAGTTGATTTATGTGTCTTTTAAGTATGAATTGTGTACCTTTTACTATATAAATCATATTCCCAATTTTTTTCCTATCGTACCGATCTCCCAAAAAGATTTGTTGTCTTTAAACATTTTGAAAAAGACTTTTTCTCCTGGGTTATACCGTCTTGCATGTATGATTTTTGTACCTTTTGGCTTCGTTTTTTTTTTATAATAGTTTGTTATAAACCGGCCGTAAACGACGTGCAAACATCACTTCAGCTGGAGATTGTGAAGTTGGTTTCTTGTCATACGGTGTAACCATGTATACTTGCAGGAATTCTTGAAGGACTTTTTTAGTTGGTGTAGCCCTAGCTTTTTTTAAAGTTATCTTCAAGGTATGTACAAATCTCTCAGCTAGTCTGTTCGATCTAGAATGATACGGAGCTGTGGTGATATGTTTAATCTGATAAATTTCACAGAACTCTAAATTCTGCAGACGTAAACTGAGTTCCATCCTCAGTTAGAATTAGCTACCACGAATTATTTTTACTATTATGGAAAGCAAAATCAAAAAACATTTATAATGTATTAAATGCCTCAGATCAAAATTCCTAAATGATTATTGAATTCGAAAGAGCGTGAAGGTAATTCTTTTATATATCTTTTTGATTACTAGTATACAAGAGTCTCACTTGCATTCCTAGCCAGCCTTTCGCGTTATGTGACCTAAACATTTCAGCTGTTTCATCTTGATGTTGAGTAAAAGTGACATCTAGAGTCCATTTTCTCTAAATAGTTCTCGTTGTTCCCATGCTCGGTCCATGGTATTCCCTGAATCCTACTGTAGAACCACATTTCATTTGCTTCAATCTCTTCATCTATGAGGAGATTATTCAGAATTCAGAGTCAGATGGGCGTCTTAATATTACGTTATCGTTCAGTAATATTTTATTTGTCTGCCTTAATGTAAAACATCTTTGTCGGAGCACAACGTCTAAAAAAATAAATTGAAAATGCTTAATTCATTAACAGTCGCAAAATTTCCGTCATTTGTTCTCGATCAGCCGAACTATATTGACGGAATTTCACGTAATCTCTATCATATGTCAATGAAAAAACTGAAATTTATTTACAACGTCTTTACTCGTTCAGCAATAGTCCTTAAAACAAAATCACCTTTCACATATTGTGACCGAAATATTTGGCACATTCCATTATGTTACTTCATTGGGCATATATTGATTCCATCTTAAATTTGGCGCTGCTTTCAATAGTCGAGTGTATATATCATTTCGTTTTCTTGCCATGAATTTTGTTTATGGTCAACATTTTGGCCCGTGGAAGAGGTTAGTTTCTACTAGACCTAAATAGTCGCACTTTTAGGATTTCTGCCATTTTTACTTCCAAATGGCATTCGTTTTTGACAGAATTGCAATGGAATAGACAATCCCAACATATGTATTTCTGTTATGAGATAAACTGATTCGAAATGTAAAAATACAAATTGTTATATCTGAGTGTTGTCAATCTCTTTCTGCTATCTTAAAAGACTTGAAATATACTTTAACTAAAACGCAGTACAACTTAAAATGGAGGAGAAAGAAAAATTAATCATAATAATAATAAAGCAAGAAGCATCCAAGATTATTAATACATATTTTACTGTTGTGATCAAGTGAAAAGTTTAAGAAATAACAAAACCTGTGTTATAGAAAGAATTTATATTTAACAGAAAATACAACAGAAGAGTATTATACGACTATTGCGTGTGTCTGTTGTCCAGCGTTTCATCAACTTGTCTGTTCTTCCAAGGCCTTCTCTCCTAATGATCATATAGTAGGCGGAATAGTCTAACAGACTCTTTGCTTTGGAGGACACCACAACATTTACTAACACTATATATACCACTAGATGGTTAATAAATGGTTAAAATGTATTTTTAAAAAGTGATGGACAAACATGATATTTAAAAAATAGATATCGCTATTGACCAACATTACACTTTGGTAAAATGCAACAAAATTTCAGATGCAATGTGAGATGCTGTACATACAAGCCGGATTCATCAGTCCCTACAACTAGTATCCTAGTGACTATGATATTCACTAACTTTCTGACTTAGATAAAGTGACGACGGTTGTCCTATAGCACTGGAATCAGAGACCAGGCTTTTCTGGTGATTTTAAGAGGTGAAAGCAGATACTAAATTTGTGGATTAATTTGTGATGTTATATGAACGAAAAAAAAAAAGGCAGATATTAAATTTGTGGGTTAATTTATGGTGTTATATGAGCGTAAAAAAAGCAGGAAGTACAGTTCATGGGGTTATGTTGGAAAGATAACGGTTGATTTAAGACTTGAAGTCAAAATTATAGTCATCCTTCTAAGAATGTTGTCTTTAAACTTGTACTAAAACAAATTCTTAGGAAGGAGCTGTCTGAATGAAACTTAGTTATTCCTTCAATCTCATCCGTTAGGCCAGGGAGCATACGCATGGTATTTGCACACCTTCCTATGGTTTTATGGTGTACTACAAGAACATTTTAATATGGAGTGCCCGTACGCGTAAATAAGATCCAGTGTCAAAATCGCCTTGTCATGCAACCACCGTCAAGCTGATTTCTCATCTAATCATTCCTCCTTAGTGTAATGGCAATGCCTCTGCTTTAGGGCTTACGTAAATACACATTTATTACAAGTTTCATGGCAAGTATTACGTTCGTGTGTTAGTTTTTAATCAAGAAATTGCTTTTAAAAGAGTAGCCTTTTAGCAGTTTTATTCAAATATTTCAGTACGTTATATTTTGTATTAATGCAATTGCCCGTCAAATTTCAATTCGTTTCCTCTCAGATTAATTCGAGAGAATAATATTAAATAATATTTCTAGAGTGGTACAATAAACTAACAATTTCTCAAGCATATTTATCATTATATCGGATACGTGTGTTCTACTTGAGTTCTAGAGAGATCTTGAGCCTTAATAAACGTTCACGATGAGGTGCATCCCTGAGATAAGACCTATCCAACATCATAGGTGAAAGTTCAGAGTTTGTTCATTGTTAGTTTTGACTGTATTCAATTTTACCAGGCAATCATTTGCCCATTGAGCTATATGAGCTATCTGAGCTATCTGAGCTATATGAGCTATATGAGCTATCTGAGCTATATGAGCTACCTCGCAGAAAAAATGAGCTGCTAGATTATAATCTTCCAAATTTTTTGGGTTGCACGTATAAACTGACTTTACTTGAAAATGGTTTAAAGTATTTTAATCTTCACAGATTACATGAACATCTAAGAACCTAAGTCTGTTAGTAACGCTTACAAACTTCCTGATTTGTGACAATACATTTTCTTTCATTTTATGTTTTGCTATTAAAGATAACAAATATTATGACGTATTTGCTGAAAACCTTTTCATATGATGAGATTGCATAAACAGCTGCTAGACATATTCTGTTATTTAATATTTTCTTTTTCTTTAGACGTCATTACTTGTGATTGATCATAGTCTGAGAAAAAAGATCTCGTGACAGGTCCAATATTTTTTTTAAATTAATTTCACATTCTGCAAATAATAAAAAACAAATCTGAAGTGGATACTGACCGCTTTCCACAATACTTGGCAAAAAATAATAAAATCAAGATTTGTTGTAATAATAATTGCAGCTTATGTGTTTTTGCCACAGACGACTATTTAAGCAGCCGTTAATAAAGTCAATAAACTGACTATTCAGTATAGAATATTTTCTTCACTTAGATACCGTCAGTAGTTACTGAGTAGAATGTAAATATTAACTGAATGCCTGAAAAAAAATTACTCACCCTTTTAAAAATTATACATAGAGTAAAAAACAAACTAATAGGTTTCTAGAGGCATGCTTATGTAAAGATATTCGAACGCTTTAAAAACATACGATTTGCAGTAATTAAAGAGTTTTTAAGTTAAACATATAGCAAATAAATTAGATACACGTGCTGTCTTACTTTTTATGTAATAATTAATAGTGAATTTGAATTTCGCTATTTTTCTATCTTTATCTGATAGTGTCTAATTTTAAATATAGCTTATTCAGCACATATTCAAGCCTATGTCATTTTATACCTTACAATATTTATATTTTGTCTTGAAATACAGAAATCTATTTTCTATTTTAATTATTGCTTTTTAAAAAATTTTAAAAAATTGCTATCTGACCTTGTATGTACCTTATTAATACTACCCATGTAGTGATCTTAAGCGACTGTGTGACCTGGTCAATCGAGAAATCATCAAACAACAACCGGCGCGAGACAAGCTGATAAAGTTGATTGTTTATTCCAAAGAATTCTTTTATGTGCATCTTATTGCTGTGGATCTATCTTTCGCCTTAATTTCCGTCAAAGGCGATTTTTTCACCTTCGGAGATCAAAAGCCCAACGTGACAGAGGAGAGAAGGTTTGTGAAGGTGACAAACGCCAGTTACATTGAGTAGAAGCGCGCTCCTCAACACAATACTAACTACAAAAAAAAAACACGTTTAAGAGTAAGGAGTCAGCTAGATGGTAAACACGATGACATGAAGGAAACTGAATACCAACACGTGGGACGGTGTTACAGATATTGTTATCTCAAATTCTGCGTACAATTTTTAATTCAAAATTGTCCTTACCTTAGATTGATTGCAAGTTGCGGTTAGAGAGCTCAATCATTTCTGCTATTTTACATATAGCTTAGCGTAGAAGAGATGGATTCATACCATACACAAAAGTATGTGTGCCTAGAATTGAAACTTTATTCTCCGATTTTTTATTTCAAGTCAGTATGCATTACACCATCTGCGCATTCTATTACATTCAGCATAATGAAAAGGAAGTACTTTTAAAAGGAAATTCATCATTTTATAAAAATAATGTAAAATATCAAGAATTCCAATTAGATAAATCTTAGCCAAAAATTTCAAGCGATAATTTTCGCTGTATTATTTTTCAGTTCTAGCAACGCATTATGCAGAAATCATAGTGTTGAGTGATGGTAAATGAGATAATTCTGGCTGATCATTAAGGACTTCTATCCACACAGGGTGTTTCATACAAAATTCGACATTCAACCATCAACAGTCAACCTGTAAAAATGAGCCAATATAAGTGAAGAATAAGTGAAATTTGTTGTTTTTTAAATAAGCATTTCAGAGATAGTGCACCCGTGATCGAGGCAGTATGTAATTTGTGAAAAAAAAAAATAAATAAAAATAAATAAATAAATAATAGGCTTTTTTATGTCACAGTGGAACGTTCCATTGTGTGCACCTGGGCCAACCTATTCCCTGAGCTGTGATTGGCTGCAGAGTGGTTACTATTCATTAGAGAATCTTTTAAATATTGGTATGCTTTTCTCGTACCCCCTCCCCCGCCTACAAAATTTCACATATTGGGTTTTAGTTACGATGTCATAGAGTCTATGTGGCATTTTGGTGGATGTAGTAAGAAAGAATGTGGCTTTTGGCGCAAGGATTATTGTAGGGTGCTAGGGTAAATAATTGTGGCAATGTAGGATGTACGTTGTGATGCAGTGGATGTAGGCTCGGAACGAGAAATCGGGGAGCCGAGTTCGAATTCTAGTTGAATTCCTTCCATTCACTTACGCACAAATACCCTCGGGAAAGGTATTAATCCGTCCCTTCTTTCCAGCTATGTGTTAAATAACAGAACAGATTAGTTTCTATAGCCTTTACTGTCAACCAGTCTAACGCAGGATGTACTTGTAACCTACTGCGGAATAATCTTCTGCCCAGTCAGTCATGTCTCTTTCGAGACATGATTACCCAAGCGTGTATCACGTATTGCACTTAAATGACTGATGACCTGCCCCCTCTCCACTTTTCAGGCATCGTGCCACGTTTGTACTTTTTTACAAAATATAGAATGTGTATTAAGTTACTCCCTGGATTATTTTTGTCTACCAACGCTAGTTGGACGTGTCATTTCGATTCTAAAGTCAGAATCTTGGCATTAGATACAGTTTGGACACTATCAAATTTCATAATTGTCTCTGGCATCAAAGTTATGTTCGTGCCGATCTAAAATACCGTAATTCATATGCAGAATTTCAAACGCATACAGGTTCACTATAACTAGCAAACACCTATTTCTCCAGAAAATATCCTTTTTTTTTTTACTCTTTTAAGATTTTCATTATAGACTTGTATTAATTTCTAATCACTGGCACGCACAATAACAAATCATTTATGTCGTAGGTCAACAGTACGAAAGTTATCGTAAACAATGCACATACTATGACACCATCGATAAGATCATGCACATTCTGAATTCTCTCCAAGATTGTTTGACAACCAAGTATATACTGGAGTGGAGAACAGAAAATTGTTTGTTAAATTATTTAATTCAGCTGGCTAGTGCTTCTGTTACCATATTAACTTTCCTTAATTTAAAGTTTCATGAATACCTTAATAACAAAAACAAATGTTCGTGCTAATAGGTTACAAAAATTATTCCGTGAAGTGGGCATACCTTTTGAATGCATATTTCCATTTTCTACTCAGAAAATAGTAACCGTAATTTTATGTGTATTAAACGTAGGCATTTTCATCTAATTTTGTTGAGAACTTAATCTCTTATTTTAGAGACATAAACCTGACTAAATTGGGTCAGTTTGGATTTATTATGAGTGATACAAAGGGATCTTCAAAAGGGATTGTTCCTATTGGAAAGCTGAAAAAAATAGTTAATCTATTATAAAAAAAAAACTGTCATCTGCTGAACATGAAACTTTAATTTTCAAAAAAAAAAAATTAGGTGAGATAAATTTTGCTGAAACTATTTTAATAATAAAATTTATCGATAGAAGACATTATTTAAGACATTACCAAGTTAAGACCTTGCCATAAAGTGTGATAATGAACACTTACGCATTAGTCGTGAATCGAGAATGTGAAAAGTTCAAATTAAATGAATCAATACCGGAGTTATTTAAATGCCTCATATTGGCCTAGGGTACTTGCTAAATTAGAAATGGATCCTAAATTAACTCCCCAGAAAACAGCAGACGAGTTTCAGCCTAGTGTAACTCTAAAACTCGGTACCGCAAGAATTGATGAAAGAGACATTTCACAAATGTATAGAGTCTGACCATCTAGGAAAAATACGATGACATGAAGGAAACTGAATACCAACACGTGGGACGGTGTTACAGATGTTTTTATCTCCTGACAGAGCATTAAAAATGACGATAACTTATCTCCTAATACATTCTACGGTTGTTGAGGTAAGCATCTCAAAAATAATTATTTTTTAAGAACAAAAATGCTACAAATGCTGAAGGGTAGGACAGAAAGAATTTGTTTCATATACAAAAAATAGAGGAAAAATAAAACGTATAGGGACATGATAAATACATGGAGTAAAGACAAAAGGCATAAAGGAAAAAATAACAAGACTTCCAATGCATTTTTAACTGAGTTACAATCAGCTCAGAGGAATGAGGTTTTTTCATAATGTAAAAATGAAATTACAACCTGATACAGGTTCTGATATCACTATCATAAATGAAAAAACATGAGGAAAAGTGGGTAAAGCTAGTTTTATTGATTTTTGATAAAGTTGCGCGTGGAGTTTCAGAAAAGAGATTGATATTTTTTCTGTAACATTTCTTCTGTTAGAAAAACCAAGAAAAATGTAGTGTTTGTATTAAATTTAATTGGAACAGATTGGATTGCATACTTTGATATTTGAGGCCTTCCAATGAACTCTTTTTACAACGAGATTAATATTGTTACCTTCGGTACTAATACGAAAACTGAAAAAATTAAAGAATGAATTGAAAACGAATTTACCAGAAGTTTTCTCAGAAGGCCTAGGGACATCCACAAAAACTGGAACTTAATTGGAACTAAAAAGAATTTAACACCGACATTTACTCCAAAAAGAAGTATACCTTTCGCAGCTTTAGAAGCAGTTAATAAGGAATTAGAGAGAATACAAAAATAAATTAGATCTCAAAAATAGACTATTCTGAATAGGCATCACCAACAAAGTACGTTAAAATAAAACAAATAATAAAATCTACCTATGAGCTATTTTTTTTAACGGGCTAAATGAAATTTTGAAACAATACAACTACCCGTTACCAAGTATAGAAAAAGTTTTGTCAAATTGAATCGGGGTAATTTTTTCTAAGTTGAACCTGTCAGGCGCTTACCTACAAGTACTAGTAGACGGAGAGTTCTCTAAACTATTAACACTCATAGAGAACAATACAAATCTTTTCGGTATAAAAGTAGCAACAAAATATTCTAACAGATTATGGTTACGATAATTGCTGGTTTAGACTGTGCACAAACAAATTTAGATGATGCACTTGTTAAAAGTGAGGCTCGAAAGCAACAGACGGAAGATGTAAAAAATTATTAGAGAAAATTACTGAATTCGGTTTAAGATCAGTGAACGAAAATTTGAATTGTTTTTGTTCAGAAATATCTAGCATAGATTATCATTGCAAACGCTAGACGACCAGATCCTTTAAGATAGAGAGCAATAGAACACATGTCCGCCCCAACAAATGTAACAAATTTACAAGTATTTTTATTGTTTGCTATACTATCATGCATGTATACCAAACATGTATGAATTAAGAGCACCCTTGAATAACCTACTAAAAATATTTTAAATGGAATTAGTTAGATAAATGTCAAAGGGCTTTCGAAGAGATGAAGAAAGTCTTAACATCGTACTTGTCACGAACTCATTTTGACCCTAAAGAAAAGATTGTGGTTGCATCAGATGCAAGTGATTCGGTTACTTGAACAGTGATACTACACAAATATCTAAATCTAAACTAAACTTATTTATAAAGGAAACTTTGTCTCTGTGTGTGTGTCTGTTACCTATAGACTCCGAAATAGCAGAACCGATTTTCTTGAAAATTGACACAGTAGTACTATAAGCGTCTGCGAGTGTTCTTAGCTAGGTTTGTGTCGCGGTACCCCCGATAAATATCAAAAATCGAGAATCGAAAAATCGGGTTATAGAAGGAGTGGTCCGATTTTAATCAAATTTGATACACTCATAGAAAAAGACATAAGAAACGGTATTCAGAAGGTTTCAAGGTTGCAGTTCTTACAATAGTGCAGAAAATTAATAATATATATATATATATATATATATATATATATATATATATATATGAAGCAAGCTCTTTGTGTTTGTGTCTGTTTATCTGCCTGTATGTCTGTATTTTTTCAGCCATTTTATTTTAGTTTTTGTTTCGAGTTTGGCTCTAAGTAGGTATAATTGTAGTTCTTAGTCTCAGCCATGATACCATTTACTCAGAGGACATATTTAGCCTTCAAAATACACTTTACGACGAAAAAACATATTTGATATCGATAGCAGGAAATCAAAGTTTGACTTACATCCATTCATTTTTCTTTCATTCTACGGTTTCGCTTTAACTGGAAACAACTATTGCTTTTTAGTCTTTCGTGCCAACGTCCAAAGAGTCTGAGCTCCAGGACCATGGATTAGTTTTAAAGCTTTCATTACACCCGAGCAACGCCGGACTATACTACTAGTGAATATATAAAAATTGCTTGTACTCGAGGATCATTGATAGCAGCTAAAAAAAGCTACAACCAGATAGAAAAGAAAGCATTTGCTATTATATTTGCTATGAAGATGTTTTCATAAATTCATTTATGGTAGAGAATTCATACTAGAAACAGACAATCGTTTATTATTGTCCATATATGGATAAAAAAGGGTGTTCCCACACGAATAAACTGCAGCGCTTGGGAACTATCCTATTAAACTAAAATTTAAAATGGAGTTTCTACCATCCAAACAATTAAGTCATGCTTATGGATTATCTAGGCTAACACCAACATTCTGCAAACCATTTGAAGACACAGTAATTGAACCGAAAATTACATTAATAATGTATTATAATTTATTATAATATTATGTATTAAAATATTATAACATATTATAATATTATAATGTATTAAAATCTTATAATTTATTATATTATAATGTATTAAAATATTATAATGTATTATAAGAGGACTGACCAAAACATTAAAAGAAATAATAATTAATTCGGAAAAAGACAACATTATAATAAAAATGAAGAAGCAAATAGGATTTAAAGAAAAAATAGAAAAGTGAATATTACTGGAAATAAGGTATTTTCATTACGCATTTATGTACGTATGTACACAGAAAGAATTGTGATACCAGCATCGTCGCAAAAACGTATGCCAAAAGAATTTCACATCGGACATCCAGGAATTTTTACAATGAAATCCTTAATGAGGTGTTATACGTATTAGTTAAAAATAAATCAAGATATCAAACATTTAGTAAAATCATGTAGAGGTTGTTCTCTGGGAAGGAAGTTGCCCCCTTTGAAATTTCAACCTTGGTCGAAAACCAATATGTCATGGTCCAGAATACATATAGATTTTGCAGAACCGTTAAACAGATCATACTATTTAGTGGTAGCCGATAGTATCACTAAATAGCAGAAATAATAAAATGTAGAAGACTGACTAACGCGGTAACGAGAAATTTCCTACACAAGATTTTTGCAAGATTCGGTGTACCTGACACTATTGTAATGATAACGGAACATAATTAAAGCCTAGTGAAATTAATTTTAGTGATTTCTGTAAATCATTAGCAATAGAACATATTACAACTTTTCCTTATTACTCAGGATCAAACGGACAAGTTAAACACTTTGTCGATACGTGTAAAAGAGTACTAAAAATTGGAGGGAGAGGAGTCAGATGAAGTGATGTTACAACAATTTATGAGTATTTTCAGAATAACACCAAACCCGAACACCGTGTCTAGAATATCGCCTGCAGAGTTTATGTTCATCAGGAAGATTAAGTCCATTTTCAATAAATTACTATCAGAACGTAAGGCGAGAGTATCAAGAAAAGACAATATAAGTAAATACTTCAAACCTGGACATAAGGTATTTTTAATCTATCAACGTGGAAAAGAATTCTGGAAAAATGTGATATAAAAAACGGATAGGCAAAATGATATACATAGCGCAATGGCAAAGGTAGGAATATAAGTGACATCTTAATCAGTTAAAACGCAGCTTCCCTGATTTGAACGTCTTCAAAAAAAGGTAGCTATTGAAATTTTAAGTGACACGTTTGACGTACCCACGCCATCAAAAATTGTTGAACCACATTCCGCCTTAGTGGAGAGGCAGCGAAATATAATTAGCATTTTGTGAAGAATAAGTGTCTAACACAGTATTACCCGAAGGCGTTATTATTCTTGTATCTGTAATTTTACAAGCTGACTTTACAAATGTGATTTTACAAACAATGCAATTTACTAGAAACGCATTTATGAAAAGAATTACGTTCTTAGGATCAAGACTGCGCAGCTGTTTACTCTAATATAAGATATAATTTTATTTATAATCTGAACAAGATCTTAACTATTTCTGCTTGGGAAGTTTATAAGCCTAATATAACGACAACGAAGGTGAGTGTTCTGGGTAAGATTACCGTGGTTGTCAACAAAAGCAGAAGCCCAAGTTTAGAATTAAGATTTGGGGATATAAAAATTAAGCAGATGAAAAAATGCAAATATCTTCTATTATTTTAACTGAGGATAGAAAATGCGACACAGATACGAACTACTGGACTAGCAAAAGTTCAGAAAGTTAATGAGAAATAAAAAGATGCTTACACACAAAAAATGATGGGTTGACACGCGGTATATTTTCTCTTATATTGCAGTGAATTTTAGACAAGTTCACCAGTAATGAAGGAAAAAAATTAAAAGTAGCAAAAATATATTTCTACAAGAGGATACTGAGATTTTCACGGACAGGTTGAGTAAACCCCAATGAAGTCTTGAAGAAAATGACCACGCAAAACCACACTCAAAAATCTGGATAATACAGTTAAAATTTCTTGAGCATATAATAAGGAAGGGGGACTTTGAAGACATAAAACTCACGATGTATATTTTAGATAAGAAAGAAAGAGAAAACAAGGAACGAATTTTCTTTTCTTTTTTTTTTAATCATTTCTTCCCAAGCAAAGCCGGATCACCACTCGTACGCAGTGGGGTTACAGTGAGAGAATTGACAGTGTACATGGATGTCAAGGAAAGGATAAAAGATGAATGGAATTCAAGGAGATAGAAGATGGCAATTGACGCTGCATTTAAAATTTGACGAGTTTGTACGAATGGATGGCAGAACGGAGCGAGTGTCTTAGCAAAGAGATTAGCTAAAAGTCACACAATATTTGAAGCTGCAGAGAACCATGGTCGCCTATTCTTTGAGCAGACGTGAATAAATATTTGGAAAGAGTATTAAAATAATCCAGTACCTGTACTGGCAGCATTCCGCCTGCATACTAATGGAATATGTATTCAGTCAATATAGAAAAGCAGAAAGGTGTGTAAGACCTGTACGTCTGTTTTTACCAAACGTACCTTTACAGTGATGTGATTCTAAAGAGTTTTAACAGAAGACGGAAATGACGACACTGAAATAGCAAAAGATACCTTCCAAAAGCTAAGCAAAATATTAAGACATAAAAAATATTTGTTAGAAACAAAGGAAAGAGTATTGTAATAATTTTCTCATACGGCAGTGAATTATACATGTGAATCATATATAAAAGAAAGAAGACTTGGAAAATGTGGTACACACAAGACAGATTGAAGAGAAAGTTATAAACTACAGAGCAAATTTCACTATAGGTCGGCGGTGCAAAGTTTAAAAGTGTTCACAAAAAAGACAAAATTTATTAACCGCTACAAAAAGTAAGAAGTTGTGAAGAGCCATTCTCCTCCCGAAGAACAATGTTTAATAGAGAAGAGAAGCTGTTATCAAGAAATTTGTATCAGAACTACCTCCAAACTTGGTAAAAATGTTTAAATGCTACCTTAAGAAATGTTTCCCAAGTCCATAGAATGTGTTAAGTGATAAGACTTGATAAGTGAATTATACCCTTGCTTTTGTATATAAACACCTAAAAGAGAATAGATCCTTATTTACCTTGATAAAGTCTATCAGAGAACGAAACGCGTCGGCTCAGAAAAGTTTATTTTATTCCTTCACAAATATAATCTGAAATATAGTTATATTATACTTGGGTGTACGGGTGCATCTCAAATAAATAGGTGTCCACCACCTTGCAGCTGATATATCCTCGATTCTAGATCTTATAACCGAAGAGGTAAACGTATCATTCAGCATAAAACTAGGAATGCTTTACTATCACCAAACAAACAATAATATAACAGACTATTATTATATATTATTAAGAGTGTTTGATAGAATGCTCCCATTCTATCAAACACTCTTCCCATCTGCCAAACCCTCATCCTCGGTATAAGGATGAGGGTTTGGCAGATGGGAAGAGTGTTTGTTTCCTCCTGACATTCCCTATGTCTAACCACTCCTTCTCTTTACTTTCCCCTATGTAGCCCCATGCGCAATAGTGGCAGTGGAATGCCTTGCTTGGGGTGAGATGATTAAAAAAAAAATATTCCAGTTCTGATGTGCAGTCATACTATCAATATGACTCCCTGCTTTGAACCTTACTTGAATGTAAATCTCACTCTAGACCTGAAATAGGACATCTTTATTTGTACCATCGCCAAAGATGCATGAAGAATATGCTTTTCCTCATATTGATTCATAGAATGCCTAACTCCTGATACTATGTTCTATCTTTACGCAAGTTAAATCAGACTATCAATGGAGTATTGTTGCCATATTTAGGTTCTACCTAAACTTCATTTTCCAGAATTCCAAAGTGATTACATTGCTCTGGTAATAGGGGGAATGAATTATTTTCCAACTTGTAGCCCTACAGACAAAACGTTGCTAAATACTCACTGCTATATCGCTATTACTATAGCAGATTTTCGGACAAATTATATATTTTATCAAATAACACTTCAAATACTATATTTGTTGTATAACCATTTCAGCGAGAAAAATCTCAATTCCTCAGAAACAGTCAAAAATAAAATTATATTAAAATTATGGTACAAAAATTCACATATCGGAAGATTACTGAAAATAATTCTATCCACAGGAAGTTTTACATTAAAAAAATAAACGGAGAGGAAGTTAAAAAAGAAAATAAATTAAATTAAAAATTTGTTGTCCAAATTTTTAACTTAATTTATTTTCTTTCTTAATTCCCTTCCTCCACCTAAATCCTTTTTAATATTAATAAATTTAATATTAATAGAATCAGGTTTTGTTATTTTACCTGCATGCTATTTCATTTTGGATCTAATAAACATACATACATACAGATAGATAGATAGATAGATAGATAGATAGATAGATAGATAGATAGATAGATATGAACAGCCTGAGATAGATAGATAGATAGATAGATAGATAGATAGATAGATAGATAGATAGATATGAACAGCCTGAGATAGATAGATAGATAGATAGATAGATAGATAGATAGATATGAACAGCCTGAGATAGATAGATAGATAGATAGATATGAACAGCCTGAGATAGATAGATAGATAGATAGATAGATAGATAGATAGATAGATAGATATGAACAGCCTGAGATAAATAGATAGATAGATATGAACAGCCTGAGATAGATAAATAGATAGATAGATAGATAGATAGATAGATAGATATGAACAGCCTGAGATAGATAGATAGATATATAGATAGATAGATAGATAGATAGATAGATAGATAGATAGATAGATAGATATGAACAGACTGGGATAGATAGATAGATAGATAGATAGATAGATAGATAGATAGATAGATAGATAGATAGATAGATATGAACAGCCTGAGATAGATAGATAGATAGATAGATAGATAGATAGATAGATAGATAGATAGATATGAACAGCCTGAGATAGATAGATAGATAGATAGATAGATAGATAGATAGATAGATAGATAGATAGATAGATAGATATGAACAGACTGTGATAGATAGATAGATAGATAGATAGATAGATAGATAGATAGATAGATAGATAGATAGATATGAACAGCCATAGATAGATAGATATGAACAGACTGGGATAGATAGATAGATAGATAGATAGATAGATAGATAGATAGATAGATAGATAGATAGATAGATATGAACAGCCTGAGATAGATAGATAGATAGATAGATAGATAGATAGATAGATATGAACAGCCTGAGATGAGATAGATAGATAGATAGATAGATAGATAGATAGATAGATAGATAGATAGATAGATAGATATGAACAGCCTGAGATAGATAGATAGATAGATAGATAAATAGATAGATAGATAGATAGATAGATATGAACAGACTGGGATAGATAGATAGATAGATAGATAGATAGATAGATAGATAGATAGATAGATAGATAGATATGAACAGCCTGAGATAGATAGATAGATAGATAGATAGATAGATAGATAGATAGATAGATATGAACAGCCTGAGATAGATAGATAGATAGATAGATAGATAGATAGATAGATAGATAGATAGATAGATAGATAGATATGAACAGCCATAGATAGATAGATATGAACAGACTGGGATAGATAGATAGATAGATAGATAGATAGATAGATAGATAGATAGATAGATAGATAGATATGAACAGCCTGAGATAGATAGATAGATAGATAGATAGATAGATAGATAGATAGATAGATAGATATGAACAGACTGGGATAGATAGATAGATAGATAGATAGATAGATAGATAGATAGATAGATAGATAGATATGAACAGACTGGGATAGATAGATAGATAGATAGATAGATAGATAGATAGATAGATAGATAGATATGAACAGCCTGAGATAGATAGATAGATAGATAGATAGATAGATAGATATAGAACAGCCTGAGATAAATAGATAGATAGATATGAACAGCCTGATATAGATAGATAGATAGATAGATAGATAGATAGATAGATAGATATGAACAGCCTGAGATAGATAGATAGATAGATAGATAGATAGATAGATAGATAGATAGATAGATAGATAGATAGATATGAACAGACTGGGATAGATAGATAGATAGATAGATAGATAGATAGATAGATAGATAGATAGATATGAACAGCCATAGATAGATAGATAGATAGATAGATAGATAGATAGATAGATAGATAGATAGATATGAACAGACTGATATAGATAGATAGATAGATAGATAGATAGATTAGATAGATAGATAGATAGATAGATAGATAGATAGATAGATATGAACAGCCATAGATAGATAGATAGATAGATAGATAGATAGATAGATAGATAGATATGAACAGCCATAGATAGATAGATAGATAGATAGATAGATAGATAGATAGATAGATATGAACAGCCATAGATAGATAGATAGATAGATAGATAGATAGATAGATAGATAGATAGATATGAACAGCCATAGATAGATAGATAGATAGATAGATAGATAGATAGATAGATAGATATGAACAGCCATAGATAGATAGATAGATAGATAGATAGATAGATAGATAGATAGATAGATAGATAGATAGATATGAACAGCCATAGATAGATAGATAGATAGATAGATAGATAGATATGAACAGACTGAGATAGATAGATAGATAGATAGATAGATAGATAGATAGATAGATAGATAGATAGATAGATCCACAATTTCAGAAATTTCCATCTAGGACCTGCCATGTAATATTCACGATGTCAAATCATGCTTATTACTTTCGTATCTATTTGGTAAGGTGGAAGTCAGACAGCTTCTTCCTCAAACTATTACTTTGTAGAACAGAGTCCAGAGAAGACGCTTCTACCTCACCTAAAATCTTAATCTTTTCAAGTCTAGTGTCATCTGATATCTATCCCACATATCCTCATAATATTGACTTCTTTCTGCCTCCTACCCACCCCTTATAAACTTAGTAACTTTTTACTTTGAGTGGGCTTGGACCTTGTATTTGGTAAATTGTGTGTTGTGGTGCAGTAGATACCAGTTACATTTGAATTCGTTGCATTCACTAACGAGAAAATACCCTTGACATGAGTATAATCTTACGCTTCTCCCTCCAGCTGTGGATTGAACAGAGGGACAGATTGTGTTTAACAGAGGGACAGATTGTGTTTAACAGAGGGACAGATTGTGTTCTATAGCGTTGGTTGGCAATCGGTCTTCATCAGAAAGTAACGACAACCTACTGCGGAAAAATCTTCTGCCCAGTTTTTCGAGACATGATCGTCCAAGTGTATGCTACGTATGGCACTTAACTGACTTTCTGAAAGTTAAAGAAAAAATAATGGTCAAAAGTTACCGAGGGCAACAAATGATAAAGAACTGAGGAGAGCCATGATTGCTAGTCTCTATGCATGGAAACATGTCAATATGAGGGTGTTGCAGAAAGGTTCTCAGCATCTTTTCATTTATTCGTTCTACATATTATGTTTCTGTGTTGCTGCTGTTGTAATCTACTTTTAACACCAACTTAATCGTAATATAACAAGAAAGTATTTCATTGAAAAATCTGCCACTGTAAATCAGACATTAAAAATCCGAACAGCTTCCAGTTGTCTCCGGTTTCTATACAAACGAAGTTAATATAAAAATAAATAAATGAATAATAATAATAATAATAATAATAATAATAATAATAACACAGAATTATTGCCGAATTTTATCACGTTACTCTTTGGAGCTTCGTCATAAAGACACGCGATGATTCAATAGCAGTTCGAAATTTAAAGAAATTAGACACGATTTTTGCGATTGTTAAAATAATATGTCATAGACAACCGCACCTCCCATTAGCATGGACCAGGCTTGCCTCCCAGAGAGTAAAACACTACACCTCCTTGGTCTCACACTTTCAGCGGACCTCAAGTGGAATGACTATATCGAATCCATTGCTAAATCCGCTGCTATGAAAGTCGGTTCTCTGTGAAAGGGCCCGGAGGTTTCTTCCGTCTCAATCTATATTGCGCATTTATAAATCTACCATCCGGCCGTGCATTGAATACTGTTGCCATATATGGTCGGGTGCCCCTGCTATTCTCCTTGAGCTTCTCGACAAGGTACAGCGGAGGGTCTATAATGTGATCGATACTGACATAGCAGACCGCCTGCAGTCTCTCTCTCACTGGCGCGACGTGGCTTCCCTGTGTCTCTTCTATAAATACTTCCATGGTTTCTGCTCCGATGAACTTAGATCACTGGTGCCCCCTAGGTTCGAATTTGCACGAGATACTAGATTAGCAACTAGATCCCACCCTTTTACAGTGAAACCGATAAAATGCAACCGTAACTTCTACTCCAACAGTTTCTTTTCTCGTACTTCCCGACTGTGGAATTCCCTTCCACATGACTGCTTTCCCTACGGCTACAATCTCCAGGAGTTTAAATGTAAGGTCAATATACACCACCTAACACAATAATTCGCTTCCATTCTTTCAAACACTCTTCCGATTCTCCTAACTACCTATCACCCCACTTCTGACATTTCCTATATCTAACCACTCTTTCTATTTAGCTTACCCTAAGTAGCCCCAAGCGCAATAGTGGCAGTGGAATGCCCTTCCTTGGGGTGAAACGATTAAAAAAAACAAGATAATAATTCTTGAACACAAATTTGAAATCGACTAAATTTATTAAAAAATTTATTAAAAAATTTATTAAAAAAGGCCAATATTTTTACTAATTACTTTTACTTGTATATGAGTAGCTATCGCTTGTTACTGACATTTAGGATTTATCCGTTTTCTGTGAATTGATTTTGATAAAACTTTTCCTACCTGGTTTGCACAATATGCCAACACCATGTAAGGTTTTCATTATTATATGTAATGCTCTTTATTTTTTCATTCCGAATTCGAGAGTATTTGGATAAAACAATAATAATCCTATTTACGCTATTTATATTTGGTACTCAACACGACGCACGATCGATTAGACACATGACAGAGGAAACAAGAAACAACGAAGACGCTAGGGTAACCAGAATAAACATGTGTCAACAAAGCTTACAAAATATTGGTTGAGAAAGCATGCAAAGAAGAAGTTCTCTCTCTTGGTCTGTCAAATGTTCATCGCAAGAAAGACAATGAAAGATTGATTGGAATACAATTCTGAAAAGAATAAGATACATACAGTTGGTTGAGTTCCCAGTAGAGTTTGTATAGGGAAATGTGTGCTACCCGCAAATCGTGCGGGTGTGTATATGTGAGTGAAACGCCATGTTGCCAGCCACAAAGCTGGGGTCCACTGTAGCAACACGTGGAAATGCGCTGCTTATATAGACATGCGGAATATGCGGGAAACAAGTGAACACAGAGTGACCAGTCGGAATTGACCAATCACTACCTGCTAGCATAACGTGTCTTGTAGATGAAAATAAGCATGTTATTTAAATTACATAGGAGTAAAAGTGTGAACAAAAAATAAGCAAATATATATGGCAATGTGGATATGTATGTGTGTGTGTGAATGTATGAACGCCACATGCATGAAAACGCCCATGTGAACAGGAAGGGTAATGATATTAAACATACCTTCAGTATATGGCTGACAGAAAACGGCAATATTGTAAGATTTGTTGACATAGATAATTATTTGGACACATAAGCGATTTTCGATGGATAAACTCAAAAAACAATTAGTCATTGAATCACTCATTTATTATAGTAGCAGGCTAACTGCCACTGTTGCAGCTTTGATGGTCGCCTATACGATATACGTAAAATATTATGGAACAAAAATTTCCATAGGGTTGAGATTTGGAGAAACTGGCAATCACACTATCAACCTAATAGAGCGGGAGAAAGCGTTATCATGCATGAATACTAGAGTCCTTAGAAGTTACATCAGTATCTTATCTAACCAATGATCCAAGGCTTGCTTCAGGAGATTGCAGTAGGCTGCTGCGGTCATATTAAGCGCTTCAGGCACCGTGTCTGGGCCAACATGTTTGTCCCCAATGATACAATACGACTCTCCAGCCTGTTGTTGACGTCGTAAACATTGATTACATTAATCTTTGAAATAGACTCAACCATTTGCCTAGCCACCAGTTCCGTCAAAACTAGTCCGTGTTTCGTTAGTGAACAAAATTGGTTCCAAGCGTCATGTACTTTCTAGTCAATTGAAACCTCAAATTCCTGTAACGGGGCATTAAGGGAGTGGTTTCAGCTGAGCTCGCAAGGAAGTCATGTTCCAAAGGATGAAATTCTGGTGGTTGTCGGTACACGAGGAAGTCTTGCAGCAGGGAAAATATATTTGCTTGTTCCCCGTTGTTTCCCACGTAAATTGCAGCCAATATCCCTTCAATTAGTGGCTGTAAATGTCTTGGAACTTCCACAATTGGATCTTTTTTATTGCCGAAAGGTTCCTTAGGGATCGTCTAACCATGGCCACAAATTATTCGCAGTGAAATGAAGAGAGGTGACATTACGTTTCCTTATGATGACGGACTTTTTTTATCCTTGAGGTATTTCCACTTCCATTGTTCTTAGAGAAGAGAGACACTATCAGCGTCATTCACCCCAAAAGTAAATGACATCAGAAGAATGAAAACCTAACATCGGTGTTGCTATATTGTGCAAACCAGCTTTATTACAATCTACTCACCAAAAACGGAGAAATTCTATATTTCGCTCGAAGTTATTTGCGTGTTTCGGGGTGTATAGTCAATACTTAAGAGAGATAATTCTCTTTTTCCTGGGCTAACCGCTATAACCACTAAATTATTTATACCTTATTGTTTAACAGATAAAGCGTTCGATGAATTCATATCGCTTCGTTCAGAACAATTTTCACTACTATGTGGTTAAACACTGATTTGTATGCAGAAATAAGAGCAGATAATCATTGATTGAATTTCTTCAATAGTTCTACACCTTAGAGACGTATGCTGGTAAGAAACAACGAAATGATGAGAGCGTGAAACTATATAATATACCGAGACGATAATTACCTACGATTGTAAAGAGTAAAAAAAATGTCCGGCGATAGGGAAAACAAATAATTTTTCACATAAAATATAATATATATATATATATTATTTTCTATTATATATATATATATATAATGAATATTGGTAGTCACTCTTGCGTGTTATGAATGTGACAACTCTTATTAGACATCGAACACTGTTTTATTGGGACCAGCACTAATTTTGCTCTCTCTCTCTCTCTCTCTCTCTCTCATATATATAAATTTATTTAATACTAAGACCGAAATGAATTTGCTTTTCTTATAATGCTGCGTTAGTGAATTTTAAAACATATGCTAAAAAATGTTTTTTAATCAATTCATAAGCTTATTGACATACGTCGGCATCGTTTACATTCAGGCGTCTAGTTAAAGAGAACTTATTTTATGACCTCTTGATCCTTAGCAGAGAGATTAATCATAGAATTAATCATCGTATCTTATGCCCTACCAACAGGAATATTATATATATATATATATATATATATATATATATATATATATATATATATATATATTGGTCGATAACAAGTTGGTTCTGTCGACTGCCATTTTTCGGAATTTGACTTTTCACTTGGTGCTTTATTATCCTGCTCCTGTCATAATGAATAAACGATATTGACTTTACAGTATTACATGCTTTTCAATGAAATAGAATAAACTGAATTATATCTTTCCTTTTTCGACTAATTAAAAGCAGGTGCTTTTTTTCAAGAAAAAGTGTATATATTTTCTGACTAGACCCTCCCCGACAGGATTCCCAAACTCTCAAAGGGCCTGCTACATAAGAAAAAAATCGTCCAATTTTGCGTTTTCGAAGCTAAGCTTCATTCAATTATATATTATTTCTTCAAACAATTTGCGCTTTCACCCAGAACCGAAGATCATTTATTATCGGTTTTCTCAAATTAGTAATACCTCAAAACTATATCATCTTTGGCAGAAAAATTACAGTACCTTAATTACAGTACAATAAATTTATTCTGATTGTCATAATCTACGTCTAATTTCAGTGTTGTAGATCCTACACCCCAGTATAGAAATTATTACGGAGTCGCTAACAGAGTGATTGGATGAAAAACAACCAATCACGGGCTACCTTTTTAGATTTTCAACAAACTCCCCATGTAAGCTGGTTTTACAAACTCCCTTTCTCTTTTGCTTGTTAGGACCTTACAGACAAGACGTCTCCGTCTGCTCTCCGTCATCTAGACCCAGGATACGTGAGGGGATTTGACAGCAACTGAAGCACAGAATTCATGGCTCTATTTCTGCAACCCAACCATAACGACACAGGAAAATATAAACTGCTAAAAGGACGCATCTTTCAGATAAGTTCCGCAAACCCGACTGCTTGCAAGAGACTATCCTTTCTTCTTTTCTCTCTTTTCCTGTAAATACAAGTTTATCACAACTTCATCAGTGTTCGTGTTCCTTTCTTCTCGCCGGCGTCACAATATTGTTACCAATTAAAATTGGGAAATTCCCAACAATTTGCAAACAGTTGAAAATAACGTTTCACGCTGAGAAAGTAAGAACCACGTGAAATAATTTAACACGAAATAGATTTGTGTTAATTAATATCAAAACGTGACGTCGCTTGAGCACCCATCCCATTTTGGTGTTTACTGCTAGAATTTGTAGAGGTCAAGTTTCGTCCATCCCTTTTATTTCCTTTGTTCTTAATTTGTTTGTGTTCCTTTCTTCTCGCTGGCGTCACAGTATTGTTACCAATTAAAATTGGGAAATTCCCAATAATGGCGCTATGTTTGTTAGAGACGAAAGGGAAAAGAAACAGTCAAGACTGTAACGGATTACAGAACAACCTGTAATGTAGTGTAATTGGTTGAATACCAATTACACTACATTACAAGTTTAATGTTAATCAACAAGTTTACATGTTGCGCCTTTTCTGTCAATGTCTCGTTTTCTGTCAATGTCTAGTTTTCGAATCAAGGTGAAATTTGAATGCTGGCATTTTAAGTGATCTTGTGCTATTTCGACGATTATTCTGATAACATTTCCATTGAATTTTGTTTGATATCGAACTTAGAACAAATGAAAAATGTCCACTTACATGGGCTAACTCTAATGAATGCACACGCGTCTTGGTATGTATGTATATTCTGTACAGTTCCACTATAAAGTGTCGTTTCACAAACTCACCAACCTGAGACTTGCTACTGTAGGTTCATTACAAAGTAGATTTTACGGAGACCGATTTGAACCAGAGTTTCTACTTGTTAATTCAGAATTGTCTTTCCTTTTGAGACAAAAACAGTTTTTATTTTTTCGTTTGCCATTGCTTGAATGGAGAAACAGATAGACCAATAAATTTTCGATGGAATTTGTTAAAAAATAAGCGCAACGGCCTGCTAATAATTAATTCTGTGTTACGGGTTATTATATATAATATATATTACTAAAATGCTATCAGTAAATACGAACTTACGTGTGTTCGATTAAATGGACATCATACTTGTACCAATGCATATTTGACTATCATTATTCGTAATTTTATTTCTATTTTTACTTTGTAAACGTTATTACGAATCCTCTTCATCATGTAACTGAAACTAAATTTGCAAGTCCACTGAGAGACGAGATGACTGCAACTTTGTCGGCTTCATTGGCTTAAACGAGTCACACGTCACAACGGGATTGGTAAAAAGATCCGCTATACTGGAGAACGTGTGGTTCGGAACTACAGAAAAGCAAATAGCGTGTAGCTTGTAATCATCATCAAAACGATACCTAACTACTTTTACAAAGAAATTTGTCGATAGTGTTTAGACACAGTATAAACGCCAAAACCATCAAACTTACAAGTTTCATTTATTCAGTAACTTAGATAAAATAGGAACAAAAAGGATAAATATATAAATGCAGATATAACATTGCGAATATTATGACAATTTCGATTTTGTTCCTTGATTTAATCCTTTGTTATACTCCTTTTTGTTGTGTCGATGGTTCCTAAAAAGGTCTCCAAATAAGGGCTTCCATAACGATTCAGATAGTTTTATATTAGAGATTTTCTCTCGTCAAATGTAATTCGTATAAGAATATGTAAAACAACAGCAAATCGACAACAAAAGCTACACACTATATGCATAAAGCAGATAGAATACAAATGCTAGCAATGCTAATTTATTTCCTTCAATGTTACTTTTAGCACAGTACTTATTTGGTAAAGTAGGTTCATTATTTTGAGACTAATTTTCTCCGTTGCATGTTTATTTTGAATGTTTATCAAACAGTTAAAATATTCTTGGCATGAATTATATTCAGTATAGAAGAGTAGTATATTTTACTAGATTTCAATATATTCCACACTTAATTTATATTTTCAAGTAAATATCTTTTTGTCTATTTACCTACATACAACAGAAAGGTAAATACAAGAGTACAAGAGAATGCTGAAAAATTATCGGCCTAAACAAGAAGGGACTTCAAAAAATTCTAATGTTATTCATTTGATCAGATTTTGGGAATTAGGATGGGATGAGATGTTTTCAGCACTCACTTCAATTCAAATGTTTCTAGGTAAATTGAACGAGTTTTATTTAAGATTAAATCCATACCAATATATATATATATATATGTGTATAAAATGTTACTGAAACCTTATTTACTCTACGCGCTTTCCAATATATGATGAAAACATTTAATTTTTTTTTTTGAGCTAGCTAAAACATATGCATCATTCAGATGTGCAAATCAATCAGTCAACAACACAATTTTTAACTGAAGCTGATATGTGTACTGGAGTGTGTTTCCTGGAAACGTAGAGAAAACCATTTAATTAGATGAAATTCTATTCACTGGTATTTTTCTAATGTTACAAACCGATTAAGCGCGATTCGTTGTAGTTATAATTACCTGAAGACAAAATATCACAGAACACATTGTCTGAATATTGCACTTGTAAATGCCAATTTCCGAATAAGAATACTCACAAAGACTTGAATAATCACTTTATAGCGTCTTGTCCTAAAGATTTGCGAAATGGTAAGGCAAACATGATTACGAAATTAAATATTAGTTTAAAATGTTCTGTATTTAAGAAGACTGACATAATATTGGCGATAGAACGATTGTAGATATAGACATATATATATATATATATATATATATATTTATGTATATATTTATGTATATATATATATATATACTTATATATATATTTATATATATATACTTATATATATATATTTATATATATATATTTATATATATACATATATATTTATATATAAATGTATATATATATATATATATATATATATATATATATATATATATATATATACATCTGCATGCAATGTGGGTATAGAAGAATCCAAAGGAGTATCCTGTACATACAGTGGTAGGATATCTCTCTAAGAGAGCTCTAAACAGATATGCATATCAATACATATAGACCATTGTTATATATGTTGAAGGTTTATATATATATATATATATATATATATGTATATATATATATATATATTTATGTATATATTTATGTATATATATATATATATACTTATATATATATTTATATATATATACTTATATATATATATTTATATATATATATTTATATATACATATATATTTATATATAAATGTATATATATATATATATATATATATATATACATCTGCATGCAATGTGGGTATAGAAGAATCCAAAGGAGTATCCTGTACATACAGTGGTAGGATATCTCTCTAAGAGAGCTCTAAACAGATATGCATATCAATACATATAGACCATTGTTATATATGTTGAAGGTTTATATATATATATATATATATATATATATATATATATATATATATATATATATACGTGTTTTTATATGTCTATGGTACTGGTTACATATTTTTTCATGGTATTTGGGTGTATATATATATATATATATGTGTGTGTGTGTGTGTGTGCGTTCGTATGTGTGTATATGTATATATATATCTGTGTACGTGTACATATATGGGTATACATATATGTGTGGATGCAGGTATGTGTATACGCGTTTACATGTATATATGAGTTGTATGTGTACATATTTATGTTTTTTTTTAATACTAAAAGTATACGGTATTATAACTGTACTGCTGGCCGGAAAATTTACCTACAATATGGTATTATTAATTTTATTGTATTGTTAACCGAATAATTAGTATATTTTGATTATATAGTTGGTGGGGTGGTAATTATGATTAAAATAAATTGATTTACTATTATATCTTAATTTTTTAATTTTCTTAGGTTTTTAAGAAAATTACAATTTCTTATCCTTTCACTAGTAATATGTAAATTTATTTTTAAACTTAATTATGTTTAAACAACTAGATTTAAATAGAATAATTAGGTTTACTTTTAAGTTATTTTTTTTACTTTTATAATGTATTATATTGTTTTGTTGATTGTATAATTAGTATGATTTTGTTTATATATTAGTGTGAGTATTTTGTGATCGCAACAGATTAACTAATCTCTTAATCTCTTAAATATATTTTTAATTTTTAGACTCCAATTTCTTTTACCGTTAACTCATTGTTTATAGATTTTTTATTTTCTTTTTCATTCTCTCATTTTCTCCTATCATCTTTTCTTTCTAATTTAAATTTATTCCTATTTTAAATTTATTCTATCATCTTTTATTATTTATTCCTATTTTAAATTTATATTTTAATTATTTATTTTTTATTATTTATTACTATTTTAAATTTATTCTATCATCTTTCATTATTTATTCCTATTTTAAATTTATATTTTAATTATTTATTTTTTATTATTTATTACTATTTTAAATTTATTCTATCATCTTTTATTATTTATTCCTATTTTAAATTTATATTTTAACTGTTTATTTTTTATCATTTATTACTATTTTAAATTTATTCTATCATCTTTTATTATTTATTCCTATTTTAAATTTATATTTTAATTATTTATTTTTTATTATTTATTACTATTTTAAATTTATTCTATCATCTTTCATTATTTATTCCTATTTTAAATTTATATTTTAATTATTTATTTTTTATTATTTATTACTATTTTAAATTTATTCTATCATCTTTTATTATTTATTCCTATTTTAAATTTATATTTTAATTGTTTATTTTTTTATTATTTATTACTATTTTAAATTTATTCTATCATCTTTTATTATTTATTCCTATTTTAAATTTATATTTTAATTATTTATTTTTTATTATTTATTACTATTTTAAATTTATTCTATCATCTTTTATTATTTATACCTATTTTAAATTTATTCTATCATCTTTTCTTTCTAATTTAAAGGTATTTCTCTGTTCCTTTTCCCTTTTCTTTTTTCTTTTTCGTTTACGCTTCAAGATATTTACCCTTCCTTTTTAACTCTCTCTCCCTCAATCTCTCTCACTCTTCCTCTCTCTCAACTAACCCACTTACTTTACCTTTCAAATCCACGGGTCTGCAAATTAACTATTAAACGAATGAATCTTCGAACTTTTCTTGACATTGGCCGCTACGCGTATCATCTGATTTTATGTTGCGTGTATATATGATTAAGTATGAACATGTGCATGTGTTCGCCGAACGGATGTATTTTTTCTCAAATTTTCTTATTTCTATTCGTTTTTTAGATCTTTGTGAATCTCATTTGTGTAAAATCCTTTGTTAAATAAAGACGGAAGCTGATAATGGTTCGCCTGAAATAGGCCCAACACTTCCGATTCACCATGAGATAACGTGTCTGCCTTCATTTTTCTTATATTTCCAAATATATATATATATATATATATATATATATATATATATATATATATTTACATATATTTATATATTTATATTTACATATATATATAAATATATATATATAAATATATATAAATATATATAAATATATGTATATAAATACATATATATATAAATATATGTATATAAATATATATATTAATATATATATTTCAAAATATATATATTTCTAAACATATGTATATAAATATATACACAAAACTATATATACATGAACATATATACAAAAATATATATATAGATATAAAAACACATATATAAATATATATATGATTATATATATAAATATATATATATAATATATATATAAGCATATATAAATTTATATATAGAAATATATATATACATAAATATATATATACATATAAATATATATACATACACAAACATATATATATATCAAAACACAAATATATATATATATTTTTTTTTAATCATTTCACCCCGAGCAAGGCGGAAACGTCACTGATGTGCAGGGGCTACATAAATGTAAAAAGATTAATTAGAAAAGAGTGAGGAGTACTAACTAATTAGAAAGGAACAATAGAAAGGTGAGAAAACAGGTGCGATGACAGATACATAGGTGGAGAGTAAGGGAAGGTTATACAGGGGAGGGGAGAGAGCTAGGGGCCAGTGGTTAGTAGATGAGTATTGACTTTGCATTTAAATTTCTGGAGGTTGTAGCCGTCAGGAAAGCAAAAATATTGGAGCGAGTTCCACAGGCGTGAAGTGCGAGAGAAGAAGCTGCAAGAGTAGAATTGTCGTCTGCATTTGGCTAACCTAACTGTTAATGGGTGGGACCCAGTTGCCAATCTGGTTGCCCGAGTAAACACCTGTTGAGGAGGCACCAGTGACTTGAGTTCGTCTGAGCAGAAACCATGAAAGTATTTATAGAACAGACAAAGGGAGGCCACATTTCGTCGGTGGGGAAGTGGCTGTCGTCGAGCCGCCAAGTCAACACCTATCACGTTACTGACTCTCCTTTGGAGCCTGTCGAGAACACTGAGGTGAACGGCAGAGGCGTCTAACCACAAATGGCGGCAGTAATCCATGCACGGACGGATGGTTGACTTGTATATATACAGGATGGATTCAGGTGGAAAAAACATCCTGGATTGACATAGTGACCCAACCTTCTTAGCAGTAGATTTTGCTATGGATTCAATATAGTGGTTCCATTTGAGGTCTGAGGACAGGGTAAGTCCGAGGAGGCGTAGTGTATTACTCTCCGGGAGAATCGCTTGGTCCATGCTTATGGGAGGCAGGAGAGGTTGCCTGTAATAGTTGACAGACAACAGCTTGGTCTTAGATGAATTGAAGTTTACAAGCCACTTCTTGCCCCAGTTCACCACAGAGTGTAGATCCCGTTCAAGGTCAGCAGCGAGATTATGTCTGTCCGCCACGACAGGTTTCTTACTGGTGCGAGAGTATATTGTAGTGTCATCTGCGTAGATGCCTACTTGGGATTTGATCTCATCTGTGAGGTCGTTGATGAAAATAAGGAAGAGCGTCGGGCCCAAGATAGGGCCCTGTGGGACACCAGCATTCCTGCTGTAGGAAAAGGCACGCCTATTCAGAACGACCTTCATTTTGCGGTTATTTAAGAAAGATTGGAGTAGTTCATGCAGGCGACCGGTAATACCATAACCGCGTAGTGTGCGTAGGAGGCCAGAGTGCCAAACCCTGTCGAAAGCCTTGGAGATGTCCAGAGCAACCGCGCGAGCCTCGTCAGACTCATCAAGGGCCTGTAGCATGTACTCCGTTACGGTTGTTAGCAGATCGGCCGTGGACCTGGCAAAGAGGGATCCATATTGCCTGTCGGAGAACAGTTTGTAGGCGGTGAGATGATGAACTATTTCAGCATTGATTATAGCCTCGAATACTTTCCCGAATATCGGTAGAAGACTGATAGGGCGATAGTTGGATGGGTCCGAGGGTTCACCACAATTCTTAAATACAGGAACGACTGAAGAGAACTTCCAGAATGCAGGAAAGCAGGAAGCAGAAAGGCAGTAGTTAAACAGTTTAGAGAGGACAGGGGAAAGTTCAGGGGAGCACACCTCTTAAGGACTATCACCGGGATTCCATCGTCTCCACACGCCTTATGGGGGTCGAGTTTTGAAATTACTCGGGATACTACTATCGGGGTAATATATACGCCGTGCAGTTTGGCCTCAGTTCTAATAGGGAAGTTGGGTGGGTGTACTCCGGACGAGTCAAATGTGGAGTTGGATGAGTATCTGCGGGCAAAGCACTCAGCTTTGTCCGCAGATGACGTGAGAACCTCAAACTCATGGATTAAAGCAGGTATTGAGGATTTCCTATTATTGAGCACTCGTTTGCAAATCATCCAATAGTCCTTGGAGCCAAACTTGCGGTCAGCTATGCGCTGTCGCATTCTCTCAGCAAACAACCGTTTGTCGTCATTTAGGGTTCTCTTGCACTCATGGCGAACAGATGTGAACAGGCGCCTTTTGTGATCAGTTGACTGTCTCCGGAATAGACGGAAGTAATGGTTCCTGTGGGCAATGGCGGCTGAGCAGGCCGGAGAGAACCACGGAGAGGAATGAAGTTTTAAGCAATACTTCCTGGTGGGTATGAAGGCATCAATGCCAGCTTTCACCCATGACGAGACCTCAGAGGCGCAGTCATCAACTGATAGGTCGAACACTTTTCCCCAAGGGACGTCGCAGAGGAAATCGCGAAAGGCATCCCAGTCAGCTTTTTGGTAGAGGTAGGAGGTCCTATAGGTAGGAGGCTTCTAGGGGGTGGTGAGATTGGAAAGAAATACTGAGAGAGACTACAGCGTGGTCGGAGTTGCCGAGAGGGCAAAGCTGCGAGACTTGACAGGCGTCAGGCGCAGAGGTGAAACATATATCTAGAAGTGAGGAATGACCCGAGGGAGTGCTTGGGAAGCGAGTGGGGAAGTCCACCACTTGCTTAAGGGATTGGGAAATAGCAAAGTTCATGGCGTGAATGCCCGTTGGATCAGTAACGGCGTTTTCAAGCCACTCAGAGTGATGGGCATTGAGGTCTCCAAATACAGACATGTGGGCGAATGGGTGATAGGAAATAGTCTTATCTATGTCGTCAGCAATGCTATCTAGTAGGGAGCAGTCAGGAGAGGAGGGAGAACGGTAAAGAAAGAATAGGTAACTAACCGAACTGAGGAGAGACAGGCGGAGAAATATGTATTGGTGGTCAGTAGATTCGAGTGAAATCACTTTAGCTATTAGGGAGGTGTTCGCTGACCCAGCCCATGCATGTGGACAGTGGAATCCTTCCTTAAAAGGGGAAGATAACCAGGGATGAAGAGGTCAGAGGAGGGAATAGCTGAGTTGAGGTTAGTTTCGCAGAGCGCAAGGATGTCAGGGGACTTTTCATGCAGGAACGCTTCTACACTAGGAAAGTTAGTACGAATGCCCCGGATATTAGTGAAGGAAAGGTTAATGGGTTTAGGTGGTTTGGATTTAACTGGTTTAGGGTCATTTCTGATTTGTTTAGTCATGATTCTGTTTGTAGAAAGGAACCTAGGGTAGAGGATACAGGCGGTCATTATCCACGATCTGTGCTGGGAGGGAAACTGGCTAGGGCTGCAACAAGTTGTGGACTCGGGGTTGCCCACTGAAAGCGCTTGCAGGGACACCTATCCATGCGCGACATGGCACTACAAGAATCCCGATATTATACAACTGTTGATCAGAGCAGCTGCTCTTGACGCTACGCAAGAATTAGCGCTCCTAATTACCAGTCGGAAGCAGCGACCAGGAAACTGCCAATCCGGTACCCTCACAGTGATGAGCCGTTGCCACCAACCGGCCAGATCGCAGGAAACTCAAAGAAGCACCAGTACCAAGGTCTGAAGAGAGAGAAGAGAAAGCCGGAAACCACATCCTAAACAGGAAACAAGGGGCAAGCCTCTACTCCAGTTCAATAGACGTGGGAGGAGTATGGACCGAGCGATAGTGTGACCTATGTACTCCTATATAAAAAAAAAAATAAAAAAAAATATATATATATATGGTGGTTTCCAACGTGTTCAAATGCGACGAGTACTTTATGTCGCTTTTGGAGAATATCTTCTAATGAGCCGAACGAATGTAGCTCTTTATCCCAACAAACGACCTATAGTTTTTTGTTCAAACAGGGAATTTATGAGATCCAACGGCATGCGGTTTCGGAGCTACACTATCATGCATTTTGAGAATGCGCGTTACCACAAAAATCATATATCAATAGTGGACATCTACGTTTTCATACTCAACTGGCACCCTGTGTTGGTGCCCTAGCAAGTGGCTCTTTAAACCAGTCGTTGGCAAACACACTCTAATACAATCTGTACACGTTAAATCGAGCTGCCTGTGAATGCCTTCAGGAAAACCCAAGGGCCACGCCCTTGCGTACATCTCTTTTAAGCTTTATGTGCCTCCTTCTCTCATCTTCACAATGAGGCCTTCCACTACTGACTGCTTTCTTTAAATTATTGTGATTTAATGCACAGTCTTTTAAGTGCTCACGAAGAATGTTGCCCTTCTTCAGCGCACCCTTGTTGCAGTCGATAAACGCAACATAGTTTTAACAGCATTCCTCTTCATTGTTTGCCATAAAGCATTTGCTTGACATGCGGTTGTCATCCATTCTAACAAGATAACCTACCCACCGATAATGATATTTTTGTATTATGGAATCAAATGTATCACGGCTGCTTCTTTCTAGCACTTCTACATCACGAACAAACATTTGCAAGGTAATGCCGAGGATACGACATAAGCAGTACTGGTGGAATCTCTCAAGTTTTTTTTTGTCTAGGTTAGACCACCTACGTCTCGCAAGATTAAAGGAGTGTTGAGAGCACACAAGCGTGATAAAGCTTCAGCTTCGTACTCAGCGAAATCCTGGGCTGAGACCACAGACGTTTATCCAGTTTTCCAATTGTGCCACTAGCTTTCTGTATGCGGTTTGATATTTCCGCATCAAGATCACAGTACATGCTCAACGGGCCTCCAAGATACACAAACGCACAAACATTCGCCATTTCACCATAGACAAAGATGTTGTTTGACGTTATGGCTTCCCTGGAACTGGTTGTTACATGACTACGGTCTTTTTCAAACTTATACTCAAACCCAGTACATTGCATGCCCCATCCGAGTGAACTATAAGATCGCAGTCATCTGCATACAGCAAACCTCTGATTAGCGACAAATGAACCTCCGCTTTTGCCTTAAACCTCCTGATGTTAAACAACATTCCTGTAGAACGATAGCGAACGTAAGTACCACAGTCGCACTTCCCAAAGTAATGTTCAAAAACGATCGGGAAGTATACGGCAAAGAGAGTTGGAGCTGGAGTGTCACCCTACTTGACTTCCATTCTCAACTGTCACAGGATCAAAGAACTTTTCAATAACGTTAACCCAGTGGCCTTGAAATCATCATGATACAAACGCAGAGTAGAAACATCCTTTCCGGGACACCAAAGTCTCCCTAAATTATCAGACAAAGGTTTTCTATTTTCATGTATTTATGGTGTGAAATTTGCCATGTCAACAGATACCTGGTAGAGATCCATGTTTTGAAACACATTTCCTGCACATGTCTGGCTGTGGAAATCATATCTATAATGCCGCATCCAGACTTAAAGCATGATTGTGACTCCGGAAGAGCGTTATCAGCAGTAAGGAGCAAAACGCGATCTAACAAATAACTCTGGCGACAACCGGCAACAACGTTATGCCACGATAATTTCGACACTTATTGCTGTCTCCCTTGCACTTTTGCAGAAAGAACATGACAGCATCCTACCAGTCATCTGAAAAAAAATTATTGTTTCACGCGTCTAACAACAACGAATAATGCCGATATAAAAGATCCCCTCCTCCGTGCCTAAAAATCTCTGCATGTAGCCCATCCATTCAAGGCTTTTTGACAGAACCATTGACCTCAAACGTTAGAGGCTCTGCGACAATTTCTTTAGCAAACTTTTCAGGTATAGACCTGAGAAAATCTCTGTCAACCTCAGGGCGTCCAATGTGAAGCTCACCAGAATGTTTAATTCATTTCAAATGAATATCATCGGGATCCTGAAGAATTTCTTTGCCATCCTTAGAGGAGCAAATGGTAAAGTAGGAAGCCCTCAAAATTCTCGTAAAAGCTTGTACATGGCTTTACTGTCCTTTACATTTGACGCAAGCTGTATTTCATTAGCTCTGTCACTTTATTATTTTTTTCTTAACGTCTGCTGATAACCAGGTAAATCTCTACGAATTAATGCAGAGTGGAGTTTATTTTCTCTTCTAAGAGTCTTTTTGTGTGCTTGTCATTATGATTAAACTAATCCTATCAGTAAGACCAAAAACATCAACACAAACTATATCCTTGAAAGAATTTCAGTTATTTTTTCCTCACAAAAGCATCCATTTTATAGACCACATTTGTCTGACCAGAATATTGCAGACGAGCAGAATTCAGCCTATTTACAAACAATACACTTGATTCTTCCTATTATCAGACGATGGTCGGTCCAAAATTCAGCTCCATGATGAATCACACGCACACTACATAGATTTGTACGTCGTGGCGCCTCACAATGACATAGTCAATCATGTGTCACTGTTTTGATCCAGGATACATTAAATTTGTTTTTTCTTTGAAATATTGCGCTGCCAAAAAAAGTTCTAGTTCCAGCAACAGACCATTGATGTTGCACTTAAAAGTGCAACATCAATGGTCTGTTGCTTAAAACCCCATGCTTACCAAGAAACTTCAACGTTACAATTCATGAAAAACATTAAAGATTCCAAGAACTAAAATTTTGTCTGTTACAGACAATTTCCTAACAAGAGAATTTAGTTCGTCATGAAAAGCTTCATACCCGCAGTTCATGGATTATGTATAAGCAACAATTAAGGTTTCAAGTCTTCCACATACAAAACGAACACTCTGTAATCAGTCTATCACTGACACAAGTTGAAATCTCTTTCAAAGAACAAAGTATTGATCCTTTCATGGAAAAAGCCACACCATATATCAATCTATACACATAAATATATCTATACACTTATACATATATATATATATATATGTGTGTGTGTGTGTGTGTGTACTTATGTCTCCACACATATGCATATGCACAAATACATATATATATATATATATTTTTTAATCATATCACCCCGAGCAAGACGGTAACGCCACTGATGTGCAGGGGGCTACGTAAAAGTGAAAAGATTGGAAAAGAGAAAGCCGGAAACCACATCCTAGACAAGGGAAAAGTGATGAGCCTCTTCACCTGTTCAATAGACGTGGGTGGAATATGAAACGGGCAATAGTTTAGTCTATCTACTCCAAATGGAAAAAATAAAAAAGAGAAGAGTGAAAAGATTGGAAGAGAGAAAGCCGGAAACCACATCCTAGACAGGGAACAAGGGATGAACCTCTTCGCCTGTTCAATAGACGTGGGTGGGGTATGAAACGGTAGATAGTTTAGTCTATCTACTCCAATTGGAAAAAAATAAAAAAGAGTGAAAAGATTGGAAGAGAGAAAGCCGGAAACCACACCCTAACCATGGAACAAAGGATGAGCCTCCTCACCTGTTCAATAGACGTGGGTGAAGTGTGAACCGGGCGATAGTTTAGCCTACTTATTCCAAATGAAAAGAAAATAAGAAAAAAGAGTGGACGAACAGTTAGAGGTAGAGGGGGAGCGGTAGAGGAAGAAGAGATAGCTAATCGATCTTAGAAGTGAGAGATAGGTTAGGTAGGTGTTCGCTGATATAAACACCAAGGCCATCCTTCCTGGAGAGGGAAAGATAACCAGGAACGAAAAACTCAGCTCAGAATGAAGAGGCGTTGCCACCATGCTCAATAACTGCAAAGAGCTTCCAGCCGAACTAATGCTAAAACCGAAGTAGAAGGAAAGTGAACCGGAAACGCCTCCCTTAAAAAGAAACAAGGCAATCACCTTCTACTCCCGTTCAAAAGAAGTGGGGGGAGGGTGTAAAACTGGGTGATAGTGGGTACTGTCTACTCCAATAAAAAAAAAAGATTAAGTTTTAACTTAGTTAAAGTCGAAACGAAATTTAAACGCTAAAATCAAGAGCAAACAGTACTAATGCCAATAATTAAGAACTTCAAATTCAAAAGAAAAATGAAGGCTAAAAATTACCAAATTCAAACAGAAATTAACAACAATTAAAACGACGAAAATTTAAAAAAAACATGCAGGATTTAACATAGTAGATAGTTATGACATACTGTCCACCTGGTAGAATACCGTTTTTAAATTTTCAGATATATTCGGCGTGTCTCTTCCTCCATCTTGGCTAGTTGAAATCAGAAGAGAGAGAGAGAGACAGAATAGTCTAGAGCGCATGCCTCACCACCTAGGGTAGAGGGGAGAGAATGATTGGTGCTGTACCCTTAGAAATTCTTAGAAATCACTTTGAACAGCGATATTACTTTAAAAAATAAACTTACACCATTTAAAACAAAATTTTAACGCCAAAATCAAGAGCAAACAGTACTAATGTCAGTAATTCAAAACTTCAAATTCAAAAGAAAATTAAGGCTAAAAATTACAAATTCAAACAGAAATTAACAACAATTAAAACGACGAAAATTAAAAACAAAAAAGCATGCGTGATTCAACATACCAGATAGTTAAGACATACTGAAAAAGTCAAACAGACGTCCACCTGGTAGAATACCGTTTTTAAATTTTCACAGATATATTCGGCGTGTCTCTTCCTCCATCTTGGCTAGTTGAAATCAGAAGAGAGAGACAGAATGGTCTAGAGCGCATGCCTCACCACCTAGGGTAGAGCACAAACCTGCACACATACTATCACACACATACATACGCGCATATCAAGCACATACATACTAATATATATATACTCATACACACATACACATATATACATAAGTATACTCACAGATACATAAATATAGAAGAAGGAAATTACTAGAAAGTAATTTACACTCACCAGAAGCCAGCTGAATATAAAATTCTCCTCATACCAATAACATTTCTACTGAGCCGCTCTACAGCATATGACTTCATTGAACTTCTTTTGATTCTTTCGAATTTATATTTAAATTGGGGTCATCAGGATAGAATGTGCACTATCACACACATACATACGCACACATACAAGCACAAACATATAAATATATACATATATATATTTACATATATATATACTCATACACGTATATACATATGCATACACACATATATAAATATAATCATAGATACATATATATATATTTATACACATGTATAAAGACACATAAATATTTATAAACACACATACATATTTATACAAAAACACACATATGCACATATGTATAAACACATACGCACACACAGATTATAAAAGGGGGATCATAGTAAACTTAACAAGATACAAAAAGTATCAACGTAAAAAAATGTTAGGCACCTTTCGACCGACACGTTTTCAAAGACAAATCGTCGGTAATTATTGAAACTAAGTGGTCAACAAGAATTTTTTTTCTTAGCTACTGAGTTTAAAAGAATTATTTATATATTAGAGGGTGAGGGGAGATTTTTTTTAATTAAGTGTGAATGTAGGTACCATAACTAATTATGATCTAAATTTAAAAAAATACGAAATTTAAAATGAATCAAAGTTTTATCTTTACTTTGATATTTTCACGATAAATCTTTGTTATTACCAAATTTAGAGAATTATTATATCTGTTCATTCTTACCTAAGAAAATTAAAATGTTTTACTTTATTTTCTTGTAATTGTTGGCTCACACGTGTTTGAGTTAAATGTAGATTAAAAACTGAATTAATAAGTAATAGTTAGTGATACTTAAGTTTAATAAGATTAATTTAAAAAATCAATATCTTTCATTTTAGCCTCAACTAAATATGTTTTCATTACTTTCAAGTTATTAAATTTTTAAATTAATTTCAGAAATTTTCATAATTTTAAAAAATATTTTTTCATTTTTCAAAAACCATCTTCAAACATAAGGCTATAAAGCTAAAGTAACTAAAATTCAATCATTAGATAGTTGAAAAGATGTTATTTTTTAATTACAGTTCATTTAAGTTTCATCAATCTGTATCAGTTCTGGTCAACTACACTTAGCTTGTCATTTGACTGTCAGTAATCAATCAACTCGTGAGAAACCATGACCTCAGTGATTATTGAATATAACATTTCATATGACAAGCGAATCATATTTGTTTCAACTCAGATTAATTTAACTTTAAACTTTCTAATTTTTCTAAAATAACGTGTTACTGATGTATATTTTATTATTTTCCAGAAAAAGGAGAATTAACTTTTGTTTCAAATACGTTTGAATTTTGAAAAACATGACCTCTTTTTTACTGAAAACACTCAAGACATTCATATTTAAATTAGTATAATTTCTATCAGAAGTACACCAGAATATTTCACTAAGTAGAAATAGTAAATTTAATCATTTAGCTTTCAATTAAAGCTAGAATGAAACTTTTTCATTCTTAAAAGTAATTTCGAACTTAGTTATCGAGAATGATTGAAGGTACCAACCTTATTATAGACAGCCAAGACAATGTTCACACTGACTCACCGAATGCCATATATATATATATAGGTGCGAAAGAGAGGAGATATATTAGGACATTGGATAAGTTCGAGATGACTTTTTCATAAAAAGAAATGGTTCATTTACGAAAATAAGCAAGAAACATCTCGCTGAAAGTATTGTCGATAGTTACTATTTATCCATCTTTCTGACAGCATTTGAATTCCACGTCGGAAAAACGACACGTCTTTTGAGGCTAAGCACGAATCGATCCATTTTTGGTATCTTAGTAAAATTGAAAGTGCTGCTCAGCCAGGCCAACTGCCATCGATCGGAACAAGTGATAATCGGATGGAACAATGTCTGGTGAATACGGTGGGTGGGGGAAGGACTTCCCATTTAAGCGTTCCAAAGCAGGTTCTCACCCATTTTGCAATATGTGGTCTTGCATTGTTGCAAAATTACTTTGTGGTATTTCTGCTTGTATAGCGACCGTTTTTCTTCAATGCTCGGCTCAAACGTATTATTATAGTTGCTAGCGATCTCCTGTGATAGTCTCGGTCGGCTTGAGCAACTCATAATAAACTACACTCAACTGATCACACCAAATGCAGTGAATATTCGGCTTTGCCGATGATTTTTATGCATGGCCGAGTTTACCCCACAATCTTCTACGTTAGTGTTATTTTAGTTTATCCACTTTTCATCGCAGGTTACAATACGATGCAAAAAACTTTCCTTTTTTTGCGTTGAAACAGCTGTTCACACGCGACAAGAGACCGTTCGACGTCTCTCGGCTTCATTTCATATGGCACCAAATGTCCTTGCTTTTGAATCATTTCTGATGCTTTCAAACGTTTCGAAACTTGTGCAATTCTGCAAGTTCAGCTTGCGCCTGATATGAGTCTTCATAAAATAATACTTCCAATTCTTCGTTTTCAAACTTTTTTGGTGCGCCAGAGCGTTGTTTATCTTCAATGGTCTGAAAGTTTTTTTTCCAATTTAACATGACCACCGTAAGGTCTCAACAAAAATTATGTGTGCTTCAGCTGCAGATTTCTTCTAAATAAATTATGGCATTAAAATTATCTGCAAATAAATTTTTTTTGGCACGAAATCCGACATGTCTAACGATAGGAAATGACAGACACTGAAATTCAAGCTTCCATATGGTATTTCATTATATATGCGTTACTATCTGAAAATGCAAGCGCGTAGTTTTAGGAACGCCATCTGTTGAAAAATAGTGAGAACTTATTCAAGGTACTAATATAATATATCAAGCATTGATAGGCGAGACCCTTTGTATCCAGGTCTGTATAAAGTAAATCAGATCTAATGATAGTTTCCCCTACCAGTGTGGACAAAAATAAATGTACTGTTTAATAAATGAACTATTAAAAAATAAACATGCACTAACATTACATTTAAAGTGATATATGTATATACTAGCAGTATAACTCGGCGTTGCTCGAGTGTAATGAAAGCTTTAAAATTAATCCATGGTCCTGGAGCTCAGACTTTTGGACATTGGCACGAAAGACTAAAAAGTAATAGTTGCATCCAGTTAAAGCGAAACCTTAGTCTGAAAGAAAAATGAATGGATGTAAGTCAAATTTTGATTTCCTGGTATCGATAGCAAATAAGTTTTTTCGTCGTAAATTGAATTTTGAAGGCTAAATAAGTCTTCTGTGTATATGGTATCATGGCTGAGACTAAGAACTACAAATATACCCACTTAGAGCCAAACCCGAAGTAAAAACTAAAACAAAAGGGCTGAAAAAATACAGACATACAGTCAGATAAACAGACACACACACACAAACATCTTGCCTTTTATATATATATATATATATATATATATATATATATATATATTATTGATTTTCTGCACTATCGTTTCTTATGTCTTTGTCTATGAGTGTATCAAATTTGATTAAAATCGGACCACTCCGTCTATAACCTGATCTTTTCGATTACCGATCTTCGATATTTATCGGGGGTACCTAGACACAATACCTAAGAACACTCGCAGACGCTTATAGTACAACTGGGTAAATTTTCAAGAAAATCGGTTCAGCCGTTTTGGAGTCTATGGGTAACGGACACACACACACAGACACACACACACACAGACGAAAAGTTCCATTAATAAATAAGTTTAGATTAGATTTAGATAGATGTGTGTGTGTGTCCGTGTCTCTGTGTGTGTGTGTATGTGTGTGTGTGTGTTAAAAAGACCTTTAAAGAAAACATGACACTATTTAAATGTACTTCTTTGTAAAAAATATATAGTTAGTCTGTCTCGACTAAGACAATAGGAGATTTAATTACTAGCTGCGAGCTGGAAATGGATATCATGGAGTAAGCAGTCATTGTTATTTCGCTATTCATTTCAACGAAAAACATGGAGAAAACAAAAGCCCACAGTTACGTTTGTTTGCTGAAACAAATTGAAATCACTGAAATTTATGAACAGACAATCGTCGACAATGTTGGATAATATAACAATAATCTTATCGAATATCATTTATATGCGTTTCGTAACTTAGGTTGTAGACAGTCGAGAAGCACTGGAATAAAAGTTGTAATGAAAGTGGCCAAAATCAAGTGCCTTAAAGATTGGATGTTGATCATCCCTGTTAAGCTGTCTCCACATCTTATTGAACTGAATTGCTTTCAGATCAAGTCTATCGTAATCCATCATTATTTATGCTCTTATTCTCTATCTATTTTACATCAGAATTATTTAATAAGTGATATTTTAATGAATGAAGTCAAGAGAAAAAGTGATTCACTGATTTGCTAATATATACACTGAGGTTATCTCTGATGATGAAGATCTGTTTTGGTCTGCCGCAGAAAGCAATGTCAACCTACTGCGGGATAATCTTCTGCCCAGTCAGTCATGTCTCTTTCGAGACATGATCGCCCAAGCGTGTATCACGTATGGCACTTAACTGACTGAAATGAAAATATTCCAGTGAGCAAATGAAATGATGAGCAAATCGAAAAGATAATTAAAATTAATACAGATCACATAATACGAGACATCTCAGAAATACTCCATAGAGTTTTTTACGCATTTATACCACAGTCGCAGTATAGCCCGGCGTTGCTCGAGTGTAATGAAAGCTTTAAATCTAATCCATGGTCCTGGAGCTCAGACTCAGTGGACGTTGGCACGAAAGACTAAAAAGAAATAGTTGTTTCCAGTTAAAGCGAAACCGTCTATCAGTTAAGTGCCATACGTGATACACACTTGGGCGATCATGTCTCGAAAGAGACATGACTGATGGGGCAGAAGATTATTCCGCAGTAGGTTGCCATTGCTTTCTGCGGTAGACTGGTTGCCGACGAAGGCTATAGAACCCAATCTGTCCTGTTATTTAACCCATAACTGGAGGGAAGAGACGGATTAATACCTTTCCCAAGGGTACTTGCGCGTAAGTGAAAGCAATGAATTCAGCTGGAATTCGAACTCGGCTACCCGATTTCTCGTTCCGAGCCGATATCCATTGCGCCACAACGCACATCCAAGCGAAACCGTAGACTGAAAAAAAAAATGAATGTATGGAAGTCAAATTTTGATTTCCTGGTATCGATATCAAATATGTTTTTTCTTCGTAAACTGAATGTTGAAGGTTAAATAAGTCCTCTGAGTAAATGGTATCATGGCTGAGACTAAGAACTACAATTATACCTACTTAGAGCCAAACCAATGCAAAAACTAAAATAAAAGGGCTGAAAAAAAATTATAGACATACAGGCAGATAAACAGACACACACACAAACATCTTACCGTTTATATATACATATTATCGATTTCCTGCACTATTGTAAGAACTGCAACCTTGAAACTTCTAACTATCGTTTCTTATGTCTTTGTCTATGAGTGTATCAAATTTGATTAAAATCGGACCACTCCTTCTATAACCCGATTTTTTCGATTATCTATATTTATCGGGGGTACCTCGACACAAAACCTAGCTAAGAACTCTCGAAGACGCTTATAGTACAATTGTGTAAATTTTCAAGAAAATCGGTTCGGCTGTTTTGGATTCTATATGTAACGGACACACACGCACTCAGACACACACATACACACACACACACCCACAAAGTTCCATTTATAAATAAGTTTAGATAAAGAAGAGAAAACCCTACGATATTCACTTGCTTCATGATAAAAAAGCAAACATTATTATGTGTCGCATGTCTATCCGTGGATCCCTGCCCAAATGCAATAAAAATTAAACATTTTTAAAAGAACACAAACTGCCTATGAAAAATGGGGTAGGAAACTGACTGGAGAAAATGAGCCTGCGTTAATCACTCCACAAGCAAGACTTATATATGTGGGACTGGATGGCCAATGTTTATTACGAACTCTTTCTGCAATAAAGGATCTTAAATTCAAACATGTACCTGTCTTCTATGGCTGTGAATGTTTGACAGTTTCATCATAAATGAAACTCGAGACAACAGAAGTGTGTTTCTTGAAAAGAATCTTGAAAATCTCATGGACTGAACATGTAAGCAATGACAAATTTTAAGAGAAAATCAAAACAATACTTATACTTAAGCTTAGAAAAAAGAGTTGAAATGTATAGGGCACATAAGGAAACACTGACTGAACATATTAAAGATAATATGAACAGAGAAAGACAGCGTACGACGTACTTAAAGAATATTATGTACTTGGTTACCAAAATAGAGATCAAGAGATCAAGAGATAGATAGATAGATAGAGAGAGAGAGAGAGAGAGAGAGAGAGAGAGAGAGAGAGAGAGAGAAAATAGGAGGGAGAGAGAAAGCGAAAAGACAAAATTGAGCAACATGCCTTGAAAAGACATGGCATAAAAAATATATATAGCTTCGACTTGATTTTGAAAATTCCAGCCCCTAACCCATCTACTATACTCTATTGAGCAGCATGGATCTATATATATATATATATTTTGTTTTATTTTCTGTCTTGCTGGGAACTGTCATTCTCTTTCACAGCTGTGGCAACGTTGGACACACCTTTTGTAGAAGTTGTTGCATTCATGCAGCATCACGTGTCTGTGTGTGTGTGTGTGTATGTGTGTGTGGACTTTGATAATTTTTGGAAACTACCCTACTTAGATACGATATTAGATCAAATCTTGTGGAAATATTTTCAAAAGATTATCAATACTTTTATGTTACGTGCTTTAGAAAAACACCCCACTAAAAAAATAAAGTTTTTGTTTTGTTCTGAGCTAGGGTAGGTGGTATATTTGTATGATTATGTGGACACTATGATGACCTTGTCCCCAATGTACTATTGTGCCAACCAGCTAATGATTAATGTGATAGAGGTCGACTGACAAAACATTTGGGAAACAGTCCATACATTTTACAGAGAACAACACTGAAGAATTGCAGATTATCATGAACATCAAAGAGTGGACAGCCTGTGTCTATGAATGCGGAGCGTGCTTGTAGTAGTAGTAGTAGTAGTAGTGTTATTGATAGAAATTCAAAGTGAATTCAATTCTTTATTTCCAGAATATTTACTTAAAACAAAGTCCATTTTGCTACGCGTTCTATTTAATTATTAGCTTGCACTCGTTGTTTTCAAAAAATTTTATCCTCTTCCTTTGATGTAATAATTTTTATTTTCGCTACGTACAGTACTAATTCTATAGTTCAAATCAGCTTTAATGCTAATATTCAAATGCCAGACAAGGTTTCTTGGGAAGTAACGGAACAAAAAGGAAGGCAGTAGAAACACAAATTAAAGGTTTGAATCATATTTTAACAGTTATAAAAAATATTTTAGAATTTGTTTCGGCAGTGTTGGAATTTTAGTGTTTTTTTTTTAGAGTTTACAAATAAAGCACGACTTACACCGCAATTTCTATTTAGACATTTTTAAGGTGGTTATCTCCTTCAATGATAAAAAGTTTCTAATAAGTTTACACACACGCAGACACACACATATGTATATATAGATATAGAGAGATATACTTCTACACTTGAAATACCATCCAAAAACTGAACATCAGAAAGAAATGATATGAGATAAGTGGGCTTGAATAACTCAATAATCGTAAGACATGGAAGACTAGAAAAGCAGGTGCTTACAGAAGCAGAGGCCTTACACACGAAACCAGATGACATACATAAACATACATATGATCCAAGTTACGAAAATAATTTTTGCTTATGTCGAGTCGAGTTGTATGCTTTAAAGTTGATTACTGAGAATGTTGTGAGAAATTTTATATTACACACACACACATACACACACACACACACACACACACACACACACACACACACATATATATATATATATATATATATATATATATATATATATATATATATATTGAGCGTGTGTAATGATATACTCGCTAAAAGGGCTGTCTTCTTCTACCGGATATATATACGAGTGTGAGAGAGATGGATGGTGGAAAAATCGGAGAATATCTAAATATTTTACAAATATATCATATATCGCTACATATACGTGTTAATCCATGTCAAATCTTATCTTTATATAAACCAAAAACATGAGTAAATTCTCTTCTATTTGCATGTATAAATATGTTTAAACATCTTGAAATCACTTCTTTCTATTCTAGAGTGCTCTTCCTTCGCCTGTACAAAACAGAGGGAAATCTGATTGTCATCCAGATAAAGTATTCTCCGATAAAACAAGCTTTAAGGCATTGCAAACCTAATTTTCTAATAGTGTTTAGAGACTTTTGTTGCTAAGCAGTGTTTTAGTGATCAAATAAGAATTCATTCGTGTCCATGTCCGACCGTGTTGACCGCAAGCAAACAGTTATATCATTCCCTTCTCGGTAATTATATTTTTATCTTTGTTCACTCTGGACGTGCAAAAGGAAGTGACATGGACATTGTAGATTATCAGGTAATGAATTAGTACTTCCAATATAGAGGAAAGAGGGTAATACTTGGAATGGGTTCAAACCTCGAGGAATGCACACAGACAATTGCCAAGTGTTTTATCTTCTTTTCTATAATGTCTTTCTCTCTCTGTTTGACACAATCATTTACGTCCCTGTATTATTTGGAACGGCGATTGTAGTACACTCTGCAATTGCCAGTTTATTTGATAATTGTCTAACCACCACAAGGCTTAGAGATATTGAGAGTCAAGAGTTCGAGATGGAATGCAAATAATGTTTTTTTTTAAATTTTAGTGAATAATAATAATAGTAATCATTAGTACATTCGATGATAAAATATTTACTCTAACAATCAGTATAAAATGTGTTTATGGGCGTATCGTTAGTGGTGGTACCTTTGCAGCGAAGCAGTCGATTCTCGTTTACTAAGGTTAATTCGGATACGGAATTTTACTGCTTCATGGCCTACATCGAACTCTCGTGTTTGACTCCAAAATGCTGCACTGCGACGGTCACAGCCCGATCAACAGCAACGACCTACCGGCTAAACTGTGTGAGGATTGTCGGAAGGGTTTCCTGAATCGACCGGTGAGTGGGAATGACTCTCCCCAACCCACCTGTGCCGGGAATAAGAGCTTCGCCTCAAAGTCGGTGGAGGAAATTCTGAGGGAAGGAACAAGGTCATCTCAACATCTCCTGTGGAAAAAAACCCGACAATCTGTCGCACTGAATGTCACCATGAACCGCAATAAAACCAAAAGTAGCGGGGTAGTAACTACAGTGACGCAAAATCTACTAACTGAATAGATGACAAATCATTTTTTCTATAAGCTAATTTTTTTTTTTTTTTTTTTTAATCATCTCACCCCAAGCAAGGCATTCCACTGCCACTATTGCGCATGGGGCTACATAGGGGAAGGTAAAGAGAAGGAGTGGATAGACATAGGGAATGTCAGGAGAAAGGTGATAGATGAGTAAGGATAGCGAGGATGAGTGTCGGGCAGATGGGAAGAGTGCTTGATAGAATGGGAGCAGGTTAGTGTGTTAGGAGGTGTCTATTGACCTTACATTTAAACTCCTGGAGATTGTAGCCGTCGGGGAAGCAATCGTTTGGAAGAGAATTCCACAGTCGGGAAGTGCGAGGAAAGAAACTGTTGGAGTAGAAGTTACGGCTGCATTTTATCGGTTAATTTTCGAAGTTACACTTGCAGCTTAGAAACGAATAGTTGAAACATTGGTAGCCCTCTATTATTTGCTAAGGACTATGAATAATGCACCCAGTTTTCAAGTTGAATCAATGTTTGAAACAGTGTTGACTGTGGCTACTCATGGGATTGTTTACACAGGGGCGCATTTTTTATATTACTTTCATTCCATGAGGTAATGTCTAGATTTTCTTTTATCCCAACATGAATCGTTTCCGGATCTAAGTAGCGTTTGATTCTTCATCCTACCTTCCAGTCCTTGTTATGCTATCAATTCACATAGATGTGTTACATACATTCACCCCTTCAACACCATTCAGCCTTGTCCTGTATATGTCATGTTAGCACCTCTTTTCTCATCATTTATCCCAGAAATTCCAACTTTACGTGAGATTTACATTTTCCCTTCATAACTTTCTCGTTGCTCACATATCTGTCTATAGAAATTATTTTATTTAAGACGCTTCATCTATAATAAAACTGCCAAACACTTACTATCTATCTAGCAGTTCAGTGCTCTTTTATCTAAGGAAATTTGTCGTAATGTTTTGTTAACTTTCTGAAATGCACTGAACTTTTGTGTCACAGTTTACGTCTATCACTACACGGCCCTAATTAATTTTTAAACCTGCTTTTCATTGATTTCCGTAGTATATAACTCACTCATTCGATTGTATTTTGCTGATGACCACGCATCCTACCTTCTTAGACATTTTGTTTTCTTGTCTCGGATTTTATGAAGTTTCTGAGTGCGCCAGTAAGAAAGGACAAAAATCAAACAGTAACAAAAAAAAAAAAAGAAGAATCAACATAAGTAGGGAAAGTATTTATAGTAAATAATAATTAAATCTTTATTTTACTAACTAAATAATAAAATGACCTACCAGGATTAATTTTAAGCAAATCTAAGCTTAACAACATGCTGTATTCAGATGTCAATGTTGATCGCATATTCAGAACTGAAATTTTATTAGTTAGATTTAGTTAAACGGCGTAATGAATAGTTTAAATACATATATAAAATAAAGGCACAAATACGTTTTTTATTTTCCTAATAGTCAACAGTTTGTGTCAAGATTAAATTTTTAAACCTGCTTTTAATTGATTTCCGCAGTATATATATCCTTTCTAAGCTCTACAACCCCTGCCTATCTTCCTCCTGCTTTCCTGCCTGTTGGAAGTTTTCTTCTGTGGTTCCAATATTCAAGAACACTGGTGAACCATCGGAACCCGTAAATTACCGCCCCATCGGTCTTCTCCCGATCTTCGGCAAAGTGTTTGAAGCCATTATCGTTCAGCATCTCACAGCCCACGGGCTCCACTCGGACAAACAGTATGGCTTTCACCTCACCAGGTCTACTGCTGATATGCTAACGACCATCACGAGTATATATACCAGGCTCTCGACAAGAATGGTGAAGCCCGAACCGTTGCCTTGGATATCTCTAAAGCATTCGACAGAGTATGGCATGCCGACCTTCTACGGAAACTGCGAAGCTACGGCATAACTGGACTTTTGTTGGACTTAATCCGGTGATTCCTCTCTAACCGCACACTGAAGGTGGTATTAAACGGACATGCCTACCAGAACTACCCTACAAACGCGGGTGTATGCCAAGGCTCTATCCTAGGTCCTACGCTCTTTCTAATCTATATCAATGATCTCCCTGATGCCATAAGATCACAAATAGGCATGTACGCCGATGATACTACAGTTTACTCTCGCCTCGATCAAAAATCTGGTGTTGGCGACAAGGCGAACCTTGCTGCCGAGCTTGAGAAGGACCTCCAATCCGTGGTGGATTGGGGTAAGAAATGGCTCGTTAAATTCAATTCTTTCAAAACAAAGCTGCTGTCAAATAACCACCACAGACAACCGCACCTCGCTCCCATTAGCATGGAACAGGCTTGCCGCCCAGAGAGTAAATCACTACGCCTGCTTGGCCTGACACTCTTAGCGGACCTCAAGTGGAATGACTACGTCGAAATCATTGCTAAATCCGCAGCTATGAAAGTCGGCTCTCTGTGCAGGGCTCGGAAATTCTTTCCGCCTGAATCTATCCTGCAATTATATAAATCCACCATCCGCCCGTGTATTGAGTACTGCTGCCACATCTGGTCGGGTGCCCCTTCTATTCTCCTCGGGGTTCTTGACAAAATACAGCGAAGAATCTGTAATGTGATTGATACCGACTTGGCTGACCGCCTGCAGTGTCTCTCTTACCGGCGTGACTGGCTTCCCTGTGCCTCTTCTATAAATACTTTCATGGCTTCTGCTCTGAAGAACTTAAATCACTGGTGCCCCTGGGAATTTGCACGAGATACTATATTGGCAACTAGGTCCTACCCTTTTACAAGGAAACCGAGGAAATGTAACCGCAATTTCTACTCCAACAGCTTCTTTCCTTGCACTTCCCGCCTGTGGAATTCCCTACCGCATGCTTGCTTCCCCGATTGCTATAACCTCCAGGAGTTTAAATGTAAGGTCAATAGACACCTCCTAACACACTAACTCACACCCACTCTCTCCAACTCTCTCCCTATGTACATCCTAAGTCGTCTATCACCCTCCTTCTGACATTTCCTATACCCAATCCCTCTATGTAACCCCCTGCGCTATAGTGGCAGTGGAATGCCTTGCTTGGGGTGACACGATTAAAAAAAAATTAAAATTTCCTATTATAAATCCTAGTATCTGGCAAGGAGCAACATTTTTTTAAATTATGTTTTTTCTATTTGTGACATTGTAGTGTTTCCTATGTACATACTTATAGCTTCTACATAATATTAGAATTTACTTAACTGTGAATCTATGATAGCAATAATTGCGACGGAATACATCTTTAGATCTTAGCAGATAAACACGAGTTAATCTTGTTACGTCCAACACGAACTCTGGATAGCACAGCTTGTTCTCTTCGACCCTTTTAGTAGTTTTTTTTTCATTTTTCTCTCTATGGCTTGGTTGGTGTCCGTATTTCACAACTGAAAGACTTATTAAACTAGAAAATGAAAATACAAAATATTAAATGCAAAATAGAATGGTTGTTGCTAAAAAAGAAGAGCTCATTGTGTCTGCTACGTATCTGTGCCGTTAAAATAATTCAAGTGTAGAAATGCACCTGCCAGAAATATAGAACAACTTTGCAATTTAGATATTAAATGAATTAAAACACTAGAAATTAAGACAAGGGCGCTTGACTCTAAGATTTACTGTCCAGCATGACAGTGAATGAGAAATTTCTCCGTTACGACTGTAAATGAGAAATTTGTTCATGTATGAAGAAAATTTTAACGGTAAACAAAAAAGAATTCTGAAAGCTTAGGAACACAATCAAGAAGAAAAGCTTCGAGAATAAATCGCTCACACAGTGAATTAGATGCAAGCAAAACAGAAAAGTCCAGATTCTTCCAACACTGCAATGTTTACTTTCGCATTAATACTCCTTAAAAAGCATTGGATCGCTTTCTTCTATAGATTAAATAGATGTGTGAAATGGGTTCTCTAGCCTTGACGGAGAGTCAGTGTAAGATAGGGAAATCAATTTAAAACGCAGAGAAAGCAAAGAGAAACAATTCTATTATCTGTATCAGGAAACCATGACATATCACAAATAAAAGAAATGAATGCGAGTTAAGTCATGATTACCTGCATCTAGAAGAGATATGACATTAAAAAACAGTTCACAAACTTTAGAAATAGAGTAACAAAAACTATAAAAATGAGGTTTCATATGAGGCATTCATTGCTGAGCAATAATAATAAAGGAATTTGTGAAGAGCTATAACTGATCACCTCTTAAAATTATGAAGAAAGTATCTGACAAATCGTCACCTACCAATGTTAAAATATTAAACATTTTTGTATCAATTTTTCGGACGGTGCTTATCATTTTACTTGTATGACCACCGAAATACGTCAATATTTTATGATATGTTGTTATTGTGTGCTCGTTGTATTTAGAATCTGGTATGAAGAAAAGAAGAGTTTGAATTCACGATAAGGTTTCTTCATTCAAATCACTAGCCCACCATGTAGCTGGCAGTATCAAAGTGAAATCTCACTTATATCTTTTCTTACATTAATGCTAACTTGAGACACCTAGCTTCGGCCTGTTCTGATGACTGTCGACGGTGAAAATGGCAGAATGTCGAATCAATCCTACTGATTGATTGACTTGACCGAATATCCTCTTTTATAGGCACTCGCGCAAATACTTAAATTCAGGCGAATTCATCGCGCTTTGCTTTCTATGGACTACGTTTAACGTTGACGTACAACCTTGAAATTCAGAGGTCAAGCCCAGCTGTCGAATATATTGTAGTCGCCTTTTGTTTCTGTGTAGTAATGTTTTTTCCTCGTGATTTATGCAATAAGTTTTACAGTCTAATAGTGCTGCGTTGAATGTAAAGATGTTATCAATTCTCTACGTTTTGAGCGATTTTCTAATTTATGTTCTATTTTTCAATAACCATGAATACATATCTTAGATGCAAGGATATTTGGTAGAGATTACAATAAGAATTTCGAAGTTAAAAAAATCTAACATACTTATAAAGATATAAAAAACTTAGGTAATTTAACGTATTAACAGATGTACATTTACTACTCTAGAGAGTTCAATTCTCACTCAATATCTTATGTTTGTTGTTTCATACCACCCTAAGCTAATCTTTGGTAATACAAACGCAAAAATGTTTTATTTAACAATACTACGGTGTATATTCGATTGTTTGTGGTTGATGTTTAATATTTAACATTTTACAAGTAAAACATTTCAAACAGTAATGTATAATATAATTATAAACTTTTTCAATTATGAATTTTCAAAATGAATTTAGATTATAATTGTGAAACTTTTAATGGGCTTCCCGTAGAGCAATTCATTTATCTTTTCTATCCATTGTCGCAACTGTTCTCCTCCAGTCAGATAATGGCGAAAATACATGAGTTCATCAGTCTTTATCAAACATATAAGAAATATTTGATTCTATCTTAATGTAGCTGTTATACTGAAGACAAATCTTTAGCGATATATCATTTTAATACTAATTTTAATTAGTTAGGATTTCGATTAACATTTTTTCTGAACCTCGATGTTTTTGAGTTTTTTTTCTTATAATAATTTCACCTTATGCAAGGTGCGCTTAGAGTTACAGAGAGAGAAATATAGGGTACAGGGAGTGTCGAAGAAAGGATTCAAGAAAGATGGAATTCAAGGAAATAGAAGATGGCAATTGAAGTTACATTTAAATTTTTGGAGATTCTAGCTATCGGGCAAGCAAACATACGGAAAGAAGTTCTACAGGCTGAAAGTGTGAGAAATGAATCTATTAGAGTAGAAGAGGCAGTTTCATTTAACTATTTTAACCGTACAAGGGTAGAGCCGAGATGCCAATTTAGAAGGATGCATAAATTCATGTACCCGAGGCACTAGGGCTAAAAGCATGTCAGCGCATGGCCATGTACTCTTGTTTCTTTTTTGTAGTAACTTATCCCTCTGATAGAGAAATAATAATTGTGAAATAAATGTACAAGAAAACAAATTTCATTGTTATATCTTATCTAAATTTGTAAAATATGCTTCTTTTTCTTTGTTTAGTAAAAAATAAAAGAAATAAGTTTTTAGCACAATCATATATCCTGAGACTGTGACAAATAACCACTGTACGAATGACACTAACAATTTTTATTTAAAATTTAATAAATTTAATTTTAATCAATAAAGAAAAGAAGACAATAGTAACTAGCAAAACCATAGTTGTCATTATGTATAACTCCATATGTCTAAATTAGCAGTAAAAGTGTTAAAATTGAACCTTTGTTATATGAGTGTCAATGAGAAAACAAAGACTAAGAGAATGAAATTTCAAAAGAGAGCAGTCATATTCACATTAATTGTTCAGGTGTAATGAAATAAAGCAGAAAGTTTCGAAGAAAGTAATTCTCTTCTCTGAATAAATATAATGCAACATAAATCATAAAAACAAAAGTATTTTCTTTCAAACCATTGAATTAACATTTATTCCTTACTGCCTAATTACGATCAGACGACAAAGTGTGACGCTATCCGACCTTATTACGGTGAAGAGATGATTGATGAAATGAGACGCATCGAGAAAGATTTAAGTGCTGGGTGTCGCCACAATCAGACTGTAGATTAGATCTGTGTATGCTGGCGTACAAAAAAGGCACATGAAAAGACTCGGTTAGTCAAATTAAACGAAAGGTTAAACGAAAATTAGAACAGAATAGCAAAAGACGTTGATGATTTCTGAAGACAATTTGCATTATGGAAATATCCTCAAATTCGTAAAATGTCAGAGGAAAAAGCAAAATTGTCAGAATACAGTTTGTCGAAGCGACGAAAGGTTCGATAGGGCGTTTGTGCAAATCTGTGGAAGTCAATATCGTGATCTATAAGTAGAAGATAAAAACATTCAAGCCAAATGAATATATTTTTATTGGTGCCTAAACCTTTATTTATTCAATTCAAGTTGAATTCCTTGCATTGACTTACGCGCAAATACCCCTGAGAAAGGTATTAATACCCCTGAGAAAGCTATTAATACCACTGAGAAAGGTATTAGTACCCCCTGAGAAAGGTATTAATACCCCTGAGAAAGCTATTAATACCACTGAGAAAGGTATTAATACCACTGAGAAAGGTATTAATACCCCTGAGAAAGGTATTAATACCCCTGAGAAAGGTATTAATCCGTCTCTTTCCTGCAGTTATGTCTTCAATGACAGACTGGGTTCTATAGCCTTGACTGGCAACCAATCTACCGCAGAAAGAAATGGCAACATACTGCGGGATAATCTTCTGCCCAGTCAGTCAGGTTTCTTTCGAGACATGATCGCCTAAGCGTGTGTCATGTATAGCGTTTCAATTAACTGACTGACCTTTATACACAAAATAACTTAGAATAAACCATTTTGTAAGGAAAAAATATTACATTTGCATGTGCAAAAGCTAGCAGTGTTTTTTTCAGAGAAAATTGAGTATAATTAAAATCTGTTTTTTTTTTTCATTGAAAACTGAATTAGCTGTAGAAAAAGTAGTAGTAGTAGGGTTTCTAGAATACTAATTGACTGGTTATTTAAATCCTAGAAATATTTTAAAATTATAAGTATCTTTTCAGATAATGATTTTAGTGACATCATTAGAATGGAGAGAAGAGGTGGATTCATATCTTTCCCAAGTAGAATTGTGCGTAAGTAAATATAACGAGCCCAATTTGAATTAAAACAAGGATCTCTTTATAAACAATTCCGAAGCCATGGTTTATTACACCACTCACACAGCAAGACTTACAGCATCTGGTATTCCTGACCAGTTACCCATTTCAGTAATGATCAGGCCCGATATTACTTAACTTAGGTGATTGTACAGAAACTAGTGTTTTAACGTGATATGACCATAAACCGGTAGTAGTAGTAGTAGTAGTAGTAGTAGAAATATTAATAATTATAGCAGTGATAGTGATAGTAGTAGTATTAATAGTAGTACTAGTAGAGGTTTTAGTAGTATTAATGGTAATAGTACTAGTAGCAGAGTTTTAATATTAGTATTACTAGTAGAAGTTTTAATAGTAATCGAAGTAGTAGTAGTATTAATAGTAGTTAAAGTAGTAGTATTAATAATAATTGAAGTAAATAGTAGCAATGGTTAACGTAAAATAATATTCGATGTACTAGAGTTTGCACTAGTGTCTTATGCAAATTTTTATTACGCATGCGTCCGTTCACGTTTAGTTTAATTTGGTGAAAATATTTTACTGAAATACAGGCTCGTATCAAGGCTCGATCGATTGACTATGATAGATAGCTCGATGTTGATCGATAGATAACAAGCGAAGTTAGATAACATATTTACAAATGTAGACACCTGATTACATTTATTCAAACTGAATGACTATACACTTTGAAATATGAATATCAATGCGATACATTTTCAAGGACACTGAAGAATGGTCGAACAGATTCGCTATCCACTTGAATTTATATTGACACAATGCATCCGCTTCTGATCTTCTATATAAGTTTATATGCAGAGATGTATTCATATACCACTCTCGCAGAAGCATACATGTGTAAATGAGTTTATTTTACGCAAGCATATAACGTATCTCTGTGAGTGCACTGTGAAGATAGTGATAACGTTCCGTTGCAGGTGTCTCGTTGGGCCGTTGTAATAAAGTAATTTCAAAATATTCACCCGCCTTGTCATCACTATCAGAAATTGTGGCAGTAAAGGACGAAATATTTTATATTTGTCGATAAGACAAAGCGGAGCTCATTGTCAAGACAATGCGTAATCATTTTTAAGAGAGTTGTTTGTGTACCATGTAAACAGAAAATTTTTCTCTTAATTAGAGAGAAAATCAAAGCTCTGTTGCTAACTCAACCATGGATTCGTCTGACCACGACCAAGCAAAATCTGGCGAAAACAGCAATGTTCTTGGGTCTTAAATTTTCTGTCGTCTGATGAGGTGTGCTTCTTTATAGGTATTACAACAAGGTACACGATTTAGGTTTGGATATTATAACTAGAGCTTCGATATAGAATTGCTAAGGAATTATTCTTAAAATATATTGTTAGTATATTAAATAATAAATAAGTATGGAATTTAGGTCCCTTTTTCTCTGAAGACATGTTTTCAACATACTTCGCTAAACTGCCAGTATCTAAAAAAACAAAACAAAAACAAACAAAAACAAACACTTAACTATTGACTGCAGAGTACTTGTAAATTATTCTATATTACAAACCAGAGACAGATCTTTTATAACTGAGCACTCGGTGCGAAGTTTTAGTTTTTGACACAACGCTTGAGGAGCAGATTTTTGCTGTGGGCTCTGAGTAAAATGGCCGCTACAGCACACTAACAATGTTCAACGTATTTGAAACGTTATTACCTTTCTTCATTTGATGCTATATATATATATATAAATATATATGTTGTATATCAATAAACAACAAACACGCATATATATAAAAATATATGAGTTATATTTTTATTAATGACGATGAACCGTGTAGCATAGGGGACAGAGAATTAAGAGAGCGCGCTTCTAAGGGTTGATTAAATTTGGTTAATTAAATTTTAATGAAAAATATTTTCGATGTTTACATACCATTGCTAATTCGTCTCTACGGTTCATTAGTACGCCATTGTTGGGGTACTTTAGAATGTGTAGCTTTTCACTTAAGCATAAAGGTCAGATGTCGTTATGCGAGTTGCAGGTTCTATTTTTTTCCGGGATTTTCCATTTTACTTTGGGTTTCTCTTTTGTGTCCTTTAATTTCCAAAAATATGCAGAAAGGGATGTTTGGTTTCTATATAAGTTGTTTTTGAATGAAGTTAAGTGCATGTACCACCGCTGCTTAAAGGTGTTCTTTGTAGATCCGATATACGCTTTATTTATAGTGGTGATTTCTATTGATGTTATATTGAATTGATAGACAATTGAATTTAATTTACACCTATTTTTTTAGTGGGCAGTTGTTTGGGTTTCTACAATTGCATAAGTTTTTATTGTTGTTCTGTTTATTTCTTTGTTAGTTAATTTTATTTCGATCCACGTCTTGATTTAAGATTTATTTATTATGATTAGTTATGATTTTTTCGAGGTAGTTTGTGCAACTATAACTCAGTTTCAGTGCATCATTTTTTAAAAATTTTACTTAGTTGTTTATAATCTGGGAAGTGGTTTTTAATTAAATTGAGGAAATTCTGCCTTAACTTGGTGTTTATCATTTATTTGAAAGGAGGTGTGTACCAATCTATTTTTTCTGTTATGGTTATGGTTTGTTATATACTTGATGTTTTGGTTTTTGTAGCCGCTTTTTTAGGAACTTATTGTAAATACTTTTATGTTTGTTAAATATTTTTCACTGGAAGAGTTTTACTGATTCTATATTCTATGGAGGAGGGTATATGCTTGATTATACTTGGGGGGGGGGTGATTTGACTTCAGGTGGATGTATAATGGATATTCATTGCGTTTTATGTATGGTTGGTAATTATTGTTTACTAGGTCGAGTGATAAATTTAGGAAGTTTACTACTTTTAAATTACTGTTGACTATTATTTTAGGTTTAAACTTTTGAAATCTCTGTGGAGAAGTTTTCTTATTTTGTCTGTTTTAAAATATGTAGAATTTTGTACTAACATGAGATCACCGTCTCTATACAACTCTATGTCTTGTGTGTTTATGTCATGGTGTACAGTGAGATTGTATTATGAAAATAAGCCAATAAAATTGGAAGACACTGCAGAGTCTAGCGCACCCATTGTATTATCAAATTGGCTAATAGAGTCATTTTTTATCCATTGTTCTTGGTTGTGGATAAAAACAGATGTCTTGGCGGCCATTATTATATTATATCCGTCCTTGGTTAAGTCCGAGTAGTATTCACTTACACATATTACCAAAAATAAATCGTTTGCACCATTTAATTTTCATTTAACCTCATCACCAGAAGAGAAGCAAACGTGGCTCCGAAACGCGAAAATTTTTGTGTTGTGATACTATGCTTTTATAAACCATTGTAACAAACATTACAATATAAAGCTCTACGTTGTATCGAGCACACTTTATAAAAGTAAATGCATGAACAGTGGGTTTAAAACCTACATGTTCCATAACTTTCTTACAATATATATATATATATATATATATATATATATATATATATATATATATATATATCACACAAACAATTACATTGTGCCTTGTATACTGAAAAAAATAAATAAGTATCCGAAATTCTCTAATTATACTGTCTGTAGAGAAGTACTCCTCGACATACAAAATACTCTTTACTTTATATTACTTGAATTCAACATATAACATAACTCATCATCCAAATCCTAATGAATAAATCCCGCAAAAGATTCAGCCCAGAGATAATCCTCAAGGACACTGGAACACGGAACACTATATTTATGCTTCAAAAGTTATCAGAAAGAAACAAATGAAGAAAGATGTGTAACTCTACTTCATAAACTAAACAAAGGCATTTGGTAAAGTACGCTACAAAGACTTGATAGAGATGCACAGCAACCTAGATATAATTGCGCAGGACATTAGAATAATCAAGAACTTGTACTGGCAGCAAACTGTCTGCATATAGACAGGAAAGGAGTTCAGCACATATACAAAGATAAACAGTAGTGTGAAACAAGGAAGTATTTTCTCAACAGATCTGTTCAACCTATACAGCGAGACAGTTCTGGGAGCTAGAGAAGTCATACCAAGATTCGTCGTTATCGGCCACAATCTGAACAATATAAGATACGCAGATGATACAGTGCTGATAGCAGACACGGAAAAGAAACTACAAGACCTTTTACAGAAGGTAGATGAAGAAAGGAAAAACAAAGGAATACATATAAACTACAAGAAATGCTTGGTCTTGAGTAAAAAGAGGAGCTCAAAATGGCAACTACATTTGGGAATACTAAAACTCAAGCAGGTATGGATATTTAAATACTTGGGAAGTGTTCTAACAGAAGACGGAAGGTGCGAAACTGAGATCCGATGTCGAATTGGCATGGCCAAGGATGCGTACCAGAAGCTGACTAGAGGACTGAGACATGAAGGTTTTGCTGAAACAAAGAGGGTACTGAATTGTTATATGATGTCTGTTCTACAGGATATCAGACAGTGAAAAATCCCAACAAAATGAAGGGAAGATTCGAAGTAACAGAAATGTGTTGCTACAGAAGGCTGCTAACCGTATCATGGACCGAACATGAGAGCAACGATGAGGTTTTGGAAAAGTTGGAAACAAAAAGAAAATATTTAACACCAAGAAAAACAACTAAAGTTCTTGAGACAAGTAATGAGGAAGGAGGTCCTGGAGAATCTGATACTCACAGGCCAGATAGAGAAAAAGTGAGAAAGGGGAAAGTAACGTGTAACGTACATGGTGGGCGTTAGCAAATGCATGGCAGAGCGGGGTTTGGGAGAGGAAACAGGAGAAAGCGTGTTAAGAGCTACTGAGTATAAGGAGATATGAAAGGCCATGGTTGCCTACGTCCTGAAGGAACACGGCATATAGAAGAAGACGTGCACGATCACTCAACAAAATAGTATAAGTGAAATTTGTTTTTGATTTTTCAATTTCTTTTTTTATTTTTCAGTATTTTTCTTCTTTTTACTTTAAATCAAATTTAACTAAACTCAAAAGATATTGTAATTTGAAGCTGGACTGCAATCTGGAAGAGCCTTTTTTTACTGAACCAGTCTTTTTGGTATGAAGTACTTTTTGGTAACATCTTCTTAGTTTCTGCTTTTAATTCTCTCCTTTTGCTGAGTATCTATAAGGCTTGGAAAGTTTTCTTTGACTTTGAGTTTTTTTACAGATAGATGCTAGTCTAGAGGTACCTGGCTTGGCATGAGGGGAGGGTGTCCCTCTCGTTCTTTATTTCTCGGGTTAATATATTGGCTATGAGCCTCTTTTGTTCAATCTAGCTGCTGGCTACTGAATTAAAGTAACTGAAAAAAGTGAAATATTTCAATTTGATTTTGTTTTATTTTAAATTATTTGAGCTACTTAAAATCAAATTTCACATTAGTAGTTTCTGATAAAATATGTTTAATGATCCTAATTCTCTCTTTTTGGTATATATATATATATATATATATATATATATATATATATATATATATATATATATTCGATTTTCTTCATTCTGGCAAGTCTTTGTGTGTATAATATAGGGAAGGTTGAGCAGGGTGATAAGAAAGCCTATCTACTCCTATTTGAAAAACTAAAATAAAAAGAAGAAAAATAAATGATGATTATAAAGTTTTAACTTGGTTAAAGTCTGAAATACCCACAACAAACTACCCACCTAGAACTGAGGCCAAACTGAATGATGTATAGATAACTCGTATCCGGTCTCTAACAATATCTCAGCTTGTCTCTGATGAGACGAGCAGAGGTGACGGTATTCCTGTCATCATCTTAAAATAGTGCCCTTGCACTCTCTCCTGTCCTCTCCAAACTCTTTAACTATTGCCTCTTATTTTCTTGCTTGTTAGAGGGTCTTCCTTTGTAGTTCTTGCATATAAAACTCTGAGCAGCTTTCTGACCCTTCTAATTATCACCCTATCAGCTTTTTACCAATTTTAGCAAGATGTTCTAAGCTATTATCAATGTTGAAATGGTTCATTATTTCATATTCTTCAGTCTAATTTCTGACAAGCAGTATGTCTTATGTTTCACCAGGTCTGCTGCTGATGTTCTAACAGCTATCACTGAATATATATACCAGGCTCTTGATAAGAACAGCGAAGATCAAGTTTTTGCCCTCGACATTTCTAAAGCTTTTGACAGGGTTTGGCATGCTGGTCTTCTGCGCAAGTTACAGGTTTACAGGTATCTCTGGACGACGTTTCAACTTAATCTAATCGTAAATGAAGGTCGTTTTGAATGGACATGCTTCCAGGTACTTTTATACGAACACCGGCATTCTCCAAGGCTCTATCTTAGGTCTTATGGTTTATCAATGATCATCCTGGTGTAATCAGTTTCCATTTATGCAGATGACAGCAACATTTTCCCTAGTTTCAATAAGAAATCTGCCGATTTTGTCAATGTTAACCTTGCTGCTGCTCTTGAAAAGGACTTTGACTCTGTGTTGAATTGTGATAATTAATGGCTCATAACTTTTAATGCATCAAAAACGAATCCACTCTCCATTAACCGCCACAAAGTATCTTTCCTGCCTTACACCATTATGGATGACGCTAATCTGCTGAAAAGCAACTAACTGCGCCTATTTTGCGTCACTCTCTCGACCTACCTTAAGTAAAACGACTACAATGAATCAATAGCTACATCTAACACTAAAAAGGACGAGTCTGTAGAGTTTACCCCCACCGCCACAATCTGTCTTGCAAAATTATGAATTTACCATTCACCATGTGTATTATTGCCCTCTCTGGTCGGGGTCTCCTGCTATCCATTTCGGGTTTTTCTACAAGATTCAAAAGAGGATCTGCAACGTAATCAATCCACATTTAGCATCTTGACTTCACTCACTTCTCAGTGTCGGAATTTGGCTTGCCTCTGTCTTTGCTACAAATGTTTTTTACGGCATCTGTTCTGAGAAGCTTCTTTGTATAACTCGTGCTACTATATTTTAACGCCAACAGTAACCACCATTTTTACTCTATCAGCTTCTTTTCTCGCACTTCCCGCCGGTGGAACTATCCTCCGTATACTTGCTTACTTGATAGATACAATGATTAAAAATTTAAATGCAACGTCAGGTGTCATCTTCTATCGCCTTGATGCCCATTTTTCTCATATCCTTTTTTCAACTCCTCTTGTACCTTTTTTCCTTTTCTTTCACTGTAACCCACTGCGTATTAGTAAAAAAATCCTCACACAAAGCAATTAACAGCAAAACACGAATTTCAGAAAGATGAATGTATAACCCTACACGAATTTACCGACAGACAAGTCTCATAAAATAATAAAAACAATTTTCATACAAAATAACTCAATAAACGTTTATACCTACCAAATCTAATCTATTCATTTAATTCGCTACTTTCACTATATCTGTATTGCATGTAAAATATATTCCTGTATAATTATAAAATATAGAATAAACAAATTATATCATTCGCTATCTATGTATCGGTGTGATATATAAGGTGAAGCAAAACTTACGAACCATAATAGTTGATTAATCATGTTTTAAATGTTATTTACCATTCCAATTTTCTACCTGTGTGATTCAGTAACACATCGTAGAATTTCCTCATAAAAAAATCTTATTTTGTGAGGTCATTAGAAATTTTTTTAATCCGACGCATCCAACAATTACAGAGTAACTTAAAGAAAGTATTAAATACGAATGCAGTAAAATGACAGCGGATACTCTTCGACGTGTTACTGAATAATACAGGTACAAAACTGAAATGTACTTTGAAATTAACATTTATCTGCGGGAGATGAGACGCATTTGTATCTTTGTAAAAAAGCGAACAAAGCTAGTTCGAAAGGAGTTTGACACTGAACTACGCGCGGGTTCTTTGCCGGTCGCTAGTCACCCGATCAGCTTGAACCAACATTCTAACGGCTTTGAAACGCGCGTACCGATAAAAATAAACAAACCATGCCGGTCTTTTTTGTAATTTACTTAAAAGCAAACAAAGAATTTAGAATGTCTGTAACAGATTTTCCAGGTTTCATGTAATACTTGGTCCAGGCTAGACAACTTGAATTATTAGCTATTCTTCAGTGCAGTTCGTTTCTCTTGAGTATAGTTACCGGTGTAGTTCGGAAATTTTCCAATAACACCTCACATGTCAACGACTTTGATTCTACTGCTATGGAAATAAATTGTCCGTGGACTGGACTTGGAAGAAGAAAAACAAAACATCACGCCACCTTCTACCACCTCAAAATCAATCTTCGCGGGCCCAAATAAAAACAACTGTAAAACGGTTAAAGTTTGAGTTAGACCAGTGTAAGCATTATTCAAGGAGTTTCGGGACAAGTTATTAATGCACAAAAAATTTAATAAGAATGTATATGTACAACATTCACAAATTGATCAATAAGGATTTTAACTAGAAATTATTTTAAATCTGCTACGTAGACAAAAGGATTTATTGATAAACTATAAGTATCGATTTGAAAATTTTTCTTGTGCTGCTCGAGGATTTTTCAAAGCTAGTCCTAGTATGGCATAAGACCATAAAATTTGAGCATCTAATGTTTATCGTCCACAATAGTGATGATCATATAACAGGGGAAAAACATCGCAATACCATACTAATTAAAGAGCCTTAATATTTCTGAAGAAATTCTAGGTGAACAGTATTTCATGTTTTCTCGCGCAATAATCAGGCTGTCGACAACATTATTCTATCTTGATGAGTTTGAATGGTCTGGTTATTTCCCTTCATCCGAGGCGTGTTGTGACACAAGGTCAATTGTTTAACATGGAAATCTGAGAGCGTACACTCATACCAAATTTCGAAAATTAACCAGCATTCGCATACGCTTGGATTGGGGACAAAGCTAGTCCCCAATCTAGTCTGTGGCGTGGGGACGCCTTGAGTTTGGTTAGTCTTCGCATAGTATATACTCATCAACTACCTTGTAAGATCTTTAACTTACCAAAGGGTTAAAAATTGCCTATTTTCTTAAATAATTGTTACTGATTGCGAGAACGTATTAAGTGTTTAAGTATGTATATTCCTTACAAACTTACTAGGAAAAACTACTGTAAGTAATTTTCTTGGGGCATTACAACAGAAAAACATTTTCTCAGTGTAGAATAGGACTAAGGAGAAATATTACATGATTTTATTAAAAAAAAAGATTTATCAGAAGATAGATATATATATATATGCATGTACACTACCGGTCATAATTATTAGGCAACCCCAGTGTTTTAAAGGAATGATGTATTTCATACTATTTTTTAATATTTATTACCAAGTAAATAATTGTAAATGAAAATAGAATGATTCTTTTTTTAATATTGCACAATGACAAGTGCATCAAATGGATTCATAAATATTAAATAATTACCTATATATATTGTGTGTGTGTGTGAAAATTGATTTTTAGCCAGTAAACCATTTTGTGCAGAAAACGATGTTAAGTCCGTTGTTATCCGTTAACCATCTGAGAGAACCCTCTGTGGCTTCAAGGTTGATGCTATCCTCAAGAAAAGGGAATCGGTGCGCGTTCTTGAACTAACGTTCTCAGCTGAGATGAAGTAGAAAGGCTATACTGAATCTTTGCTAGACCAGTTGCTCTGAAATTTGTTTTGCTGTTGCGTGCGAGACAATTTCGTCGCTATTATCTATCATACAGATTTATAATTCAACCATTTGTACATGCTTAGAATATTGTTGTCACCTATGGTCCGGTGTTCCTGCTATATAGCTTGCTCTTGTTGATAAAAAAACAAAGAGGAATCAGCAATATTAGAGGTCCTGATCTGGTGGCGCAGCTTCAGTTACTTTTTACAGTCGTAAGGTTGTCTCGCTGTCTTTTATATAAATATTTTAATTATTTACATTATTCGGAGTATTGTCCTCAACTTTGTTGCCATTTGTACGACGTTGTGGCCGTTGTACGCTCCGGCCTTCCTCAGGTGCTATGAATTTCGAACTTAAGGACACATGGCCAGTGGATATAGACGTTGGTTAGTACTTGACTTGACTCTGAGAGTTGTGAGTTCAATACCAGGCCACAGCAGTGGTAAACAAACAACTTGCCGGGTATAATATCATAACTCATGATTTCCAATCAAGGCTTTCCGCAAGAATAATAGGGTTCAGTCCCAGATTCCTAGTACCTGAAGAAGGATGGAGCGTTTAACGGCCGAAATGTTGTACAATAGTAACAAAGATGAGGAAAATAGTTCGAATAATGTAAATACTGCAAATACTACCTCATCTCAGAAATATAGACAAATACTAAATATTTTAATGGTAACTATTCAGATGAGCTCTTCACAATGCTACGAAGACCTTTTGAATTTAAACGCAGTACTAGACTATTGTTGATATCTCATAAACTTACAGTTGAGTTGACTGGATGTGGCCTTAAGTTCTATGCTAAATGTTTCTTTTTTCGCATTTATCGCTTGTGAGATTCCTTCCGGCACCATGCCTTCTAACCAGTTTTAATCTTCAAAAGTTTTAACTCAATGTCACTAGCTATCTATTGTCCTCCAATTAACTCTTTAATCTTCCTGCTCCTTAGTAGCATTTCTGTTCCTAATTCTTCCACACCCTTTTGTCTTTGTGGTTTTACTACCTTATTTGGAGTGAAATCGATTAAAAGAAAGACATCATTCTGTTTAAAACATTGTAAACCTACGTCTACTTATCTGTGCATTCAGGATTCTTAAATAAGTTATGGATTCCGACACACTTTTGGGATTTACAGTTTGAAAACAGTGATATTTACTCAAACATAAATAAAAAGAAATAACATCGAATTATAAATAAATCCCTTTAATTCATAATATATATATATGTGTGTGTGTGTGTGTGAGTGTGTGTGTGTGTGTGTGTGTGTGTGTGTGTGTGAGAGAGAGAGAGAGAGAGAGAGAGAGAGAGTGAACTGAGAGATTTGATATTAATTAATCTCGTCATTTTAATTTTTCAGTTACCTTCGGGAGTAGTGTAGCCATGATATGTGAGCACAAATAAGACCCCCGACCTTCTGTTATAAATTTATTACGGAATTTCTGACGGTATGTTTGCTTTAGAAAGAGTCATCGTATACTGGGACAGTTTTAAATGATACATTTAATTTGGTACTTTTCCAAATCAAACGGTCAGAGTACTTTTTCTAATCCACCAAATTTTCTCTGTAAGTCAATGCTATTCAAATTTTAAGTCTTTGGTGACAAAACGAATTGTATAATGTAGATAAGAAATCTAGTAGCTTGTTAAAAATCACATTACCTAAAACGAAAAAAAAATGTTTTTAACTTTATCCGTTTAATAAATAATAATTTGTAAAAGCTAAACTAGCTAGTAATAAGCAGTAAATTTTCGTTAGAAACAAATAATGTTGAACTGTAGTGAAATATTGCCCTTTTGTATAGCGGTTAATGTTAGACGGATGAGATGATGAGAAAACTAGAGGCAATCGAAATATGATTCTACAGAAGGATGCTGAGAAAACGAAGAAATATTCAAGAAATGGAAACAAAGGACACTTAAAATCAGAAAAAAGTGTGAAATCCTTTAGACATGAGGGAAGAGTGCGTAAAGAATTTCACACCCACAGGGGATATCGAAGAGAGACATAGGAATTTTTTTGTATATTTGTGTTCTTTATTTTAGTGACATTTCCGGTATAATCACGTCTTCAATGTTAAACTGTATACACCTCTACACTTCACTAAATCTCTATATTTCCTTTCTATACCATCCCAATTGTTTTTAATATCCTGAGTTAAAGTAAACTATTTGATTTTTGGGGTCTGATGAAGGAGTTTGTATTTTTACAATTGCCGAAATTAATTCTAGATTTTAAACCGTGTAATAATGTGTTGAATTTTCTTCTCTCTATATAGTATATATCTCAAAGTTTGCTCAATATACAGGTTGAGTGAGGATGTTAAACAAACACAAATGTTCCTTATCAAGCGTCTGCAAAAGAGACTAACTAGATCTCAAGATGACGGTCATACTGGGAAAAGAGAAACCAGCCTTATGTTATGTATAGAAGCTAGAAACATAAATTGAGTGCACAAAATATTTGAACTAGCATTATGTGGCAATCAAAAACCTTTTAGAAGTTTTTTCTTATGCATTATTTCAGAGAATATACCAAAGCAATAAGCCTTTCGAGGTCGAATTCAAATTTGAATGTATTACTTAGGCAAAAGCCGCTGATAAGGCCTAATACGCCAAACACACATTGATGCGAATAGTAAACGCGGGCTTATAAGCTAAGTAGGATCCAACAGAAAAAGCTAATGTGACTAAGATTTCTAATGTATTCATTAAAAGTGAAGGCAAAACCCACCACAGTCCAACATACATCAATCAATCTTGCATATGTTTCTGCAGATCATTCAAAATACTCATGCTATTAAAAGCCCATTGCCGATATCACCTTCAATAGTCATATGAGCATTGCATATGGAACTTGTATAAACGGATGAATTTGACTTCTTCTGGATAAAGTGAAGAGCAGGGTGTGTTTTTGCATCCTTGTTCTGGTGATGCCACGGTGTTAGGATACACTGTGAGGATTAGACAACATTCTGTAAGAAAATACAGTCCTCTCATTTATGAAGAAGACATTTCTTAAGACAACCTGCGTCAATCTCTTCAGAGCAAACATGTTTACGATAGTTGTTACATTGCAAGATAATTCACCCTTAATTAATTGGAGGTAAGTTATCTCTGAAATATTAACAGAATTAAGTGTATTTTCTAATTTTCGTATTGCTTAGAGCATACAGTTTATTCTACAAAAGCTCCACTATTTTGACCAAGTGCACTCGTAGTATCGTTATGCATCTAACGCCTGCCCAGCTCCCTCGCTATATCGAAGTTAAAGGCCAGAGAATTATTCATTCATGCGTTGTATATATTGAACTAAACACACAGTTGATGTCGTCTAACTTAAAAACTTGTCTTGATTACGGGTTGTTTATTTTGATCGAAACCCATGTTCTGTCCTTTATTTTCACTGTAGTAAACTTTCCATCAAACGATGATGTGTACTTACAGTATATGCATACATAACTATAGATTCTATTGTACTAGATGGCCGTGGATACTAAAATCCTTTCTCTTTTACCAGTTTTGTTTTTGATCCTGCTAAGTGTCTGGCCTCAGTCCTCACCTGAAAAGCCAAGTAGAGTGACCAGTATAGTCGACGATGATTTGACCATGCGACAAGTAGTAAAGAGGCTATATGGGGAAGCTTGCGCGTCTCGAGGAACATAATTACAACGCTGTCGGTCACCCATGGTGATAAGAATCCAGAAAAGGGAGCTGCGTTAGCACAACCGTAAAAAAAGGTGGTGACTTATAGACCACTTCAATCAATTTGCAGCCAAAGCTTACATTTTCAAAACTTATTTTCACGCTTCGAAAATACAGAAGAAAAATTGAAGAGAAGAAGAGGGTCAAAAGAAAAGCAAGAACTATCCATCCTCTAAACCATTTTACCGTTATATGTGGTGGGTGCAGATTTCTTTTCAGATTCAACATAAGACTCATTTACCACAGAAGGAAATGTCGATTAGCACCCCAACACTCAGCTCAGAGTTCCGCTAATAAATGTAATATATGTATTTGTTGAAGCACACATAATATGATGAAATTCTTATAATATACTCACTCCCTAAAACTGGCAAAATATTAGAATTTTGGTAATCAAATTTGACCAGACCTTGAACAATTTGATCAACTCCTTATAGATGTAATAATTTTAATGGTAGTGGTTACATTATTCGTTTTCCTTCAAGGAAATATTTAGCCGACATTGACCGAACAATTAGCATTACTACCAGCTGAAATCTATAAAAGCTTTCTCTTGAAACAGTTTTTCAGTAAAATAGGTTTCTCTAATCTACGAACTATTATCATCCTTCCAGTATTGATGGGGGCGCTTTATTCTTAATTTTTTTTTTGTAATGTAGAATCCCAACATCTTGATTTTACTGCTATTTTCTATTTCAGTTGCATTTGTTGCTGTTGTTGGAAATCTTGAAATGATGTGGTGTTATTTGACAATGATTTTTATGATTCTATACTCATAAAATTCTGATGAAGTACGATCTTTTTTATCATACAGGTTCCTTTTCTGGACATTAATTATTGCTGTGAGAAAGAAGTGTGCATATAGATAGTTGTTTAGTAATTTTTTGAATGCGTTAGACACCATTCATGAATCATATGCGATTCTCGATCTGACGAAGGTATATAAAAAAGTAGCTCGAATTCTTAGCTTAATATATAGGTTTTAGATTATCGTGTGTTGTTAGAATAAACCACCTCTAGCTTATCAGCTTCTATGTTCAATTTTCTTTATATCCAATATTAAATTTATTATAGCCGTTTCATACACCGACATATGAGAGTTTAATATTTACTAATTCCATGTACTGATTTTTATAATGAATTTGGTGTATGTGCCGTTACTAGTCTCGTTCCACTTTCGGGTCATAGTTTCTGTTTTAAAAAGGTTTATACTGAGTCATACTTCTTGTATCACTTGGTACAGATGTGGATATTTTTTCAAGATCATTCTTATCCTATCTGAGAAGTACTTTTATATATTACATCGATTTTTGTATACTGCAGATACAGGCATAAAAAACAAAATTAACCAGTAGCATAACAGATAGTCAGAATTTATCGGAGGGGGTGTGGACTTGTTGTCTGTATTTATGTTCAAAGTAACAGATACTAGATGACTTGTACCAATAAAAGGAGTGATTGATAAGGACATCTGATGGAAATTGAGTCCATGCCTTTGCCAGTGAAAATAGTTTATTTTACAGGGTGCCTATAAAGTCTAGATACATAGACAAAAATGAACATTTTTAAGAAATTACAATCAGTGTGGAATAAAATTTTTATCATTTGTCATGCGAAGGTTGGTACTTTTTTCAGGATTTACATGAATTCAATAAAATAACTCCGTATTCACTCGAGTGTATTGCAACTGTGATTTTCATACACTTTCTTTTTTAGCTTATCTAAAAGAAACAATTGTTTCTTTTTCAGACAAAATTATATTTAATCTCTAGAGGTAAAACAATACAGTCAATGAGATTTCCAGAGTTCTTGTATTTACTAGGACCAAATACTTACATTCAGAGAGACATGTACATTCAATTTGTCTTTACTATGATTCTGAATTAAGTGTATATAGCCATAAATATATTTATATATTTGTATTAATACGTGATATATCATATATATCTATGCACAGGTATAATTAAATCAAAGCAACTACTCTGTGCTCGAACGTCGAGTGACTTTAGAGAGAGCAATTCTTCATATATGTTGATCCGAAATGTGCTCCATCTTGGGTGTTTCTCTCAAAACATTCAAAGGTGCTTTCATCTCTCAAAAATTATTTTCTTTAGGAAAAGTAGTATATTTTAATATTTTATTATTATTTTCTTTACATATTTTTAATTCACAGCCTGTCATCTTTTTTTTAGTCATATATATTATTATTTCTTTATTTATTCTATATTGTTCTTTTCCTTCGGCTAATCTATTTATTTTATCATCTATCTTTTCATATTACCTTTATTTATTTTATCATAAGGCTACCCTCATTTATTTTATCAGCGGGATTATTACATTGAGGATAAAAATCAGTAAATACGGAAAGTTCAACGAATATTATAAAAATTATATCTGATGTAAAAACTATCCACAAAATGTTTAAATTTAAGCATTTACCATAAAAATACCTTCTTTAGATGATAGTTTTGAAATTTAAATATTTAAAAAATGTTCCCGCCGTGTCTTAAAACACTAAATTTCCTCAGTTGAAAAGACGTTATATCTGGTTCTGGAACACTATATATTACATTTATTTATTAAATATATATTTCTTTTATCGCAGTTAATAACTTCTAGGCCCCTCAGATATTTCGAAGTTGCAATACCTAAGAAGATATAACCATTTTTGGCATAAGATATATTGCACTGTTAGTAAATTTCCGTTTCACTATTTCAGATCCTTATTTCTCTTCCAGTGTTTTGCTCTTATGAATATTAAATGTCGGCTTCGTCGGATCATTTGGCTAGAAAACGGGTACTATTTTGGGATTTACTGAAAATTATTATACGTATCAGCTAAAATGATTTATTTCAGAAAACTTAGATAAAATCCAAAATCGGAACTGTATTCACCCTTTACTTGCCTTTCCTGTCTGGATAATTGTTACTACTACTCAAAATAAAAATAAAAAAAATATCTGCACATTGCACACACACTCGATGAAAGGACAAATCTTATACCTTCAAAACTATGTTAAAGTCATTATGAAAATATTTTATCAACTACTTTTCGACTACTTAGTTCCGTCAAATATGATCCAAAAATGCATTCTTTAGCATTTATATACGAACCCATATTCTCATCATTATTATTACAACGTTTAAGGCGTTGTACTTTCCGGCGTCCGATTCCGTTAACAGCGCCAAGAGATATCTTATTTAACTGTACATTAAATCAAAGATTAAGTTCAAAATTCCCTGAAGATTGACCTGATCGAAAAACTCTAAGACAAGAATTCACAGCTGCCGAAACGTTGCAATACCTATCGCAATAGAGAAAACATTAATTCTAAAATATATATAAATTCCCCATGAGAAATTCAAACAAGATATATCCTTCACATTTCCAGGTACATATTGTGAACTTTCACGAAGCCATTAGTCTCATTTGAAGGCACCCCGTTTCTGTGAAGTTTATCTTCATACTTCTAGCAAGATTGAAATCGCACCTTATGCAACAGGCAATTATTCCAGTTCCGAATCGTTCCAGAGTATTCATTTTAGGGTGTTTTAAAGCAAATTAATCCGTGTAGAATATGACTATAAAATACTTAGTTTAGAAATATATTTTTACGAGGTCTCGAAAAAATACATTTATGGTACAGTATCGTGTTCCGTGAAGTGTCTAACCTCTCCTCACAGGATTTCACAGGGATGTTGTTCAGGTAAATATTTTACACCAATGAGTGAGTGATGAAAACACCTCTCTCTCTCTCTCTCTCTCTCTCTCACTCACTCATACATTATTTATATATATATATATATATATATATATATATATATATATATATACACAAAGTTCCCTCCTGTCACGCTCATGGAGAAAGAAACAATAGCGAAGCAGTGTCGGATTAGTTTATTCTATTTACTGCTGATTATAAAAAAATTACCACTAATTGTAGAAGTTTTAGCCGTGCATTCGCTCTTTAGCAGTGCCTTATTTTATTTTATCTTTCTTGGAATTGTTCAGTTGTCGAGTAGTGATAAATATATATATATATATATCGCTTCTTTCACAATCAGAAATTTATGTTATTTTTATGTCTTAATGTAAGATACACAATAGTAGGTTCATCTTCGTATCAATATATTTTGCCATTATAGGACCACTCATATATATATATATATATATATATATATATATATATATATATATATATACTAGCAGTATAGCCCAGCGTTTCTCAGGTTCAATAAAAGCTTTAAAACTAATCTATGGTCCTTTGGACGTTGGTACGAAAGACTAAAATGCAATAGTTGTTTCCAGTTAAAGCGAAACAGTAGACTGAAAGAAAAATGAATGCATATAAGTCAAATTTTGATTTCCTTGTATCGATATAAAATTTTATGCACTATTGTAAGAACTGCAACCTTGAACCTTCTGAATATCGTTTCTTATGTCTTTGTCTATGAGTGTATCAATTTTGATTAAAATCGGACCACTCCTTCTATAATCCGATTTTTTCGATTATCGATTTTCGATATTTATCGGGGGTACCTCGACACAAAACCTAGCTAAGAACACTCGCATACGCTTATAGTACAACTGTGTAAATTTTCAAGAAAATCGGTTCAGCCGTTTCGGAGTCTATAGGTAACGGATACACATACACACAGACACAGACACATACACACACAAAGTTCAATTTATAAATAAGATTATATATATATATATATATATATATATATATATATATATATATGCATGTATGTGTGTGTGTTTGTGTGTGTGTATCTTTGTGTTGTAAAGTAAACACAGAAACATGAAATTAACACACGATCTCAAATAGAAAAAGAAATAATCTGTGACATGCTGCCGCATATTCGTTTGAAACTTTCTTTGTATCAACTAACAGAGAAATTTTGTTTCCCTTTAAACATCTTCGTTAGAAGATTGATTTCCTTATATACATGTATTTTAATGATGAACTACAAGTTTCTTTTGGATTAATATAAACAAAAGCTAGTGTTCATTTCATTGAGTAACACACAAATAATAACTTTACAAAGATAGGTTTTTTATAATATGAAAGCATATTGTTGCGTGAATATATCAAGGCTTAGTTATTTCTGTTCTTCTCAAAATCCTCTTGTCCAAGAGATTAAAATAGTTCTATGCATTTACCTTGGCATAATATCTGAAAGAATCTATCATTGTTCTACCAACGAAACCAAAGCATTAATAACACTCTATGATTTTCTAAATAATGTCCGTTGTCTTTCTCATTAATCTACTTTTGTAGATTTTAACCTATTAATTTTTCTTAGGTTTCATTTCATGACAGTTTTCACATTGCCATTACTTTTAATTTCCTTTTTGTTCAATGGTATTTGGTCAACATATCTGCAATTTCCACCAGGGTTTATTTACATCTCACCATTTCACGCCATCTTGTTTCTATCGAACTTTTATAATTCTTACTACCTGTAGCAATATTTATTTTACTATTTCATTTACAAAACGATGAATAAACCGTTAATAGCAATATAAAATTTCACATCAAAATAATTTATTGTATGTATCTTCAATAAACAAAATTAAATTCACCTGGCATATTTATAGTCATAATACAAGCATATCCTATATGTTTTACCAACATCGATTGGTTCATATAAAAATTTCTGAAAATACTGATAAAACTCGAACGTTGTATAATGATAAATCAACAAAAATAAATCATAAACTTTCCCATTTGCAGATGTAAATAGCTATATAAAAACTGCAAATCAATCATCAAGCATCGAAAGTGAAAGATCCATTTTTGTTTTCTTACAATCCTCTTCGTAAATATCATTTTCAAATACACTAGCGTTCTTTACCATAGACAGGTTTTTATTCATTCTTTCTGCGTTGCATAGATGGAAATCTATTTCCTATTTATTTTCAGGCATGTGTACTTAAACTTCATTTGAAAAGAAAACAAAAAATATTACTAGCAGTTAGTATAATCCAAAAGGAATAATGCGACCACCCCAAAACTACTGATATCTGTCTACAGATTTGACTTGTAAAGTCAATAGTAAAATCTTTGGTTATGATCTATTTCTCATCAATCGTGTAAGTTGATTTAGTTGTGGGCGTGTTGACTATAATTTCCGTTTAGGAAAAAGAAAAATCGATCTTTCAACTAGCATTACTACTTCAAAGCTGAAAAAGACCCACAATAGATTTGGTTTTCAAAGTGTCAATGTTAAGTATTTAGGTAACTTTGCGTGGAAAAACTGTATTATTCGAAAGAAAATGCCTTTTTATTGCGTTGGTACATGAATAAATAAATAAATAAATGTCACCGTTAATGTGAGAAGATATATTTGCTGTAAGACAATCATCCTAATGGAGTTTCACTTAATGTAGGCAGCGTTACAGAAATACAGTGAATAAATGGTATAGATTTTGTTGTAGCACTGGTTTCGGAATTCAACCCCGAGAAATAAAAGGTCACATTTTTCATTCATTTATTTATATTTTATTTATATTTTGTTCATTTATGTCTGAATTTATAAAAAGACGTGTTATTACTTACATTCGAACTAATATTTTCATTATCATTATTATTGCAACATTTCAAGAGTTTCGGTAGCAGAGAAACGGTTCTAACGCACAGCAGGGAATACATTTTTGACTCACGCTTCAATGTTATATCTATTCTTCAGAAGTCCCGAACTCACTTACTAATCCGTTCATTTGTGTCTATGGTTTACAAAAAGAAACACAATTTTGAATGCAGACTATAAAAGTCAACTTTCCATGTTTGGTACATTTCATTAGCGTTCTAAGTGCATTTTTTTGAGAAATTTGAAAAAAAAAACCAATTCAAAATACGCAATTTTGCATGAAAGACTTGATTAAAATTACAGCTTGATTTCAGAAAAAGTCTTTGTTTTAGAATTTTTCTGTGTCGTATTCTAGAGATCCTAGAGATCAGTTTTGCTCTTTTTAAAATTGAAAAATATATGCTAATTCCACCAACAATTTGCGCTTTTTTATATTTTAATCCTCTATTCAGCTAAATTTCATTTACAATATACATAGTTGAATCGATTCCGCAACATTTTAAAAATAAGTTTTTAAGTGAAATGTCATTTGAAAACTACGTATTTCTTTTCTCTCATTCATTCTATCCAGTTAAAGATATGAGTACTATTAATTGAAAATGTTATTAATATCTTGAAGTCCAAATAGAAATATTTTAAAACCATATTCTAGGCAAACACGCTAATAGGAAATTCATTTGATTATAGAGGCAATATTTATGTAGCTATAGGCAATCTGAATGTGTTAGTTATAAAATGCCTACTGAGGTAATGTATTATCTTAATGTGGACACACAACAGCAGAATTTAAGTGTACTAATGTATTAATATTTTTTAGGATTTCAATGAGTAAATCTGAAAGAGAAGATATGTAAATCAGCTTTAAATGTCATCATTTGAAATATTTGATCGCATACTCTTCGAAGCGAATTTATTAGCCATCGATCACATTGCTTAGAGATGGTGCAGGATTTCTTATACGCTATAAAGTTTCTCCCACTTCTCCCCACAATATTTTTGTGATTGGATGTTTGCGAACATTCTGTTCCCGATAAAAATATACTATTTTCTTTCTGTATTCCCCTCAACCCCACGACTTGTCAGTTCCGACTGTTCAGCGTATTGAGTACTACAGCTTGATTGAAAAGTAACTCCCTATCTCATGCAAGAGTAGCCACATAGGATTTCTGATTTAACACTCTGTAATTTTTTTCTTTGAGGTTGGTTAAAGGAGCAAGTCTACAATACCAAACGGAAACTTTAGAAGAACTTGAGCAGCGAATACAAGAAGTTATGTCTTCCATACCATAAAAGTTCCTGGTGAAATCAATTGAAATGATTTCTGGGCGGCACGAGAAGTTGGTAGCGAAATCTGGCACAATATCGAATTTAAAATAAAACCTCACACTAAACGTTTTCATGTTTACTTTTCAATCATCCTGTATTACACAATGACCTGAAAAGCTAAGGAAAATACCAGAAAAATACCTTGTGAGAACTCTTGCGATATTTAGATAGTGAACGTGCTGACGCTAGCCTGCAATAATATAATTATGAAACAAGTTATATAAACATGTATAATAGGCCAAAAATGAGTGTAACATGTAATAAATGAAATCCATTAAGGGAAATTATTATTTTTAGTCCAATATTGAAATTTGCTCAGTATGATTAACGAATGTAGGAGTTAAGTTTCTGGAATTTGAACGATGCTCAAGAAACCAATGTGACCGACTTTTGTCGCTACCTTTGTGAGCAGTACCAGTAATAAGCCAGAGAGTGAACCGTAGACTAGATGCAAATTCGAAAAGTGGAACCTTCTTTATAATATATATATATATATATATATATATATATATATATATGTGTGTGTGTGTGTGTGTGTGTGTGTGTGTGTGTGTGTGTGTGTGTGTGTTATATAGACATTTCTAGATCTTCGTCTCACAAGTCTTGTGTGTTCAGTCTACTAATGTCTCTTTATTATTTTATTTCTAAATCGTTGTTCCAATTTCCAGTCAGTAAAATATCAGATTCAATTTGATTCATGAAAAATGATTAGACAACTGTACATTACTGTTAAATCTACAAATGGATCATAGAAGGGAAAGAAATAATAAAAAACAGCAGCAGGATTCGGAGTAAACTAGAATAGTGAAATAATACGGTATGTTTCTATAGACAAATGTATTTGAAAATTTGGAATATTTCCAATTTTTTTCTTTTAATTTTATTTATAAAATTTCTTTCGTATTTCATATTACGTCAGATTCTCACGATACTTTTGTACAGACTTATTTGTTCTTTGGATTTAAACAGCATATTACGAATAGTTGGAATCAGGCCAAATATTTACTGCATGCGAACACTGAACATATAGTAAATCAGGCTCGTTTGAATGATCCATTAAAGAAATCGACTGGTAATTATGATGGATAACGTCTATTCTCATGTTACAAATGCAAAGTAAGACGGCATCATGAATCTGGATAATTACTTATTCCGCAAGCAATACTCCATGTAATTTCAGCATTTCAAAGAATTTCATGCTGTCAAAAGATTTCTCGACAAATTTCACGTATCAAAAAACGGAGTCTTCTTTCATGACAACATCTGAACTTCACCTGTGACGTTTTGTAACATTTCTTTTTGACAATGGCATAATCATGATATCAATTGTGATGACGAAAGACTTTATACAAAAATACTTTAAACTTGCCTCAGCAAAATGAAATATCACAAATCTCTAGCGGTCATAGCATAGATTGTCTACTTTAGCTGCTAAATGAACATAGTACACATTTTGTTATCGGCGAATACAAGTTTCTCTAGCGCACCTTTGTTTGCTCATAAGTTCTCATTAATATTTTTAGTGTGTAAATATTTCATCAAATCAGGAGAGATCAAATATTTTTCTCTGTACCGTTAAAATTTCAAATTTTTATATAACAGAACAATGCCAGGAAAATTATTGAGAGTAGGAATCTTTTTGAGTGATGCGTTTCGTTCGAGTGATCCCACCACACATTTTTTTATTTTATCATTAATTTTCTAAAATTTTTGTAAACCTTTAAAAAAGATGAACGAGTAATTCTTATGTCGTTTATATACCACTTATTATGAGCTACTTTTATTTTCTCAAAAACATTTCTAAAGCTTTTTATAGTTCCATAGCCTAATAAAGAAAATATGTTTTACTCAACAAATACTTCATTTTCAAAAAATTACTTGTACATGTGCTTAATCATAAGATGAAAATAAATTGCATATATTATTCACTTAAAACCTCAAATTACAATTCAAATAAGTTGCGGAATCGATTCTACTAATGTCTCTTTATTATTTTATTTCTAAATCGTTGTTCCAATTTACTATTTAGTTATGTACTTTGAGTATAGCAAGGAATGCTGAACACACCCTCATACATGAAGAAGACACTTGAGGCAAGAAAGATGTCGTGAAACGGGAGGATAATGAGTGCAACATGGACTGAACATCATAGAAACAATCGTGTTTTAGGGAAAATGGAAACATTTTTTTTTTTTTAATCATCTCACCCCAAGCAAGGCATTCCACTGCCACTATTGCGCATGAGGCTACATAGGGGAAGGTAAAGAGAAGTAGTGGATAGACATAGGGAATGTCAGGAGAAAGGTGACAGATGAGTAAGGATAGCGAGGATGAGGGTCGGGCAGATGGGAAGAGTGCTAGATAGAATGGGAGCAGGTTAGTGTGTTAGGAGGTGTGTATTGACCTTACATTTAAACTCCTGGAGATTGTAGCCGTCGGGGAAGCAATCGTTTGGAAGAGAATTCCACAGTCGGGAAGTGCGAGGAAAGAAACTGTTGGAGTAGAAGTTACGGCTGCATTTTATCGGTTTCACTGTAAAAGGGTGGGATCTAGTTGCTAATCTAGTATCTCGTGCAAATTCGTGTTTAGGGGGCACCAGTGATCTAAGTTCATCGGAGCAGAAGCCGTGAAAGTATTTATAGAAGAGACACAGGGAAGGCACGTCTCGCCGGTGGGAGAGAGACTGCAGGCGGTCTGCCAAGTAAAAAAAGACACTTATAATTAGAATCAGAAAAAGATAGTTGAAAAAAGTTGATTTCGGGGATATATAATGTGTAAATTGGGCTTGGAGAATTTGACAATTACTGGGCATATTAGAACCAAGAAGAACAGAGGAAAGTAACGAATAACCTAGCTGACGAACTTGTGTCAGTGGTTGGCAGAAGAAGGCTTAAAAGGGATAGCATAAAGACAAAGCTTATTAAGCTGTCCCTCTTATAAGTACTGACCGGCCTGGATAATTCTTAACATTCTTGATTAAAAAACAAAAAAAACAAAAAAAAAACTGGTGTTTTCAGTTTGGTTTGACTACAAGTGCTATAAATGGGAGGAATATTCTACTCCACTAGCTTCTTTTCTCGCACTTCCAGCCTGTGGAATTTCCATTTACTGGCTTCTCCGACATCTAAAATATCCAAGAATTTAAATGTAAAGTCATTAGTCATCTCCTATCTCACTAAACTGCATCCTCTCTCTCATGCTCTTTTCTCAGTCCACTCTACTCTCATCAGTATTCTCATCCTTTTCTTGCACACTTCCTGACACCCCCTATAACCTGTCACTCTTTCTGATAATTTTCCTCCTATGTAACCCTTGCAAAACAGTGGCAGTAAAATACTTTGCTTGGGGAGATATGATTATAAAATAATTATATATTTTTAATACCGATTTTGTTATGTATCCGTAAGGCTTTGTTTGCAAAGAACATATTAAAATATACTTAACATTGAGAATTTCTTGAAATGAAAAAAGCTTTTCATTTCTATATTCTTATAGATTTAATGGGCTGCACAGACAAATGCAAACTACATGAGAAAAGAAAAACAAACATAAAAATCTTCTATAACTTCATCAACTATGACTGAAGAATTATCCCATTTCTGCTCGTACACGCATATTCCAATGGAAACAGATCAACAGAGGTAGAGTGTCAGTTCAAAATGAACGAATTCTAAAAACGTGTATAAAGAAAAATTGGAATCTAATGTTCATTATCTATGTTTGAATAGATATGCCTCCCCACAAAAGCAAATATAACACAAAGTTTGTTTAATGTGAGACCCGCACACGTGTTTGGTTAGTTGCAAAAAATAATCATTCTCTCCGGCTTTTGCTGCATATATCAGTGTACCTACTGACTCTTCCGTTTTAGTGCAACAAAGAAGTACTACTTCAGAGAAGGACGCTCAGAAAACACTTTTTTCATGGTTTCCCCCGCGAGTATCAGAGATCCTGTGTTAATGCGTAGCTTGGTTACTATTCTATGCTCACTAATTATATTAATTTTTGCTATTGATTTAAGTCAAAATAAATACAAAATACTCATTATTATGTATCTTAGAATGTCCGGAAAGAGCTGATAAATTAATAATATAGCATTTCTATTTATTAGAAATAAAGAAAAGATTACTAAACTGTTAGGTAATATCAATCCGCTAATGTGGTAGTGAATTCTAGTCAATTTTCTCGCAGTTGAAGACGAGAATTGATTAAACACAAATGTGTTTCTCCAGAAAGAGGCTAAGAATATCATGGACGGAATATTTGAGAACTAAAGAAATAAAATCGGAAGAAAAAGGATACATGTTTAAAATCTGAAACAGTTAAGATTTTAGAAACACATAAAGGGAAAAAGGGGTTTGGAGAATATAACACACACAGAATATATTGAATACAAGTGGGGTAAAAGGGAACGGCGGATAACTTACCTAGCGAGCTTGAACAAGGAATAAGATGGGTGGTAAGGGTGCAAATAAAAATTTGAATTTGTGCAGAGACATATCCTAAGATACCCTGAACATAAACGAAAAACATTATTTTTTGCTAGCCTGTTCAATGATACCACTACGATGACGATGAGATTCTCAACAAAGGAAAATTAAGTAAATCGAAACAAGAATAGTAAGAAGAAGTTTACCGAAATCGGGGAGCCGAGTTTGAATTCCAGTTGTATTCATTGGAATCACTTTCTATGCACGAATTGGAGTAGATAGATCTATCTCAATTGGAGTAGATAGATCTATCTATCGCCCGGTTCACACTCCACCCACGTCTATTGAACAGGTTAAGAGGCTCATCCCTTGTTCCCTGTTTAGGATATGGTTTCCGGCTTTCTCTTTTCCAATCTTTTCACTATTACGTGGCCCCTTGCACATCAGTGGCGTTACCGCCTTGCTCAGGGTGATACGATAAAAGAAAGCCCTTGGGAAAGGCATTAATCTGTCACTTTACTCCAGTTATGCGTTAAATAATAAGCCAGATTAGGTTATATAGCCTTGGCTGTTAAACAGTCTACCACAGAAAGCAATAGCAACCTACTGCGGGATAATCTTCAGCCCATTCAATCATGTCTCGAATGAGACATGATCGCCCAAAGTGAGTATCACGTATGGCACTTAAATTACTGATATTTTTTTACATTAGTTTCTGTACCCGAAAGAAAGGGTAACTCACAAAAATTGAGATCATTTTAAATACGAATATGTGAGTATCTACATGCTCCAGGCAAACGAAATTAAATAGGCTCCATATTAAACGATAAATTATTGATTTATCAATATCGGAACAAGATATTCAAAGAGGTGTAGATTTTATAACCGATTTCACAAACGTTCAATATGCGAACCACCACACGATATACGTCAAATGAGTAGTTGAGCACTTGCCAAACACGCTGTAGCATGTTTTACGTAACATTCCCTAGTGTTTCAGTTATTCTCTGCTAATTTCTTCTGGATATGCAGGTAAATGGGGATATAGCCACATAGCCCCATAAAAAAAAATAACACAAACAGGTGAACGTCGTGTTCATCGCAACTGTACATTTTTAATATCACTGGCAGGCCCAAGTCATCTTCCTAGTAGATTCTTATTGAGATAAGTCTGCATAGTTAACTTAGTTTTACATATTTTGTTAAAATTTGAGATCATTTGAGCGAGAATTAGATACATTTACAAAATTATGAAAATTCTGAGGGGAACATCTTACTTCGAAAATACTGTATTATAATTCTTCTTATATCTTAGTTGCATGTTAATCAACACGTACGTTACACCCTGTCAACGTATCAAAACATATCAAAAATGCTATTTTGTTTGAGATAGAAAAAGAACCGAAAGAACAGAAATAAATAGCAATAAACAGATAAGGTAGTGGAGATGATAATGCTGTAATGTAGTTAATGTTTGCTTCAATGAAAAGGAAAATCTCTACTCTTTTAATTCTTTAAATAATGACTTGTGTTCTTCTTCTTCTTCTTCTATGTGCCCTGTTCCTTCAGGACGTAGGCGATCATGGATCTCCACGTCTCTCTATCCCTTGTGGCTCTTAGTATGTTTGCTCCTGTTGCTCCTGGCAACCCCCGTTCCGTCATCCACCTGATCAGACCCTGCAAATATGTTATCCGCTGCCTTCCTCTGTCTCTCCTTCCTTCTATCTGACCAGTCAGTATCAGGTTCTCCAGGCTCTCCTTCCTCATTGCATATCCCAGGAACTTCAGTTGTCTCTTCCTGATGCTCAGCATCAATTTCCTTTTTGTTGCCATTCTTTCTAACACTTCGTCGTTGCTTGTATATCCGTAGCATCCTTCTGTAGAACCACATTTCGGCCGCTTCCAGTTTTGTCCTCATTTTCGATTATATTGTCCAGCATTCACAGCCGTATTGAAGAACTGACATCACGTAGCAGTCTAGCACTCTTTTCTTCGTTTCTATTGAGATCTTCCTGTGTGTTTGATTATTTGCACTGGGAAACACTTTTTAATATTTTTCAGTTGTCCTTTCTTTTGCTCTTTGTTCTTACCTAATTTGATTGTGCTGAGTTCAGCAGTGCCCCGAAAAACATATCACGTCTTTTTTTTGTTTAACAGGAATGGAAATTTACCAAAACTGTCAATTTCGCCACTAAATGCAATAGTGAATGAGGAAAGTAATACAAACTAAATAGTTTTTATTGTTTAAAAATATATATTACAAGATATGTTTAATTACACATCTAGGCATCGATGTTTCCGCTACACAAGGAGTGAACATTTTCTTTGCCGCGATGCGCAAATAACTTGCATCACAACAGTCTCTTTGCAGAAACCAACAGTAATAATCAAGTTTGTATTACACTTGTTTTCATACCTAGATTTCGTGGTCTTTATGTTTTAGTGGAATCTTTTTCTTTGCCCATTCTTCTTCTATGTGCCTTGTTCTTTCAGGACGTAAGCGATCATCGTTTTCCAGGTCTCCCTATCCCTGGTGGCTCTTAGCACGCTTTCTCTTGTTACATCAGGCAACCCCCGTTCTGTCATCCACCTGCTCAGGTCTTTCAAATATGTTATTCGCTATTTCCCTTGTCTCTTTTCCCCTCTACCTGGCCTGTTAGTATCAGGTTCTCCAAACTCTCTTTCCTCATTGCATGGCTGAGGAACTTTAGCTGTCGCTTCCTTCTGCTCAGTATTAATTTCCTTTTCGTTTCCACACTTTCTAAAACCTCATCATTGCTCACATGCTTAATCCATGATACCCTCAGCATCTTTCTGTAGAACTACATTTCAATTGCTTCAAGTTTTTTTCATCTTTAATGATATTTTCCAGCACTCACTGCCATATTGAAGAACTGACATCACATAGCTCTCCAGTATTCTTTTCTTTGTTTCTTGTGAAATTTTCCTGCCACTTAATACTCTACTTAGCTTCTGGAACGCGTCCTTTGCCATGCCAATTCACCTTTGGATCTCTGTGTCGCATTAATAAGAATTTGAGTTTTGTTTAATGGCATATCAACCTCTGTGGGTTATTTAGTGCCAAATAGGTAGGCTTTTAAGGTATTTTTTTAATGTTCGATTAGAGTGAGAAGGTTGATTTAGTCAGATTTCGATGAGAGTTTTTTATTTTTATTTTAGAAAACTGAAGAAATTTTCTTGATTTCTATTCAAAACTATTGCTGGTAATCATTCTTTTCTTCAAAAATGTATTATGGTAATAATTTTTACCTTCAGAATAGTATTATTGCTAATATTTTTCTTTCAAAAATGTATATTTTTCAATAAAAAATTCTAGTTTTTTTTTCTCACAAGACAAATCTATTTACTAGAACAGTCACAAAGATACAAAAAGCAAGGTAATTTGATAAAACCACCTTGTAAACGAAGAGGCAATCCTCTGACGTTCATATCTCTACATATCGTCCAGTTGAACTCTTAATACCGCATCTTTTCAATCACCTGTCATAAAAGCGTTGTTTTTCTTGAGCTTTTCAGAATTTTCAGTCGGTATACTAGCATGCACATGTCCACTATGCAGCAGGACACGCATCAGACTAACTTTTGTGCTGTCTTTGAAAAGACTCCAGTCTTCTTCAACAGTTTTTATACACTATATGGGAAATCAGGCTTTGTATTGATCAACAATTTTTATGCTAAAGTAGGTAAGGTAGATTTTCTTTAGAAAATCTCTTTCATTGCCTAAGTAAAGTATTACATGATGATAGCAGATGATATCAGGGTTGGTTTTGCATTTTCTTATCTAATAAACTTTCATAATGAGCCCTCACACCATACATTTTTCCTGCAGTTTTTGACTGTGCTTAATAAAAAGCGATCTTAACCCATGGGACCACACCTATTACAAGATTAGGAGTGCATTCAAAATACAAAGTTTCATAAGAAATAGTTAAATTATTTGTCGATATTTCTGAGATGGGGTATTTATATTATTTACATTGTTCGGACTGCTGTCCTCATCTTTATTGTCATAATCGCATTTTGGCCGTTGTACGCACCGATCTTTTGTAGTATTAAAGGATGATAACTAAAACATCCGGAAGTGACATGACTTATGGAATGAGAACAATCTACCCCAGTGATCCAAAACGTTGTGAATATCACAATAAAAATGAAGAGAACAGTCCGAACAATATAGATAAATAGTTAAAGGTTCGACAAAAATGCCTTACATGGTTTGCAAAGTACAGCGTGATATATCTGCAGACAAATACAAAAAATTCCAAAAATAGTAGACTTACATGATCTAGATGAAAGCAAAATGTTTTCTTTATTCATATCTAATTGTATAAAGGACACTTTTGCCCCACTTATGACATTCAAAACTGATTATATTGAAAATAGGGGAAAATTGCTCAAGTTCAAAGCTTTTTATTTACTGAGGATATTTAAATTTTCACTTTTTCTATGTCTTTGTAGTTGCATTTACTTTAAATGACATTAAAAAATTGAATTCAAAATCATCTCAAGCCCCATACATAGATTTGTATTTGAGGAAGCCAAATATATCTTTAGAAATGGTAACAATACTGGAATTGTAGAAAATAAACATTGGAGTTTGTGAAAAATAACCTTGACGTGATAGAGCAAAAGTAATTTCATTTTTAAAATCAGCACCCAAAAATTATTCGAAAACATGTTTTCATCTCCACAGAGTAAAAAACCATGTTCGCTATTGTTATCATAGTGATATTAAGTTAAGCTTCAAATCTCTAAGGATGCAGTGTAAGGGATTTCCATATATTCTGATGAACTCTTGCTAAAAAATATAATAAATCTTGCAGAGACAAATGTAGATAAGCTGAACATTCAAACATAACTCAGTCTTTCAATTCGGTTGTTTTCATTATTATTTTTTGCAAAAAGCAACAAAACAATAGAAAAATATAGTGTCTGGCTTTCCTTACTCTTAACTATGGTTTAAAGGAACAACATACCCACAAATAGACAGAGTAAAGTGTGTTACCCACGAGATTCAGAAGAATTGTTCTTAGACAGTTTATTCGAGCCCATTTGTGCGTGCATGCGTGCGCGGTTACGTGCGTGTGTAAGAGAGTGAATTAAATTTGATGTATTAATGTGTGCGTGTTACGCCTGTGTACGTGTTTGTGTCAGCGTGAGGACATGCTTAAAATTCATCTGAGCCAGGGCTTAGACACTAAACAAAAATAAGAGCTCTAGAATGACGTTTGATCGCAAATAATTTTTTCTGTACCACCTCGTACATATCGATGTTATTATATGCATGTATATACTTCCGCACCCCCCCCATGTATATATATATATATATACATACACACACACACACATATATATATATATATATATATATATATATATATATATATAGGTACAAAACCTTTCCTGTTCAAAAGAGATTTCAAGGTTTCGTGAAGACACCGTTATAGTTCTCATTCGTCAGAGCTGTTTGCCTTTAAGTCCTGTTTTTTCTTTTTTACATAGAATATGGTGTGATTTTGTGGGAGTGGTCTTGCTTTTATAAAATGAATTTTTTTTCCAGAAATCTCTCATTTAGTAGATCAATGGCAAGATTTATTTTATATTCTTTTGGTCACTTTTTTCTTGATTTCGTACAAAAAATATTATTGTTTTTATTTCAATATGAGTAAATACTGTATTCACAGTATATATTTAATCAATTTCAACCCTCAATGATTATAAAAATATGTACGTACTGTCCTTACATATATATTTTAATCAATTTCAATCCTCAATGATTATTCTCTAGAATATATTATGCTTTTGAATTTCAAGCAAATTTTGCCATATTTTTTACTTCTTTGACCTTCATGACAGTAAATAGCGAAGTATAAATTTGAATTATGTTCATATCGTTATTTTTGCCGGTTGACATGGTATTCCTTCCAGCATCAGATCAATATCCAGAGACATCACAATATAAACGGTAAGAAATTAATACAAATGTATGAAGCTTAAATTTAAAAACAACTAAAAATGAAAAAAATAAATTGTCCAACGTTGTGATAAAAGCAATAATAATAATATGAAAAACTAAATTACAAAAAATATTGTAATAATAATTTAAATATTTCACATAGTCATTCAGTTCTGCCCCTGAAGAGGATAAAGTATACTTCCAACAGGTCCAGCTATCCAGGGATAAAAGAGGCTCTTCACCTGAGCAAGAACGGCTTCTCAAAAACATGATGACACTTATGAATATATATTACCTTTATTTTTTATTATTGCATTGCATGTTTTTTCTTTCCTTATCGATACTGTTTTTTGGAATTTATATTTCTGGGGATGCATTTACGTCGGCAAGTGCTATTTAAGCATTTACTTTCTCAGGATTCTTAATCAGTCAGAAGAAGATCGGTAGAAGACCTGAGGCTTTCCTTGATGTATTCTTGTTGATAACCATTAGATTTGTCTCGCTTTTGTCCTTAATCACTCAAAATTAATTCAGGTTCCTGCATTTACTTGAAATTCTAGTGATGTAAAATTTGTGTAGGATGAAGGATTCTCTCAAATCAAGGCGTTTCACCCTAAGCATTCTATGTAATCACAAATGTAAATTTTTGTCTCGCCAAAAAAAGTGACATATTTTGTTTGATAATTATGTATGATATTTTTCTTATTCGCTTCTTTGAAACTCCTGAAAATTTACAAAAAAAGGATTGATATTACAAAAAAAATTATCAACCTAAAAATGAACTTAATCAACATATTATTTAATTCATTTCACGTAGTGTATACCGTAGTTCTTTTTGCTTGTAGGAATTTTTCAAGATGCAGACGGATGTCTAAAATTGCTGATGGCACCAAATTCCATATTTGTTTAGCATTTTTCTTATAAATTTATTTTCTTTTATACGACCTATGCTTTCAGGATTGGACGATGATTATTCTCTACAGCTTCCTATCATTGTAACGTTAAGAAACGTTTTCTTCTTCTCCACTCTTTGTTCTGCCAACTAAGCTTGTTAGGTAGGTTACTCGATGTTTTCTTCTTAAGTATGCCCTGAGCGTTTCAAGTTCCCCAGAGCTTCTTTCCTCATTGTATGTACCAGAATTTTTTTTGTTTTTATTATTTCAGATTTTAAGCACGTGACTTTTTCTTTCTCTAAAACAGCATCGGAGCTCATGTTCATTCTATTGTAATTAAAAGCAACCTTCTGCCGAATCACATCGCTGTTACATTGAGTTTCCTCTTCACCTATGAGGGAATTTCTAAGAATTTACTACCATAGCATAAGATTGATATATATGTTAAGCACTATTTGCTTTGTATCTAATGAAATTTGTCTCTTTCTTAATACTATGCTTAACATTTGGAAGGCATTATTTGCTATTCTAATGCCACCTCGGTTATCTGATTCACTTTTTTGTTGTCTGTTTAAATATTTCCAAGGTAGTTAAATTATTGTAATTGCTTCATTTTGAGGTCTTAAATTTGTAACTCGCATCTTGGTTTAGCTCACTTTCTAAAGAGAATGTATTACGATAAATGACTTGTCATTTTCTCACTCTACTTCAGTTTTCTTCCCGTATCTGCTATCAATATAATGTCATCTGGTATCTTGGGTTATTAAGATTATGTTTACGGATACTGAATCGTAGTAGTCTTATCGTTCTCTTAAGATCGTCTGGATGTATTTGTTAAGTACATCTGGTGAGAAAACGTAAACTTGTCTCTTAAGGTCGTCTGGATGTATTTGTTGAGTAAATCTGGTGAGAAAAGGTAAACTTGTCTCTTAAGGTCGTCTGGATGTATTTGTTGAGTAAATCTGGTGAGAAAAGGTAAACTTGTCTCTTAAGGTCGTCTGGATGTATTTGTTAAGTAAATCTAGTGCGAAAACGTAAACTTGTCTCTTAAGGTCGTCTGGAGTATTAGTAAAGTACATCTGGTGAGAAAACGTAAACTTGTCTCTTAAGGTCGTCTGGATGTATTTGTTGAGTAAATCTGGTGCGAAAACGTAAACTTGTCTCTTAAGGTCGTCTTGATGTATTTGTTAAGTAAATCTGGTGCGAAAACGTAAACTTGTCTCTTAAGGTCGTCTGGATGTATTTGTTGAGTAAATCTGGTGAGAAAACGTAAACTTGTCTCTTAAGGTCGTCTGGATATATTTGTTGAGTAAATCTGGTGAGAAAACGTAAACTTGTCCCTTAAGGTCGTCTGGATGTATTTGTTAAGTACATCTGGTGAGAAAAGGTAAACTTGTCTCTTAAGGTCGTCTGGATGTATTTGTTGAGTAAATCTGGTGAGAAAAGGTAAACTTGTCCCTTAAAGTCGTCTGGATGTATTTGTTAAGTAAATCTGGTGAGAAAACGTAAACTTGTCTCTTAAGGTCGTCTGGATGTATTTGTTGAGTAAATCTGGTGAGAAAACGTAAACTTGTCCCTTAAGGCCGTTTCGGTGTATAGGTTAAGTAAATAGTATGCATCGAAAGTAGTTTTTAAATTAAAAAAATTAAATTAAAATTTAAAAAGTAAAACTAGCATTTTAAAATAAATTGCTCTTTTCATTTTCTATCCGTATTCGTAAATTTATCTGCATGCATATGATGAATTTACATTCAGATAAATTTAAATGAATAACTTAGGCATAATAAAATATTATATTAATAATTATTAATAAAACGGTGCAATTATAAAAGTATTCTGAAGTCAATAAGTGATGGACAGAAGATTTTTTCTTATCGTAGCAGCTTTTTCAGGGTTTCAGTCTAAAAATATAAATTCTTCATATAAAGGAAACACTATAAGGCCACTCTATAGAATGCCTGAAATAAGTAAAATTAAAAGAATTATTTTTATTTTTGAGGTTGATTTGAAAAACGATGAACCGGGAAAACGATGTGTAGGTACACTCTATTTGAAACGGAAACGAAAAGACTCGTTTGAATTTTGAATTTTGATGTCTCATAGACTCTTACCATTTAGTTTTTCCAAGATAACACATCCATCCCTCAAGAAATCCAGCAAAAGCTTTTAGACAAAATTCGACTTTATTCATCAACATAGTCTTCCTCTAGGTTGATACACTGATTCCAACGTTTCTCTGACAATTCGATGCCTTTTTTGTAGAAAAAGATGCCTCAGTTTCCAATATCACTTCTTCATTGGAGCCACATCTCTTTCCCTACAAAATTGTTTCGCGATCTCCAAACAGCCAGTAGTCGCTGGGAGCCATATCTAGAGAATTGTGTGGTTGCAGGAGCAATTCGAAGAGCATTGCATGTTGTTTTGCCATTGTTGCGTTCGACTTATGACACGGTGCGTTGTCATGGTGAAACATCAATTTTTGCTTCTTTATTTCTGGCCATTCTTTTCGTAATTTATTCCTTTAAATGCCCCAATAATCCTATATAATATTCACTATTCTTTTCTCAAAGTGATCGATGAGCAGAATTCCTTTCACATCCTAAAATAGAGAGGCCAAAACTGATGTTTGCGTCTTTGGTCACATTGGACGTTTCACCTGCAACTGTTTACTCAGCTGTCTAACGATTTGACTCCGGAGTAAGTATTGGATCCATGTTTCATCCATTGTCACAAATTTATGCAAAAACTTTTTCTTGTTGATTTGAAACAGATGCAAACAGTGCTCTGATTCTTCGACGCCTCGTTTTTAATCGACTGTGAGCAAACCTGTCATCCACTTTGAACAAATCTTTCTCATTGACAATTGTTCAGGCAACGTGGTGAATACACTGCCTTCTGATATGTTCAACTCCTCTGCTATCTCACGCAACTTCAATTTACAATCGGCCAAAAAAAGTTTGTGGATTTTTTTTTTGTTTTTTCCGGGATAACTGCCGATTTTGGGTGACCTGAGCGTTCATCAACATTTGTGTGTGTACGACTGCATTTAAAGTCAGCATGCCACCTCTTAACCGTTGATTCCGACAGAGCAGAGTCCGAATAGCACTTATCCAGCCATTGCTTTGCTTGAACATCATTTTTCCCACCAGAAAGGGATGCTTTATCAACACATGAAATTCAGATTTATTCATTGTTTGGAAAATTTGCTACAGTAGCTTCACTTAAATAACTGTAATTTTTAAACTAATAATCTGACTGGGCTCAAATTTTGTCACGTGCCATTTGAAAGTTGGTACTTCATAAAAGTCATATGGATTTCTTTATTAGTGGCGTCATCTATATGTCAGGCCTGGTATTTATTGAGTGATGCGTTTGTTTAGGCTTCTTACATGGTTAAATATACGTCGTTTGCATAATACTCAAAGGATTACCGATTCTACACAATCATCTTTATTTTCTTATTTAATTTTTTTCTGAGGTAATTTTCTACATTCACGTTAATGATTGAATGTTTTATCGTTCTCCGCAGAAACGATATTTACTTTATTTTTGTCTAGTTTGACCCTAATATGTACTAAATGTAATTCAGTGTTTTAATTAACCTTTTCGCAACCATAAGTGTAAATGTTGGTCTGCGATTATTTTTCTTTCCACTATTCTGTTAATTTTCAATACGCTTCTACTTTGATTAATTTTAAAAAATATTAATTCATCTATTGGATACTTAGTCGCATGCAAATTGACACAAAATGTTGACAATGTGTTAATACTATAAAAACGTCGGCAAATATAAATAATCTAGATTTGCGAAATGGGAATAAAAGACATTTTCAAATAAAATCATCCAAATCGTATGTTATCTTCGACGATGCGTTATCATGTTTTGCAGCCATAGATCTGCGCATGCCCAAAGAAACCTGATGAATAATTTGATTGTTCTTAAACAAAGCGGTAAAATAATTAAATTTACAGACTAAACAAATATATATTACAATACAGTATCACCGCATATGTTTAACGTGAACAGTGAGCAAAACAATGTTCTTTTAAATGTTCATCTTTATCATATCTATTTGAGCAATCTTCCAACATTATCTTGAACTGCTTCAATATTTGTGTTCATTATATGCTCTAGGAAGCTAACTGATTGATTTTATCTGTTTCAGAGGCTCTTATTTACTTATTATTTTTTATTATGTAGACGTTTGATCATTACCCCTGAAAAATCACGTGCAAACGTTTCGTACATCTCTATAATTTTCTTCAGCATTCTGATACCCAAATTGTCTTTGATTTCATGATATCCAAATGAGTGTAATTCAAACAAACTCGATATTTCTTTGAATGTCCAGTTTTCTAGCATCACTATTATTAGGTTTTAGGGGATTTAATTGTACCCTTTGATATTAGCTTCGCTTCCTAGCTGGCAGTTGGTCTTATGTACGATTATCTTCCTGCTTAGAGGGTGATCAATCTGAAATTATTTTTATTACAGCACTTAGAGACAAACTCGATTTAAGAATGGTAAAAAAAGAAAAGAAAAAATTCAAGAATATATGTCTGCTTTTGTTGTTGTTGTTGCGGATTCCGAGTGAGGAACAGCACAAAATAATGAACAGTAAAATAGATATTGAGATAGAAAAAAAAGTTATATTAAACTTAAATATACAAACTTGAACGCAGTTTAGCAATCCAGGAATACGATTAGTAAAGAGTATATATATATATATATATATATATATATATATATATATATATATATATATATATATATATATATATATATATATATATATATATATATATATATATATATATATATATCTTTGAAGTGAAGTTGTGCTAGAATTGGTATATCCAGGCTGGAACTGACGGGTGCTGTGTAATACTGTTGCTACTATAGCAACTGACGAGGCTTACGGCCATATCACGTTGAATACACCGGTTCTCGCTCAATCACCGAAGTTAAGCAACGTTGAGCCTGGTCAGTACTGATATGGGTGACCGCTTGAGAATACCAGGTGCTGTAAGCGTTTATTGACAGATGTGCGTTGTGGTGCAGTGGATATCGACTCGGAAAGAGAAATCGGTGAGCCGAGTTCGAATTCCAGTTGAATACCCTGTATTCACTTAAGCACTGTTACCCTTCGGAAAGGTATTAATCCGTCCCTTCCCTCTAGTTATGGGTTAAATAACAAGGGTAGGACTTTGGGACCCTGCTCTTAAAAACAAATCCCAATGAATCTTGATACTCGAAATGAAAAATGTTGTAAAAAAATAAAAAATAACTTTACCTAAAAATCATTAGTTGTGACCTTAAATGATCCCATAAGGATTGATAGGCCGTTAAACCTCGAAGCAAACAAAATAACAACTGACGCAGTATTCTCTGTGAAACTTCGGTATCGCTCGGTATATTACGGTAACCTACAGATCTCATACGATGTCTTACGAATCGGATCCTGATCTTTCTCTTGCAGGAGTATATGTATACTCAAGTCAAGTCCATTATCATAAAAAAGGGGAGATCCTACAACAGTTTTTTTTAAACATTAGCTCGAAGTATAAAAAATGCAATTCTTCATAAAAACGTCGATTGTCTTAAAATAAAATGATGTAGTGGTAATAAACGCGATAATTAAAACTAGCCACCGTCAATGCAACTTAAGCGTGAGTAATATCGTGTCCTGCTAATCTTGAAATTATTTGTCAATTGATTAGGTATTATGAGTTTGAGTTTGAGTTTTGTTTAACGGCATCTCAACCTCTGTGGGTTATTTAATGCCAAAAAGGTAGGGTTTTAAGGTATTTTTAATGTTTGGTTATAGTGAGAACTCTATTAGAGGTGAATTTAGTCAGATTGTAACGAAAATGTTTGTTTTTATTATTTTTGTTTTAGAAAACTGAAAATGTTTTGATTCGTACTCAAAAATGTTTTGCTGAGAATAATTGTTTTTTCTTCAAAATCCTGTTATGGTAATAAATTTTTCTTCAAAAATGTATATATTTCTATAAAAGTGTATTTCTATTCTAATATAGTGTTTTGATCCCAGTTTAAGGGTTAACTATTTGCACATAGCTGGGATCCTAACAGGCGCTACCACTCCGGATCAGGGTGGACCTGAAAACAACAGCAACTAAAAGGTGGTTCCATGCTCCTCACAACCTCCCAATCAGAGGCCTTGCTGTTTGTATTCGTTAAAATTTGTCAGATGTTTTGTTTTGTTTAAAAAAAACGATAGAAGGGTTGTAAAAATTTGCTTAAAATGCGGGTGGCTTTGTGAAATATACTTTTAGCTATTATGCAAGCACTTTTAAAATGCAAGCAAAATTTTACTGGCACTTTCGAAATATCGGTAAAAATTTCGGTGCTCGTTGATGACTAAAGGGATTCAGTCAGAATATTGATTCTGCTTTATTATTATTATTATTATTATTATTATTATTATTATTATTAATGCTGAAAAGACAGCACAAGAAAATGAAGCAGGAGTATAAATATAGAAAGTACAATATATCTAACAATACACTAAGTTTGATAAAGCTATACCCTGCATATCAATTAAAAATGAATAGAGATGCGCAGGGCATCAGCCCATAGGGAACATACCAACTGGTTATGGTCAAGCTGAAGAAAAACAAATATTTGGTAATGAATGGAATAGTGTAGCTAATCATAATTTATAACTTACCAAGACGAAAAAGGGACATCTTAACACCTCCAATCAAAGTGCAAATGTTCGTCTCCATTTTTTATTATAGAAACACACTGACAACAAATTTATTACAATAGTTATATTTTTAGAATCATAAAAGTATACCTACTTTTGCACTTCTATCAATAGGTATGGTTGTATATATAATATATGAGAAAGCATTTTAATGCAAGTCAGGCTGCAACAATATTTCGAGTTTTTTATCGGTACTATTTTCAAGGGACTACGCCAAAGAGGTTTTCAAAGATATAAAAGAGAAATAGTTTTTGTAAAGATATTTCACTCCTTTTTCGTCTTGAGGCACTACTACTACGACTACTACTACTACTACAACCACTAATATTAATAATAATAATAAAGTCCTTTTTTAATTTTTGTATTAATTTTACAAAAACTTTAAAAACCTCTTTTTAAACACCCCAACATTGATATGCAGAATAAAAACAACGATATGCACCATATATTTTAAGTTATTATTCAGGTATATTTTCATCATATATGCTTATTGTTTACTAGCCGTATAGCCCGGTGTTGCTCGGGTGTAATGAAAGCTTTAAAACTAATCCATGGTCCTGGAGCTCAGACTCTTTGGAAGTTGGCACGAAAAACTAAAAAGCAATAGTTGTTTCCAGTTAAAGCGAAACCGTAGACTGAAAGAAAAATGAATGGATGTAAATCAAATTTTGATTTCTTGGTATCGATAGCAAATAAGTTTTTTTCGTCGTAAACTGAATGTTGAAGGCTAAATAAGTCCTCTGAGTAAATGGTATCATGGCTGAGACTAAGAACTACAATTATACCTACTTAGAGCCAAACTCTAAGCAAAAACTAAAATAAAAGAGCTAAAAAAAAATACAGACATACAGGCAGATAAACAGACAAACACAAAAACATCTTGTCTTATATATATATATATACATTATCGATTTTCTGCACTATTGTTAGAACTGCAACCTTGAACATTCTGAATATCGTTTCTAATGTTTTTGTCTATGAGTGTATGAAATTTTATTAAAATCGGACCGCTCCTTCTATAACCTGATTTTTTGGAATATCGATTTTCGATATTTATAGGGTGTACCTCGATACAAATCCAAGCTGAAAACACTCGCAGATGCTTATAGTACAACTGTGTAAATTTCCAAGAAAATCGGTTCAGCCGTTTCGGAGTCTATAGGTAACGGACACGCACAGACAAACACACACACACTGACAAAGTTCCCTTTTAAAAATATGTTTAGCTTAGATAATTCAGATGTTTTTATTTTATTTTCGTCCAGATATTTTTGAGGTTTTCAGACTATTCCATTTTCACTTAAGGACCTTGTGAGATTGTAACATTCACTCTCTGATATAACATCGTTTCGTTATTTAAGATTAAACATTCTAGATTTCACGACTAAATGTTTACATTTGTTTGAATTTCAAAGTCACATAGAATTATATTATTTTCGATTTCCCAAGTTAACTTAAGTTTGCATTTGTAAAATTGATACCTATTTTAAAATCTGTTTTATTAGAACAAATTCTAGTTGATCAAAATTTCTGCCAAGTGATATATATTGGTAATTCTAAACACATTTTCTGCAATCACTTATCGTATGATTCCTGGTTTTATCTTTTCGCTGTAGAAATTTACAATGTTGTATCATCGTCTTCATGTTGTTCATTTCACTAAATGTGTCCGGAGCTACTACTTATAGGGATTCATACTATTTCTTCAAGTGTCCTTTCCAAAATCCTTCCGCTTAATCTCCATACAGCTGAGTTTTATGTATTTAATTTATTTTTATTTTTTCTTGTGGGAATTTTAACATAGCATTTACCTTTTTTTGCCTGCCATAGTCACTCTGTCATTATTTTGTCGAGTTAAGTTTTTAGAAATCTTTAAATTTTAAGTCGAAATACTCTTCATTATTGATAGGTTCCCTTTCTACCACTCACACCATACTGAGTTTTGTCGCATGTAAATCTCTTATCAGTTTCTTGTTCTTTCAATCCGATTTAGTCTTTTATCCAATTTAAGAAGAATCATAGTATCTTACTATCAGTTCTGTACACGCGTTTGTACTTTACGAAACTTTTACGTAAAAATATTTTCTGTCCTCATGATGACCAATAGGAATCTATTTTAAAATTTAATACTCAACAATGCTTAATATTTAAAACTTTGTGGCTTTTTCTGCAAGCATAAAATAGTCACCTATAATTAACTTTTATTTATGTGTTGCGGATGGTTTACCAGATAAACCGTCTCATTCTTATTGTCATTATCAACTTGGAAATGAAAGAGTTTTAGATTCTATCGTTTATCCAAGTGATCGACATTCAAAGCAAAGGCGTACATTACAAGATCTGATCAAAAGTAACGCCTGCTGTTCTTTAATTACTATATATTTTATAACAAATCACAGAAATCATGCTGAAATGGACACAAATGTATCGGGATTCCAAAAATATTCTTCAAAACCATGTGCTTCCTTTTCAACCCGGATACTCTACGTTTGAATGAGAACATTTACCCTCATCGGATAAGCTTCTAGATTACTTTTGATATCAAGTGAGCGACGCTTCACCACATCGAAGAAGAATCTTTATTCCAAGAGTGCCTTATTCAGGAACCAAACAGATGAATACTTCTGAAAACTGTTAACATTTTGGGAACTCATTTTGCGCAAGACAAGAGACTACACAAAACTGCAGTTACTATACTTTTAAGGACGTTTTACCAACACGATTCTTCTGATCTGTGTACTGAGTCTATTAGTCTATTTGACTTCATTTTCATTTGCGAATGCAGATGATTGTCTTTTTGGATTCTGCCACTAAGTCCAGTTTTCCTTTCTTGCTTTGATTGGCATTTTATCTATATATTTAGTCTGCTTATATCAGAAAAATCCTTGTTACAAACATTCATTGTTCCAGTCCATTCTCCTCTTCCTCAAAACAGAACTTTTTTGACAGCTCTTTCTTGAGAAAATGTCATTTTCATGAAGATTATGAGTTAAAAAAAGGTAACTTCATAAATTATCCTTGAGTTATATTTTGTGATTTATAACTTAGAAATCCTTGAATTCTGGTTTCGTACTTTTAAAATTAGAACAGGCATTAGTTTTGACAGATTCTATATGAACATTGATTTAATATCTTAAAAATAAAAAATATACATTTAAAATCCGTAATGTGATTTTTTTTAATCGGGAGGAATATATTATCGGATTTCTAAATTTTTGATTTTTTAACAAAGCAGACTTTACATACGCCTATACCCTTTCAGGAGACAGTCAAAAGAACGCTTATATTTAAGAATTAAATAATAGAAAATGACTTTTCATTAGATAATTGGCTTATATATTTTGCCATTTACAGACGTAGTGCAGGACCAAAAAATACAGCATCTTATTTATTGACCAATCAGAAGACATACAAATATTTAAAGTTGATCCAATTCTTAGTCACCAAAATGCTTAAATACGCGTTTATTTTTCTGTACCCCTTTAGAGAGTCGTGAGTCTTGGATGAACATCTGACAAGCATTTTCCCACTCTCTCCCTTTTTCATCATGCAACTAAAGAAAAAGGATAAGGGTCGTTTGCACTTGCTTTCAAATGCAGACGACAAATTTCTCACTGCATCACTCTTTCACCTTGAAATGTCTTCTCCCTTACAACTAGCTGGCGGCAACAAAAAAGAGAGGAACAAGAAATCAACATATAAACGCTTACTACTATCGTGCACGCATAAACAAATATCAATAAAACTTTGCTTAAAATGCATTTCCTCCTAAATTAAAAAAAAAATGGACTTTAAAAAATATATTAATGCAGAAAAAAATCTTCCGATAAACTTTTCACGCTTAATTACAAATATTATTACACAGGAAAGTTTGATGTTGTATTATGATTAATATTTTGTTTTATTATTATAAAAGGAAGGGATCTTTTTCATTCTTTAATGTATGTTAAAGATTCTGCACCTTCTGACCTTTTAATTGTAGAGAGTTTGATTATGTTTGACACAAAGCCAACTCGATAAATATTATGAAGGTTCCTACAATATAAAAAAGAACATTACGAATTTCTATTTAAAAGCACTTTTACATGCTTAGAAATCCCGCTGTATGTGCATATTTTCTTTTGACTTTCAATTTACAATAAATTTGCAAAGCGAACTGCTCCCCCTATCAACCTTTTCCAATTGAATAAATTTTATTTTAGCATTAGTGATCTGGAGTTATGAATCAATATTATTAAGTGAAGAATTTGAAAACATTTCTTCTGGTTTTAGGAATTCATACGTCCATAGTACTCTCTCATCTTCAATTTAAATACAGATTTTCAAATTAAACTTTTCCCATGTGAAATATTTGCAAAATAAATTTTTATCATATCATCCAATATTTTGTCATGTGTCAAATTAAGCATTATTATTATTCAACATTTTTACAAGAACTTTTCAAAAATCTTTTACTCATTACAGTTTTTTAAAATAATTTCTCTTGCAACATATAGTTTAAGTTTTGTTAGCCAAGCCAATTATAATATTGAAAATGAGAATCAAAGGAAAGAACTCAACGCTAATAATTAAACAGAAAACAGGTAATTGGATTTACTATCGTGTATTGTGACTCAACAGTTAGGAAAGCGCTGCTGCCTACGTTTTTTGGAATTGTCACAAATTAAAGCCTTCGTCAGACTTCCTAATCGCCAATGCTGTCTGTATAGAAAGATTTTTAAATTAAATAAGTGTCGTCTGAAAAAAAATGGTTTCCTCTTGATCATTATGGCGGTTTTTTGTAACATTCATTTCTACTGCTATAAAACGTGATTTTCTTTCTGTAAGCACCTTTAAATAATAGAAAAGTAATAAAAGAAATTTCTCAATTTTCCTTTAAGAGGTATTTAATGTAATGCATATTGTATTTCCTCATATTCTAAATGTCACTGATCTAATTTAATTAAATGTCCTCTCGGAGTGCAGTCGATTATTGCTCGCCACAGCTGCCTTTAATAACTGCAAGAAAACGATAGTAGAATGGTTTTCTATTGTTTTTTAAATCCGAATTTGGCTTTCTCTTAGACTGAATATCATCCAAGTCAAGAAAATTCAATCTACTCTGCTATTTAATCCATAGCTGGAAAAAAAGAAACATATTTTCATACCATTGCAAAGGGCATAGTTTAAAGTGAACCCAAAATACTGAGACAGAAATTAAAATGTGGACAAATTTTCGAACCAACGCATTGTTCCAGAAGATATTGTATTATAAGTAATAATGAACAAACAAAAGCAGTAAAACATGAGCCGTGAGTTTAATTGTTTTTCCGAGTAAAAATAGTAACCGGATCTGTAGAAAAAATGTATATGAAGTTCAACATTTTGAGGAAGAATCCATGGTTTGAAAGTTACGTAATTTCCGAGAAACGGAAAACGAAGAGTATAATAATAGCATAACTTCGGGGATTAAAAAAGGAGTCCATTTGTCAGTTCCAAAAGCTTACCGTATCCCACAGATACTTGAAGACGTATGAAGAGTATAGCGACAGAACATTTGCCAAAAAGACATAAAAGACAAGTTAATAATATTATGATTAATTTTTATTTGATGACATGTTAATTAATTTGATATTAATATTTCTTTCACTGATTCTGTGTTGTTTACTGTTGTGCGTAGAATGTCAATCTGAGTAATTACAATGTAAAACAACTTAAAGTAAAACGAATGAAATGCAAGTCGAGCAGGGATAAAGACAAGATAATTGGTTCAAAATAATAACCTCCTGTCCGAAATTCAGGAAAAATACAAAACATTATCACATTAAATCGACAATATTAGTATATCGAGAGGCTTACTCTCGGTTCAAACGGGTTTAGCGTTCTTGTACATGGAAAATCAAATTAAATCATGTAGTCCTATCATGTTTAGATTTGAAATAATTAGTGAATGATTAAGAAATTTCTTTCAATCGAAGAAGGGAAACAAAATATAATTTTGAGTTTAAATAATATACAACGATTGTGATTATACGTCACAAAACAGGTCTACTCAGTTTTAAATAAAAAATAATATTTAGTAATAAAGATTATGTACTAATAAAAAGTATCTAGTCATAAAGGGTACAAACTATTAAAAATATCTAATAATAAAGACTAATATTAGAATGTATCTGTTAATGAAGAATATTTACAATGAAAGAGCGTTTATTAAAAAGACTGTCTATTAATAAGGATCGTCCAGCGTTTATCTACTAATAAAAGAGTGAATTAATAAAGAATTCTTAGCAATAAAGTATCTACTAATAAACAGTACCTACTAATAAACAGTATCTACTAAAAAAGAATGTTTAGTAAATGTATAAGGTATCTAATCTAAACTTATTTACAAATGGAACTTTGTCAATGTGTGTGTGTCCGTTACCTATAAACTCCGAAACGTCTGCGAGTGTTCTTAGTTAGGTTTTGTGTCGAGGTAGCCCCGATAAATATCGAAAATCTATAATCGAAAAAATCGGGTTATAGAAGGAGTGGTCCGATTTTAATCAAATTTGATACACTCATAGAAAAAGACATAAGAAACGATATTCAGAAGTTTCAAGGTTGCAGTTCTATCCTTGGATTACTTATTTGACTCCGATATTGGAAATCGATACCTCGGTATCCTACCGGGTCTGATCAAAATCAGTTTTTCCGCCCTTTTATTTTAGTTTTTGCTTCGGGTTTGACTCAAATAAGTATAATTGTAGTTCTTAGTCTCAGCCATGATATCATTTGCTCAGAGGACTTATTTAGCCTTCAAAATTCAGTTTACGACGAAAACAATTTATTTGATATCGATAGCAGAAAATCAAAATTTGACTTACATCCATTCATTTTTCTTTCAGTCTATGGTTTCGCTTTAACTGGAAACAACTATTGGTTTTTAGTCTTTCGTGCCAACGTCCAAAGAGTCTGAGCTCCAGGACCATGGATTTGTTTTAAAGCTTTTATTACACCCGAGCAACGCCGGGCTATACTGATAGTCTTTTAATAAAGACTTAGTTATAATAATGACTATCTACTAATAAATATGTACTAATAAAAAGGTCTACTAATAAAATATATCTATTAATGAAGAATAAATTGTAATGTATTTCATTGTAAGAAGTATAAGTAACTTCTGGTATTTTCATACCGAAAAGAACTTTCAAGCTTATAAAATAAAAGTGTCTGTTTAAATAAACGTTCTGCCACTAATTTTGGTAAATTCTCGTTTTAGGTACCAACGGATTTTCACCCTTCAAATTTATCCAAAATAGCATTATTTCTGTGCAAATGCATATGCTGAACTCAAATTAACAATTATTTATTGAAGAAACTTACCTTTTTTGCTTTGAAAGTTCATAAAAAAACGAACTATATCTCCTGCGTTTTCTCTCCCGTAACTCTCACGAAGTCATGTAATTAACTGCAGAATGACGTTCTACGTAGGCAGAATTTCCTGTCGAATTTTGGTTGTTTTTCTTCCTTTACTGAAACTTCCGGCGATGTACTTCCTGTTATGAGAGCAATAAGCGCAGAAATACAATAGCGCATTACTTTAATTCCCGGAAGCACATCGCCGGATGTATCAGTAAATGAAGAAAATCGACAAAAAATTCGATCACATGCGCAGTCCGTCATTCTGCAGTTAATTACATGACTTCATGAGAGTTACAGGAGAGTAAAATTGCAAGATATAGTTCGTTTTTTTATGGACATTTTAGATAAAAAAAACGGTAAGTTTCTTCAATAACTAACACTTGATTCGAGTTCAGCATTTACATTTGCACAGAGATAATGCTATTCTGGATAAATTTGAAGGGGAAAAGCGACGGGATTTAAAACGAAAATTTACCCTAAGTTTTATATTAGTTTCGTCACTTAATTAATCGTGCTGCGAAGAAAATTATTTGAAAAATAAGGATCATGTATTGAATATGCTGCATGTTGCATACCTAGTGTTTTTTAACATAATTTGATCGAACCGGAACTCGAGTGTAAAATAGTATTATTCAAAGGTATCTCCACTCAGTTACCGACAAAAGCAGCATAGCATGATGTTGAAAAAGCTCAAACGTAACAAAAACAAATGTTTATCATCAATATGCTTATGCTAGTATTAAGAGGAAAGATCCAATTTTGTTTTCATTATAATTTAAAATTTTTTAATCCTTTCGAAATTTCAATTAAAATTCCTTTTTATTTTCCGTCAGCGATTCACGCTATGTGTACGTAATGTAACTATTAAGCAAAACGTAATTTTACGCACGTCGTTTTTTGGCATTGAAAGATACATTAATTAAAAACTTCTTGCGAAAATTAACTAATTTAATGAAAGTTTCAGGACTTATTTACAAATTAATGAAATTATTTATGCAATTATTATTTTCAGAGAATCTTAGTAAAAGCGTTTTCAACATCTGTTGCTCTCCACTTTAGTTAATTGCATAAAACTTCGAGAAATGCAATTAATGTATTAGTTAAATGTAGGACTCATTGGGGAATGTAAATTATCTAATTTTTTTTTAACTACGGACCATTTTTTCGATAATCTGCTCCGAATAGTAAAATCAAAAATGCATTAAAACTACGGTATGTTTTTTAATGTAGATAAAGTTTTAATTGATTTTATAAATAATATAATTTTAGGATGTCATATTTTGAAGAAGAAAAACATTTCGGTGAATAATGAATTTTTATAAGAATTGTTTTCATTTTTTTCTTTGTTAATTGAAGTTTCCAACATCTTTTTAATTTTTTTCCAGTTACTCAGTATCTTCAGCTATTAATTCATTAAAAATAAACATTATATACAAATCAAAAATTCATAAGATTCATTCAAATCGTTTAGAATTAAGATTTTTAATATCATTTCCAATTTTACATTATGTTAAACTGCAAATTTTCTTTTTATATGGAAACTTATAGGAGACTTATCATTATAAGGTCACATGTTTTAAGGGTTGTTTCTTTTACGAAATGTTAAACTGAGTTATGTCAACTTTTGGTCACCATACTTCCAGATTGATAGATGCTGTCATTGCCTACTTGATGGTTCAACGCGTCAGACCTTTGTGATTAAGAAATACTTTTATTCTAAATTTCATCCCATAAACAAGTAATATTTGTTTCAAATCAGATTAGTTTAACTTTAAATTTGCTACATTTTAAAAAATAACGAGTGAGGGATGTATATTTTATTTTTGCAAGGCTTTTAAAACCGACAATTAAATTTTGTTTACAAATATATCAATCGCGCAAAAGATGGTTAAAAAAGTAAAAATCTTTTTAAAAAATCTTAGAATTTTAGATTCCAATGAATATAATTTCTGTTTGAAATGCACCCGAGTATTTTGCTTAGTGGAAATAGTTAATTTACGCATTTAAATTTCAATTAAGCTAAAATTAAAGTTTGAAGAAAAACAAAAATTAAAGATTCAATTTAAAGCTTAAGTATCGAAAATCAAGCAGAGGTACCTGTTCAAATGATATCGAAAGCTTAAAGATTGTGGGGTATAAATGAACAGATAAGACATTTCGAAGAGAGGTAAGTCGAACAGCCTACAATATTACGCAAGTTAGTACAATACATGAACCATAACCCCATTAACTGAACGGACTAAAAATAATTTCTTTCTCTTTGCGTTCTTGTTGTTGTTTCGTCAACCCGTGTAGGGGAAAAGGGAAGAGTTAAAATGAAAGAGCAGAAACAAATGGTTAAATATCTTTCCTCAATTTCTGCTGTATCTTTGTTATACAGCGCAAGAGGCGTATTTGCCAATAAAGACTACAAAGGGATTTCTGATATGTTCACTTGTAAAAGATCAAACATGCACAACGCACACTGCAATAGAAAATTACTACTAAAGTTTCTTCAGACAGAACAGCATAAAGTATGGCTTCCTGAAAACTGACATCAACAGAAAGACATAAAAGGCAGATAGAATTACATGCACAAGAATTTCAAATATATACTTAAGTGAGTAAGTTTTTATCGCAATTACCTTTCGTTAGGTGATGTGTATAGAATTGATTGATTTTTGTGTGTCTTTATTATGCGTTTCAGGAAATGTACATTTCGAGTAGTTTTATTCTACTTTTAAGTTTTGGCAAAAGGTCAAATGAATAAATGAGACACATTCAATGAATAATGTGTTTGTTTCTTTTGCTAGATTAAATGGAAACAAGTCAAGTAGTTTCCACTTGGCTTTCTGAAGCAATCTTCCGCCTCCGCAGCGGGTAAAGTTTGATTTATATACAGCAGCTTAGTGTCTAACAATTTGGATCATTTTTCAAAGAAATAATCCTGGAAATAATAATAATAATAATAATAATAATAATAATAATAATAATAATTAAAATCAAGTTCAACTTGAGGATAGAGAGGAAAATAAACTAAAGATTCCCAATAAAGAAGTGATAAATTACCGCAGCAATGAATATAATAACGTTTATGGCACTTAAAACGTGAAACCGTAGGTATTCTCATCCGAATGCAGACAAATGCTTCGATTATCAATTGTTCAACTATATCAAAGCAAGCATATGGAAACTGGAGAAAACGGTAAAGGTCACCTTAAGACTCTTAATGATATATTAACAATCTGCTTTAAAAATAAACAAAAAATAGACGCAACAGAGTAGGAGCAGTGATTCAACAAAAAGGGTGCAAATAACTAGGTTTTGTCTATGCAAACAAATTTATCAGCACGTAAAGGTTGTCTAAACAACTAGAAATAAGACTCTCCGTGAGTGATATCGAAACCTTCAATAGTAACCAAACGAAAAAAAAACATCGTTTTGGTTCTCCTATTTTAACCAATATTCAGAAGCAGACGAGATGTGGTTGTTCTCAAAAAACATTTCCAGACTCTATTTTCCAAGTATTTCTATCATCTGAAGCTCTATCCAGTCGTCGGTGTTGTCTATGAATTTGTTGATTGGCGGGGGTACTTTTGTTGGTTTACCTCAAGCGATTTTCCTTTAATTATAATTAGTGTATCCCTACCGTCAAAATATTTGAAAGGAATTTATAGTCACCTGCAGACAGTCCTGTTTCGCGGCACATTAGTACAGTTAGACAATCGATTGATTCTAGCAAAGATTGAAACCCCACTGAATTAGCATCAGTTAGAGATTCTACTTCTACGCCATGGGAACATTTTGCTATATACACAATGCAAACCCACGTCAGTAGCCGAGAATATACAACAAATAAACAACGGTCCTTATTTTATTAGAGAGGATATATATATATATATATATATATATATATATATATATATATATATATATAAAGAAATTCTAAAATTCGAAGATGACATGACAAATATAGTAAGAAACTTAAATATCAAAAGACACTTATAATTATAAAGGACAGGAATAAAAACTGAACTCAAATAAGGTATTCATATTGGTTGACAAAACTACAAAACTACAAACATGCACAACGGAGCCCACAGCATACAATAAACTCATAACTAACAAAATCACACAATCATATAAGAAGACAACCACGAACACAATTATCACGATAAACTAAGAAGCTAAACACATAGAGGTTAAACTAAAGATATTTGAAAGAATAAACCGAATAGCCAAACATAATGCTTTCATAACAGCAAAAGACCACAAAACGATATTCGTAGAATAATATTCATTCTGACTAATCAACCCTACAAAAAGTGAGATAGGAAAAATAAGCAAAAACATATTAGAAACTATCAACACCAGCTTAAGAAAAAAATTAGATCTTAACAATGGAAAAACACCAAATCTGTCATAGAGTGGTTTACAACAATAAAAAACAAAAACAAAGCCACTTTCATCTAATTCGACATAGTAGATTTCTACCCATCTATCACGAAAAACACGTTAAACGAAGCTATACAACTAGCAAAACGACATGTAAAAATCACAGACGAAGATATTAAAATAATCAAGCACTGCCGCAAATCTCTGCTATTTCACAATAATGAACCATGTACAAAGAAATAAAATAAAATAACGACCTATTTGATGTAACAATGAGTAGCTACGTTGGAGTAAATATGCGAATTAGTAGGCATACTCATTCTCTTATACCTAGCCAGAATCTTGGAGAAAAAAAGGAACAGGACTATACAGAGATGACTGACTTATCCTGATAAGAGAACCCGATGGCCCCAAATTAGATAGATCCAGGAAAAAAATATTAAACGCCCTAAAACCATTGAATTCAAAATAGAAATAAAAGCAGGTACAAAAAGAGTAAACTTCCTTGACGTCACTTGGGCAAAAATGTATACGAACCATACAAAAAAGATAATGGCGCCCTAACTTACGTACACACATCCTCCAACCACCCACCTTCAATCACTAAACAAATACCTATATCAATCAGCCGCAGACTGAAAAATTATCTAACATACACATTTTCAATAACAAAAGCACACCATACGACGAAGCACTAAAAGAATGTGGATACACACAACAACTACAATATACACCTCCGCAACGAAAACGCAAAATCAGAAAAAAGTAATATTATCTGGCTTAATCCACCATACAGCAAAACCGTCAAAACAAACATCGATAAGATATTCCTAAACGTAATAGAAAAACACTTCCTGGTGACATGCAGATCAGCAAAAATATTCAACAAAAATAACGTCAAAATCTGTTACAGCTGCACAAAAATATAACACAAATAATAAAAAGCCACAACAAAAAATTAACAACCTACAATAATGCAACCAAGGAATCTCAATGCAACTGCAAAATTGGATCAATGTGTCCACTCCAGGGAAATTGCCAACAAACAAACATAATGTATAAAGCCAAGGTAATTGCAAACAACAGCACGATGTACTACATCGGTGCCACTGAGGGACCATTTAAAAAAAGAAAACAACAACCAGAATCTTTCATTCTCCAACAGAAAATACTCGAACAACACTAAACTATCCCCATACGTATGGCATCTCAAAGACAGAAATATTTCACCAACTGGGAAGTATTGATAGAAGCACCTGCCTACAACAACATTACAAAAAAATTGCCTACTTGAAAAGTAGCAGTTATATATCATATCCCTTTGCCTATTTGAAAAGTAGCAATTATATATCATATCCGACGAAAGTACCAATTATATACCATACCCTACAAAAGAACTTACTAAACATAAGATCAGAAATAATTTCCAAATGTAGACACGAAGATAAATACCTATTATCACAGTTTATAACAAACGAATAAAAAAAGGAACCGCTGATAACATAATCTTATCAATTATTCTCTAGTTCAAACTACCATCATAATAACTGCATTTATTGTTATCATTCTATCACCGTTACTAGTCACTACTACCGCTTTACAATAACTATTTGCTACCACAACTGTTATTTGTTATCATCAACCCCACCTCTACCTTTACTACAACATCACAATTACTATTTCAGTATTATTATGATTATCCACAATCATCATTAACGTAAATTATTCCTCTTTTCCCCAGTAAAATAACTACCACCACATAATAACGAACAAGCATTACAAATTGGAATTTCTACCATTTACAGATGTGAAACCACCAAAAACAAGCTAATAACCGACTTTAAAATAACAATACAGCCTTAAATAATTAAAAAGAATAGGAATGTTTACCTCTCATAATTTCACACAGACCACATCATACGTATATATGTGCGTACGAGAAGATATTGTTAGGAGAACAGAAATAGACAATCGTCTGCGCGTTGATATCGCTACAATCAAAGTCGAGAGATACCCTATTTGAATACACTAATCAAATGCGTATGTATGTACACAACGGCACGCATATACATATATATGCCTAGCCCCATAAAGGTTCTCATGTAGTTATGTTTGTGTGTGACCAGGTGGGCGAAAGCGCGTGTGTGTGTCTCTACGTACTTCAACGGGTTTACAAGTGTGTATCTGTGTCTGAGTTTGTATGAGAGACGTCACGACGACAAATTTTACTCCCACTACTACTAAAATACACCAATATACGCAGCCTTACATATATTTTGAAAAAATTAATCAGTTTGTCTGACGAACGCAGTTTATATTTATATACATATACATTTCACACACACGCATATATATATATATATATATATATATATATATATATATATATATATATATTCAATTACTTAGTTTGTGGGCATAATATATATATATATATATATATATATATATATATTTCCCTACTCGACGACAAAACACTATTGCAAAAATTAAAAAATATAGCACTGTTAAATAGCAAACACACGGCAAGTGCTTTCAGAACTGATAGTAAATTTTAATAATTGGTAGTAAAAAAGAATGAACTGAGCCGACGCTGCGTCACTATTATTTCCCTCTCCATATATATATATATATATATATATATATATATATATATATATATATATATATATAACGGTCTTTATTATAATAGAAAGATTTGTTTACTTCTCTAGCAATGACCACTGAAATGCGCTTGACTTTCACAGATTCTGTTCATAATTTTTGCGGGGTTGTTATATTGTTCTTCATTCGACATACGTTGTTTCCAGACAATAACTACCGTTTATGTCGATAGTTAAAATTACCTAACATCTGAATGTTTATTCGCTTATTCATTTGCTAATTACTCCTTAAACCATATATAAGAGTACTGTTTCTATTGTTTACCTAAAAAGTTTCACTTTAAGATTCATTAATTTTTTTTACTTCCAACTTGTAAAAGAAATTTTACTATGCTGGTATAAAAACATATTTACAAACATTTTACGATTTCGTTCATTTTTTTCAGCTAACCTCTGTCGTCTTTTAAATAACTTCATAATTCCATCTATACATATGTTTTGTTTTTTCTTTTTATTCTTTTTTTCTCAACAAAGAAATATGCTTGGTGTGTGTTACAGTTTCCATTAAAATTTTTAATTAAATATACAGTTACTAGAAAAGCTCTTAATCCGGAAGAGTAATACACGCTGAACTCTCAGTCATTTTTTCTACTCTATCAAAGAGAAATGTGGTCTCGCATTATACTGATGGATAGTTACGCATTTTCTTTAAATTAATTACAGATACCTTCTAACAAATGCGGGATTCATTTGGTCTAATTAGGAAAAAGTTTTAGATCAATCATTTGTTACTCTGGATGAATCTTGTGCACACTAAATCCTGCCAACGGTTAAGAATGTGAAGGCCAGGGTTAGAATGATCAACAATCGGTTAGAATACCTCGTGGGCCTAGTATTCAAAGAATAATGGATTGTCTTTGTATAGGTTTCTGATGTAAGTCTTAAACGCTACGAATTCGAAAGAGGGCTGCAAAAATTTAATTATGCTTGTCACATCCAGGTCCGAGAGATTGGCTAGAACCACATGCGGAGGTATGCTGCCAACTAGTGGCATGCGTTCTCTTTTTAAGGTGGAACATTGAAATATGGTCCAATAATTTTCTTTTTTCGTTGGAGATATTAAGAAGCCAACTATCAAAGTGTCAACCATAAACAACTGGCTGTTCATGAGTTTCAGCACTTTTATTAGATATAAAGATATTTTATTAGTTATGTTAGTTATTATTTACATTATACAAGTATGATTCTTAATCTCTTCATTTGAACAATATCAAATTACAAGTTAAAAGCGGTAGAATGCTATTATAAACTGTTTTCTCGTCCCGGAACTACAACCAGACCGAGACTAAGAAGGGTCCGACTGGATAAAGACGAATGATAGCTAACGTTTAGGCAGAGCAGCACAAAATAAAGAAATGAAGAAATGAAAGGTAACATGAAAGATTATCTGGGACTAGATTTTAATCGATGACGTTTCTTGCTGTCCGTTCTTGCATCGATTCAAATTTTTAAAATAACAAATAACTTTCTTCTCGATATTGAGTTGGTTTTATTTTACTAGAGATAGTGGAGGAAAAGTTTACATCCACTATTTTACGTATACCTCCCATTGCCTTAGCTGTAACATCTTAAGAGAAGTCTTAAATGTTAACCACAGGTCGGGGATACTAAAATCAAGCAAATGCAGAAATTTAAATACCTTTGAAGTCTTCTGACAGAGGACCGAAAATGCTGCACTGAGATTCCAGGGTGCATTACAACTGCCAAAGTTGCATTCCAAAATTTAAGCCGAGTATTGAGGGGATGTGCGTTGTGGTGCATTGGATATCGGCTCGGAACGAGAGATCGGGGAGCCGAGTTCGAATTCCAGCTGAATTCATTGCATTCACTTATGCGCAAATACCCTTGGGAAAGGTATTAATCCGTCCCTTCCTTCCAGTTATGGGTAAAATAACAGGACAGATTGGGTTCTATAACCAGTCTACTGCAGAAAGTAATGGCAACCTACTGCGAGATAATCTTCTGCCCAGTCAGTCATGTCTCTTTTGAGACATGATCGCCCAAGCGTGTATCACGTATGGCACCTAACTGACTGACTGATTGAGGGGCAGTAAGGTTTCGTTAGAAACAAAGAAAAGAGTTATATAATATCTCTCCTTCTGTATGGTCGCGAATACTGGACAATCTTCCCACAGATGAAGGAGAGACTCAAAGCAATAGAAATGTTATTCTACAGAAGGATGCTGAGGATCGTATGAACCGAACATGTGCGCAACGACAAGGTTTTGGAGAAGATGAAAACGAAAAGGAATCTTATAATTAGCATTAGAAGAGACAGCTGAAGTTTCTGGGAAACATAATAGAGAAGGAAGGGTTTGGAGAATCTAATACTCACAAAACGGATAGAGGAAAAAGATACAGAAGAGTGCAACACGAGACATACTTGATGGGCTTGAACAAATGGATGGCAGAGCAGGGTTTGGGGGAGATAACAAGAGGAAAATAGTAAGAGGGACAAGTGATAGGAGTAAGTGGAGCTTCATGATCGCCTATGTCCTGAAAGGACACGACATAGAAAGAAGAATCTATAGGCTAATTCACCGTAGCGTGAAATATCACAACTCTCTTTTGAGACGTTTTATCTTGCAGATTTTTTGTAGCATCTCCTCTCAGGATAGAAGGATTATTGGTCGTTACATAATCATTTCTTAATTTTCTGTCAATTGACGTAACTACTTGGGAAAGATCGTAGACTCTCTGATCATTGCCTTCTCGACGATTCTAAATGCTGAATAGTCTTTTCACCAGACTAGATACCCCGTAAGGTTAAATGCTCGCCTAGTCTGCTATTTAATTCATCGTTTGGGAGGCGAAGAAGAAATAGTTTTATACGTTTTATAGGTATTAATGCAAATATGTGAACTTGAAAGTATAGGCCGGAATTTGAACAAAGATCTTTGATTCCCTTTTTCCCGTCGATATCCGATTCGTTACACACATGATTTCATGTATATTACCTTCTATTTAAAAGCCGTTACTTTTAAATTATGTTATTATTTTTAGTGCATTAAGAAGTTCAAACATGCCCAATTTATTCCTTATTTTTTTCTCTCTTAAGTATTTTAATCAACTTTAGTTTGGACCTCTTAAAGTTAACGTTCAATCATTTTCTCTGTTTAGCCTCAAAATGTGGACGTTCTACCACCTTCTGTTCCATACCTGTGACTCACTTCATTACGATTTTGATTGGAACCATCTATCTTCAATTTCTCTTGCGTCTCATATTGAGGGGAAACCATTAGAAGAAAATTATATTTTGACTCCCCCTCATATTACAAGAGATAACTATTATCGTTTATAACAGGTCTAAATATGTGTTTGTAAGATGCATAATCGTATCCGAAGTAAAAAAGAAGATAAGAAAAGAATATATTTAAGCAAAGAACCTCTGCCGCGTTTAATGTTTTCATTTAGAATGAAAGACAAAACTGTTATTGGAAAATGCATTGGGATCTCCGAGGAAAAAAGTTGTTGTCATATTTTATCACATCGAAAGACCAGAAATCAGAAAATCTCTGTCTGCGGTTTGTTATATGTATATATATATATATATATATATATATATATATATATATATATATATATATATATTCTCCCGTTTACATTTCTCTAGTTATTGGCATCATTACATTCGTGATAAAATAACGCCGTACTTCACGGACGGAGCACAATTACTGAAAAGAATGACAAACATGCTTTGTTTTCGCAGCGACTTATATAGCACTAAGATATACACAAAATTCGATATATATATCTATACACAATTACCTCATGGAAAAAAAAGTATACGATATATATTTACACAGCAAAGCATGGAGTAACAGAGAAACAAACGGAAGGATTTTATATTTAATATGTTGGCACTACTGTGGCTTAGACCTTTGGATTCAAACGAACCGGATTCATCTTTTTCCAACCTGTTCCACGAAAGAGAAAACTGCGATACTTGAGTTTGCCAAGCTAGATCTTCTATCTGGTTAAGATACATTCTAAAAAATAATAGCACCATATATTTGTAAGGTGTAGTATATCTTGAAGGAAATAGATTTAAACTCAGTCTTAACAGGCTAAAAATCCAACTGGTCAGTTTGAATGCTGTACACAACCGGAAATTGACTGCCGTTTTCGTTACTAAATGGAGTAACATCACCAAGCGTTCGTCACATGAGCTATGTGACTTATTTCCCTCAAATCTAGGTAATCGCCTTTTGTATCTTTACAATGTACGCACGCATTATATATATATATATATATATATATATATATATATATATATATATCCGAGTGAGTATAGAATGAGGAGAGAATTTTTTTTTTCGTCCAAAACATTAATTTAAAACAGTGCTCGATATATGGTGTATAGAGCAGTGAATATTTATTATAAATTATGTTTTAAAACATGTACATAATTTCTTCTATTTATGTCCTCTTCCCTTCAAGAAATTATGTACATGTTCTAAAACATAATTTATAACATATATATATATATATATATAAGCTTTTGGAGTCTGTTCGATTTTCAGTCTGCCTTCCGAAACCAGTCTTTTTTTTATTTAGATGCATATTTTTTCAGATTTTATTTCGATGTATATTCAAATGCACACACAAAAACACCCGCATTAAAAATGCTAAAATGAATGCTATTCTACTGATTATACTAGCATGTGTTTCTGTTTCAATATTTTGTATTTGCTTTTACTTTAAAATAGAACCTATTTGTTGCCTTGACATCGAATATATTTCCTTCTTATTAGATATTTGTGTGTTTGAAAATTGTATATTCATTTTTTTTAATGTGGATAAAAACAATTCTTTGAGTATTTTCTCACCGTCATTTGTCAGCAAGGCGTTCAATTATGATTACGATTTGCAGATTAAGGAAATTTACTGAACCGAATGACCTCCATTTCCTATCTTCTTATAATAGACAAATTGCCTTCTCGAAATAGCGATATACAGAATCGGACATTCATTGACTTCTTCATGTGTGTTTAATCTCTCTTAATCGTTCGATGTAATGAATCATTGTATCACGTGATAACTTTCGAAAGTTACTGCTTGCTCTGTTCAGGGAGGTTTTTTTTGCCTAAAAATGCTTTCGCTTTTTTTATTTTCATCCCATCTTTAAAAGCAAAGAATTGATGAGATGTGAACGATTCTGAGAAAACAAGAATAAAACATTTTTAAACGAGAATAGAGAGCAAACATAAGAAATTGTTCTTCCCAAAGGGAGTCCTTTGAATTGATAGAGGAAACGGTTGCAAACTGAGTGTTATCGTTTCGAAAGAAACAGAGGGCAGATTAAAAAAGACATAAATTCCACAATGCCTTAGGGATTGAAGGTTAGCGAAGGAGAAAATTTACACGCCATATAAAGGTGATGTTTCAAATGTAAATTGACAAAAAATAACTACAAAAATAATAAGAATAAGAATAACACAAATATATGCCCTGATACCACATCATGTACGGTTTTCATGGCTTCAGAAATGATTAACGTGTAATAGATTTGACTTTGCGAATTAAAACCGGCTATAATAAAATATCCCTTTTAGTACTACAGATTTGTTTGCCGGTTACGTGAACTGAGCCATTTAAGGTTCAGAGATACTTTTGTATTATGAGTGTTGAGAGGGTTGACATTTTTTAAGTTTGAATGATAAAACAGACAAGGCAATTTGGGAAGTAATCTTGATACTTCAGAACACCTATCAAATACTGTCTGAGCTAATTGGATTACCTGATTTGAAGTTATTTCTAACTCGATCCGCTCTGCAATGTCATATTTTGTTTTTATCAAAACCTTTCACTGTTTCGAGCATATTTGATTGTGATGTATGCGCTTGGTATACATTTCAGACACGGTCTCGAGATGATTATACTGAGCTTTGTTTATTTGTACTTCACTCTTATTTTGTTAGCATGTTTTCCTCTTAATAATAATAATAATAATAATAATAATAATAATAATAATAATAATTAATTAATTAATTAATTAATTAATAAAAATACGTGGCATAAAATCAAAATATATAAAATACTCTACGATTTCAAGATCCAAGATTGGACCTTCATTCAAGCGAGAAAGATGGATTTAACAATTACTGATCTTCCGTTTGATAGTATAAGTACACAACAGAATGTAAGTAAAGAAAATATAATTTAAAATAGTATCAGGATGTTGCCCGAACGCTAAAAACCTATGAAAATGTGAAGGTTTGAAGCATCAACTTAACAAGTGGCTCGGTCAGTGCTGTACCAAAAGCAGAGAATCGAGGGTATGTTTGCGACTGCCCAGACCACGTGTGCGGCGATAAAAGTATTTAAGATCAGATTAAATTTGTTACTCGATCATCAGTGAGATTCGCCAAGCATCAGAGTTGAAACTGAAATATAAACATATTATATACTCAAGTTAGAATTTACCTTAAAGAATACAAAATACTAAGATCTATGGTGCAATTAAATTCAAACGTATTACGCATTTTAGTTCGGAATACCGTAACTTTTGATCGCAAAAATTAACGGATAATATGACTGATAGTTGAAGTCACCTTTCCAGTGGGCCACTTTGCAAATGTTTGGAAGTTTTAGGATATTTGAAAATTATTTGTCTATAATATTCAGATTTTTAATAGAGAATTGCGGATATTAGCGAAATGCCTGTTAGAACAAAACTGGAAATCGAAAGAATGAACACTTTCTAGACAAAAGCGCAATTGGAATTAGTCAAAATACTGACGAAAATGTTGGACAATTCAGAAAAAATCATTGTTCATTAGTCCAGTGCCAAAACTAAAAACAATGAAAATAAATTAATCAAAATAGAAACCTACAGAATAAAAATATAAAGAAGTTCAACTTAAAGTTGGATTCATTTTTCATTCATTCATTCCTTCCTTCCTTCCTTCCTTCCTTCCTTCCTTCCTTCATTCATTCATTCATTCATTCCTTCTTTCCTTCCTTCGTTCATTCATTCATTCCTTCATTCCTTCCTTCCTTCCTTCCTTCCTTCATTCCTTCCTTCCTTCATTCATTCATTCATTCCTTCCTTCCTTCATTCCTTCCTTCCTTCCCTCTTTCCTTCATTCCTTCCTTCCTTCATTCATTCATTCATTCCTTCCTTCCTTCCTTCATTCCTTCCTTCCTTCCCTCTTTCCTTCATTCATTCATTCATTCATTCATTCTCTACCCCCACATTCTCTTTTCTTTCTCCTTCCTTCCTCCTACCGTCCGTAAATCTCTCCGGTCTCCTTTCCTCCCTTTCTTCTACATGACCTACCTACCTCAGTCTCTTCTACCATTCCTTCTATTATTCACCCTTCATTCTTTTATAAATTCATCTCTTCCTTCCTTGTGTCTTCTCTCCTTCCATTTCTTTCTTTCTTTCTTTCTTTCTTTCTTCTTTACATTTCTTTTTCCTTTTTTCTTCCATTTTTCACGACTTTCTCTTTATTTGACAGATATTCTTAAAAATCTCATTTGACACGTAGATCGTTTATCACCATCGATTATTCTCATGTCACCCCCCAGAGCCAAAATAGTTCCGAACCTTAATACAACAAACCAATTAACAAAATCAGAAAAGGATTTCGAAAATCTGACTTCCAGCCAACCGTTTTAATTAAGGAAAGTAAATACGCAAAAAAAAACAAACATTTTAATTACACTACCAATGCTGTCAAATGAAAATCTATTTGCAATCGTTTAGTAATGCAAATGCTTTTAATAAATTACCAAAGATTTAGACTGAAAACTTTTATTTTATCCGCATGTTTGGTATCTCATGGAAGTGGGGCGTTTATTCTTTCGTGTGAAATTTACTAACCCACGCGAGCCTATTAATGCCACGTTATTTATTTGTATTTTTTTTTTTTGCAATTTAAATAATTTTCAGATCTTACCTTTTATAAATATACCTCGTTTATTGGCTTCTTATTAAAACCCTGCCTTCAATTAGGCACATAATAATCGTCCTTTACTATTTGAAGTTTTAGACAACGCTACATTGTTTTTAGTCTTGAGGTACTTCGACGTGGTCTAATGATTACCAAGCTTGTTAGATTAGATCAATTAAAATTTAGAAATGAATTCGAACTTCATTGCCTCCTTCATACTTTCGGTTTTATGTCGCATCTAAATTAAGCTTAGTAAATTGTCAATAATTCTCATCTTGGATATTTCTGATGCCTACAGGAAAGAAAAAGAGGTACGATGACATCATCGGATTGATATTTATGGGAGAAAGATCAGCATCTTCGAACTGCTTACAAAGTTCAAAATATCTCAACAACAGATAACAACAGAAATTCTTTACAATCCTTTAAATCTATGAAGTTTTGCCTTGAACTTTGAAAGCATTTCCTGCAAAATAAAAGTTGCTGATGTCATCCATTATAACAGCGTGATTCCTACTGAAATTTCTGTAGAAATATGCATCAGCTTTCCCGAAGTGGGGGGAGATAAAGTCTAATCAACTTCAGTGTTTTTATTTTATTCTTTATATTGCCATTTTTAATACGTAGGTGATTATGCATCTTCAAATATTTTGTTTTTTTTTTATCGACAGTGAATTTACACGGTTTTGAATTCATTGTAATACTTCTTCTTGACTGGCTACCATTGAAGGCTAGAGAGTTCAGACACGTTCAGACACGATTATTTAATTTATAGTTAAGAAGAAAAGGGAGAAAAGATAGATTTATGCGTTTCTCAAAGGCATGCTTGCAAAAACAGACTACGCAGAAACTTGAATTCGTCAATTCCACTTCCCATACCTATAACCGTTACAATAATCGCTCACCAAATTCAATTATCAAATAATAAAAGTATCGACTTTGAGAGTAGTTAAAAATGGCTGTGTTTCATTATAATTATTCCAATTGATCAGATTTATCTATAAATTCTCATGAGGTTGAGTGGAAATTGTGATGAACTGTGTAAGGTTGAGCCAACAATCACAAGGTGTGAAAGTTGAATAATTCTTTTGTAATTAATATATTTTTAGTATTATTTTAGATATTTTATAAATAAGTTATTTGAAATTAAAGTTGTATTAGCTGATCCTATGGTATTGCAATTTCAAAATAAAAATATCATAGTTATTAGATTTTAAAAGTATACGGTGATTATTTCATTGCTAAAGTGGTGTACTGTTCATCATTGTTTCATTGTTATGATTTACTGTCAGACTTTACTTTGCTTCATAAATAATAGAAGTGATGTGAATGCAGTGCCGACCAGAATTAAAAGATTAACTGAACATTTTAAAATGAAAAATTTAAAAAGAGAAATTAAAAGAAAATATAAACTTTCTGAAGTTCATTGATCACTCATATGTGAGTGTGAGAGGCAAAATAAACATTCATATGTTAAAAGTAAGCCTGTTCAAAAAGGTTTTCCCGTATGCTCTGAGTTTTGAAAGCATTTTCTGCAAAAGAAAAATTGCTGATGCCATTTAAATATCTGTTATAACAGGGTGTTTTATTCTGAGATTTTTGTAAAAATATGCATCAGATTTCCTGAAGGTGACAAACCGGCGGAACATAAAATCTAATCAATTAAAAAACAAACAAAACAAAAAAACAAAAACAAAATATGACTGCACAGTGTATACTAAATTATAAAACGTTGGAACAGTTAAAATAAAGTAATCATTAATCCGAAACTCAGTTTGGTTGATCACATTCATTTTGTTTCTATCAAGGTCTACACTTATCTATTTGATTTTCTTGCGACTTGATATTTTATTTGTATACACCTAACTAAATTTAACTGATATCTGCTGATTAGGTTTTGTAGCCTATTACAATCAACCAGGCTTTCAAATATAAAAAATATGAGTATAAAACTCCTTTTAATTTAGCATATTCTTTATTTCTGATCTATACCAATTAATTAACAGTCATAGAATATAAACGTGACTTTGCTCTTGCAAAATTTGATAGCAAACGATGTCTAACCTTTTTTTTGTGTAATCATTTTACTCCTCTCCAAGCAAGACAGGACCTCCAATGGTTCACAGAAAAAAAACAGCTAAAGGGGATATTGAAGTAAGGATAAAAGAAGCATGGGAATCAAGGAGAAGGTAATTGTCTTTGTATTTAAACTTTTGGTGATTGTAGCCATCAGAGAAGCAAGCAAACAGAAGGGAGTTCTACAAAGGGGAAATAGGAGAAAAGAAATTTCTTAATGTAGAAGTTTCATTTAACTTTTTCAACGATAAAAGGATGGGACTTAGATGACAATGTAGTAGCACACGTAAAGACATTTGGTCAAGTTACCAGGGGAAAGAAAACTCGTTAATAAAGGAGAGCAGCTTCATTTTGGAGGGATTAAAATTTAAGAGGCCTTTTCTACCCCATTTAATCAAAGAGTGGAGGACTTTCTGAAGAGCGGCAGCCATGTTTACTTTGTCAGCCTTGACGCATTTACTGTTAAGACGAGGATAAATGGTGTTATTATCTGCATAATATTTATCCTCGTCTGATGTAATCAGTCCACTAGGGAACTGATTACATCAGGAGCATCATTAATGAAGATCAGAAAAGCGTAGGACTTAGGATAAAGCTATGAAAGGGTTTTGAAACTTGCCCTTCAAAACTATTTTATTTTCACAATTTGATAGGAACGATTAGATTAAATCAAACAATATTTTAAATATTACAGCTCTGTAGCTTCCAAAGAAGTTTTGCATGCTAAACCCTGTCAAATGCTTTCGGGATACCAAGAGCAACAGCTCGAGATTTTCCATTCCTATCAAGAGCTTGGTAATATATATATATATATATATATATATATATATATATATATATATAATAAGCGATGATCGTTAGAACATCCATGGTAAACCTGGCGAAGCGAAAGCCATATTGTTTGTCAGAAAGATTTGAGCTTACAAACTACTTCAGCATTGATAATAGCATCGAATACCTTGCCAAAAACAGGTAACAGGCTACTAGGACGATAATTAGAGGGGAAAAAGGGCTCCTCAGAGTTATTAAAAACAGGACCTACAGAAGAGGATTTCCAACAAATACAAATAACCACAGCAAAAATGAAATCCAATATATATAAATAATGAAGTCCAAAGACAATGCTATACTAAAAACACTTTGACTGAACCCGAATATAATGTTATCTATTAATCACTGAAACATTACATAACGTCCCTCTTTATCATTATACGTTTTATATAGACATAAGAAATAAACATATCTTTAGATAAAAATAATGACAGTAAGGATTTGAGTGGAGCTAGGTTAGATATACTCAGGGTGATGTTAACTGTAAGCTGAAGTCAATAAAAATGCACAGATACATTGGAAATATCAGCTATCACATAGACATTACAATAAGATATAATGATAATAATTTTAACTTGACATAACCTAATCATTGTCACTGCAGAATACGAACAGGTTATTTAGTTGAATTCAGGCATTTTGAAACCGAACTTGGATTTAACCTGGGAAAGGGTTAAACATCGGAGGTAGGAAATTGCCCTCGGTTTCACGTTTTAGATAATTGACCTTCTTTGTAAAAACTATTAGTTGATGTCTGCACTTTGAAAATCAATCAGTAATACAAAATTTATGACAGTAGTCTATAGCTATTTATATATTTATGCGTGCTAATGGCCTCCGAATGAAACGCGTTTAAAATTTTCGCAATTAGATTTTTATTGCCTTGGAAGTCTGAAAGCGCAAATATCTGGATAACACAGAAAAATAAATATGTTTTGTTTTGTCTTGAAAAAGTGACAAGATGTTTTGTTCTAATGCTATTTTACATTTTGGTGCTCAAAATGTATCATTCGCTACATTCGAATTCTTGTAAAGAACATGAAATCCAAGCAAATATTATTACTAATTGATGTTACAGAATATAGGATCATTATAAAAATGGATTTCATCTGGCAAAATCATGTTATTAGATCAAGATTTTAAAATATCTATTCATGGTATTAAGCTATGAGTATGGCCGGCATGAAGGCGCCTAGAAAACAAACAACTAATTAGATCTTATATATTTGTACAGCACAGAGCGTAAGTAAGTCACCAAAATAACCTGGTTACCCGGAATGATCTTTAACCAGAGGCATTAAGCAACGTTTTATTGTTTCTCTTTCTCTCACTTTCTCACAAATGCATATGTACATTAAGACAAGCAATATGACTAACCAACGTTTTTCTTCCCAACCTACAAAATTATTTAAAATAAGGTTTTCTAAGTTAAAGCAAAAAATAAAACAAGATATGTTATGCGTTTATTCGCATTTAAATTTCAGCAACTCCATAGAACAAAGCTACAATAACAAATCTGAATCCAAGTTCTGTTTTCTTAATTGCAACTCTGCCCACAAATAACAAACATCTACTGACTATGACAACCACAGATGACAGCTTGCGCAGATCTTCTAACATGCCTGTAGTCGTTGAAATATCAACCTAGTTTCGACACATTATCCTTAACTGAAAGAGGGGTCGGCTTATTGTAAAAATATAAAAATATCCAAGTCCTCCTACAATTATTTATTTTTACAAGAGTTAGATTAGATGGAGTCTCGATACTATTTCTGGAATGACTACTCAGTCATCAGTTTCAAGCCAAATCCTTGTAAGAAATTAGTTATTTTCCACACTACAACCATATTCCTATAAGCTTAATGTCGATACTTTAAGCCTCTATCGCTTCGTTTACGGCAAATAGTCTTATAAAATCCACTTTTTAGTTCTACTAGTTCAGTCCTTTACGGCTAGGACTCGCCAAATTACCTCCACTGTGTCGAATCATCTGTACAAAAAATATCCCTCAGGTAGCAGCTTCTCAAGAACTACAGCAATGTGGAACAAACACCCGTGTGAACGCTTCCTTCACAATTAAAATCTTAACCTCTTCAAATCAAGGGTAAGTCGATATCTTTTCTCCTTTATAATCTATTTTCCTTCTACTTCCTCATATATTCAATATATTCTACCTCTGGTGGTTCTTGAGTTTCGTTGGGAAAATATTAGTAAAAGAAACCGACAACATACAGTAGTTAGTGATTTTCAACAAGACCTGTAGTACAGCTTGTAAATAAATAGAAAATCCTTTTCCTACATATGCAGTTAATAATACTTTTCCTTGGACACAAACCTTTTATAGATATATGTATACATATATATATGGTAGAAGAAACGAATATACCAAAAAACTATATAAATTTGAAGAATTTGATTCTACTGAAGGATGTTTCTGTAATGCAATATGTATTTAGGTAGTGTTATTCCAGTCAGTTAAATGAGTCCCAAGAGTATACTTTCGTGTTCACTACAATCTTAACCTGTTCAAATCTAAGGGTTACCGTTATTCTTTTTTACATATTCTTATAAAATGCACCTCTTACCTCTGACTCTTAACGCTCACACAACAACCCCGTTCAGTCATTCTCTAACACGAGCTACTATTAAATCTTGTATAGGATGAATATGAGTAAAGAAAAAAAAAAGAAATGAAAAGAAAAAAGGAAATAGCACTTTATCACAGTGTTTCTCAACCGGGGTTCCCTAAAACCCTAAGGTTCCTTAAAAGGTCCCTAAGGATTCCGCGATAACAAGTGTGATAAGCTAATTCACTTTTAACTTTTTATTTAATTTGATATACGTAATATTACTAACCCCGCACAATATATTCTTCGTTATTGTAATATTGTGATATATACATCATCTCATCTAACCTATTATGTTATTAAAAAATATAACAATCATTGGGAATATATTTAGTGATGTCTGTAAGGCACCAGTGTACACATTTTCATTTAAGTGCCTCCGCTCATTAACTGAAAAAACAAAACAAAAATTACAAAAAAACAGCATAGCATGATGTTAAAAGTGCAAAAACAAAGGTTTATCGTCAATATGTTTATGTTATTATTAAGAGGAAAGATCAAATTATTTTTAATTATTTTTTAAATTTTTTAATGCTCTTTAATACGTTCGTTTTTGTTTTTATTTTTTCGTCAGCGAATGACCTGATTTTTCCAAGAGTTTACTACAGTAAACGTAATATTACACAACTTATTTAGTTGCCGATTAAAAAACATATAAATTTGAAATTCTTGCAAAAATCAAATATTGGTCGAACTTTGATAAAACTTTCAGAACTTATTTACAAATGTTAAAAGTATTTTCGAAATTATTATTCTTACAAAATCATAGTATATATATATATATATATATATATATATATATTTGCACATGTTGACCCCACATCAATTAATTTGCTGAATTTTCTAGACATTGACAACCGTTCTGGAACTTTGTTTCTGCGCAGGCGTCCCTTGAGACATGTAATTTATTTTAAGTATTTCGCAAGGGTAAAAAGTTGAGAAACGTATCTTTATCGTGTAAACTGTCATGAAGCTGGTTCTGGAAAAAATCAGCTAACTTCTAAGTACGATATTGTTCCTCGTATCCACCAGCATGTAAGGATATATAGTAGATCTTATTAAACTCCTTGCAGCAAAACTTAACAATTGCAACGCATTTATGCACAGCTCTATAACTTGCCTATATAGATATATTGACACGACAGTTCCAGTACATTATTGGTTCCATGCCACGTCGCTTGTCTGCCGTTAATCAGAAAACGAGCGGTCTTACAGTTTACTGGACAGTTACATCTGTTTTGATATTTCAGATTTCATAACCAATGTTACTTCTTTAAATGTGTTAAATGTTTACAATTTACAATAATCTGCAATATTTTCACCAGTATAAATATATATGGGAGGTTTTTAATTACCCATAAATATACACATTTTTATATATATTAGATGTGGAATACTTAGGATGTATGTTCAAAGAAGTATAGAAAATAATACCTGAAATATGAAAGGAAGACAACGAAATCGAAGCGTAACTAATTTGACGATATAATAGTATCATTGGCCATTTTGTTTCAATGTAAGTGTGACGAAAATAGTTGAAAAGAAAAAATTAAGTCCTACCTTAAGTGTTGGTCATATCACGTCTGCTGTTGGGTATGACTGAAAAGGAAAAATATATATTTATTTTTGAAAAATTACACCAATAAGACACAATGCCAGCAGTGAGTAAGAGAAAGGTTGGCTCTCACTATTTTCTCTTTTAACCCACAGCCTTATGCAAATTAATTGAATCAATCTATGTAGTTTCTTTTCTTTTACCATACAGTAATTTTTAGATGCACTGGAGTTACAGGTGTAATAAATTCCTTTTTTTTCTAGATTAGGTCATTTTAATTGGTGTGCAGCAATATGAATCTATTTTCAGGGTTTATAATGAAATTTGTTTGGATTTGAAAAGTATTCCGTCATCCTTTATTGCATCAGATTTTTATCACACCTAGAGACTATTGTCTTGATTAGTTTTCCTACGGCCCTTGTCTGCGATGGACGTAACTCCAAGGAAACGTACAAAAATTGTAACGCTACACGAACGCATTGGCAAGCCTTACTGAAAGATCGCGGATATTGTCGTGTCATCATGGTATAGAAATAAAACGCATTCATCAGTACAAACGTAAAGAAAAATGCGGTTGGAAGAGAAAGACAACGCTAAGAGGAGACGTATACGTGATCAGGGGAAGTGTGAATCATCCTAGGCAGGCATTATTTGTTTAGTTTCAGTTAATTTGCACACGTGTGTAGCTAGTCAACGTTACTGACCTATGTACTTAAAAATTATCTAATTTATCAAAATGGCGTAGTTTTATTTTATTTTCATATCATTAAATTTCTTTGAAATCCAAAATTATTTGCATTTATAATGTGTTTTTATTACAGTTTTCATGCGTACGGAATAAAAAATTATAAAACTTTAAATGTTCGTTTATGGAAAAATCTATTTGCCAAAGTAAAACAGAAATGAAGTCAACAACAGACCCCACGACCCAATCTAATATATGTTAACAAAAAGTTCACTAGTCAATATTAATATTACGGAGCTACGAAAATCAAAGCTAAAATCGAAAAGAAGATTCTATTTTTGCATTTCATGTTAAATTAATTATCCCATGTAACGTGACTACTGTAGTGTCACGTGCCTACTCTAATGTATTGTGACTAAATACCCATAGGCGAGGGGAAAAACAATACACATTTGCTACTTGTGTTTTATTTACCAATGTTGGTAGGTGAGTGTTACACAAATCCAAACACAGACAAGTTTATTAACATTTAAATTTCTCATAATTTTCTGCAGCCAGTGTCAATATCGCTTTTAGAGATAAGAAACTGTTGTTACCACTGCAAGAACAGGACAGGTAAATGCTTTTTTTTTTTGTCAAGTGCTTATTTACCTTTTACTTTAATGATATCCCAGTGACAAGATATTTCATCTCGACATCTGTCACTTGCAAAATTAGGTAAAACATCTCGTAGAAACGCAGATGAAACCATAATCACAAAAAGAAAGCTAGGTATTTCTAAACAAGTTCGTAAAAGCGTAAAGAACGGACTAACTATTATTTGTAAGAAAGCAATATAATCAGGAGAATAAGTTCAAGAAACTAGCTCCAAATTTGAAATATCAAAAACAAACAAGTTCAGAAATCTAAATATCCTGAAAGCGTTACAACAGCCGATGGAGAAATCTGAAAGTGCTGGTTTAATCAAATGTGCTGCTTTTGCCAATGTAATATGAAATATTGACACAACAAATTATTCACGCAGACCAGAAACCAATGCTTGAATAAGGATATACTTCCTTTATTAAGTTATTTCAGGGGACATAGTTTTAATCATGGCTGAATCTTATAATTTAGTACCCAAAATGCTAAACTTAACTATCTGGGAATTCTTATAACAGACGGCAGAAAATATAACATCGAAATCCGAAGGCGCATCGAAATAGCAAAATATAGCATCCAAAAATTAAAATAGAAAATAATAAAAAAACAGTATATTTTTCTTAGAAGCAAAGATAAGAGTGCTCAGCTTGTGTGTAATATTAATTTTGTAGTATGGCAGTGAATGCTGTATAATTTATTCACAAAGATAGAGGAGTCTTCAGTTAATGGAGATGTTATTCTACAGAAAAATATTGAAAATAACATGAATGGAACATGTGGACGACGTGGAAGTTTTAAGTAAAATCTGACCAAAAAGAATATTTGTTCTTAAGAATGTGTATTGCACTTTTAAGGACAGATAATAAGAAAACAGTGCGTGGGGAACTTGACACAAATATAATAAAAACAAGAGGGGCAGAGAGAAACATAAACTGAGCCACCTAACAAGATAGCTAGCAGAACAATTACTTGGAGGGATAAGAAGGGAACAAACACTTTGAGCTACGAATGATAGAAAATTGTCGAGATTCAAGATCACGCACGTCATAAGTTTGTTAGTGCAAACCTTATATAAGCAAGATCTGCTAAAATTCGAACTCATTTCGCTGGTTCTATTTTCTAAGCTTATAAACAGCATGCCAATCAGCACCGGAAAATGTAACCATAAACAAGTACCGTAAACAATAAAAACATTCTTTCGTTAACTCTGCCCTCTTGGAAGCAGATGACGATCTATCGCGTGAGCAAATTTGTTTTTCTCGCAGCCGCTCTCCGATTTGTCGTTCCAAGACGATATCCACTGCACTACAAAGCACATACAATTCAGTAAATATCTCATATCTAGTCATATAAGACGCACTTCCTCTCCGATTAAATATTCAAAAATTACCCCGCATCTTATACCCGTATTATTGAATCTATATACTAGGTACACACGTAAACACTTCTGTTGGGCATGCAATTCCCTTGATGAGATCAAAATGATTTTTCTATGATAAGATTAAGAACAAGTAGAATTCGAACTCGGTTCCCTGATCTCTCGTTCCGAGCCGATATCCACTGCGCCACAACGCACATCCATGTCTTGGATTAGCAAAGATAAAAGATGTGGTTTTATCGAGTACTCATTTTTTAACATGGTAAAATAAATACATTTTTCAGTAACAGATGTAATATCATTATTGTATAAATCTATGATAAAATAGGTTATTCTAAACTGTGATATTTATGGCACGATTTACGTAGATAGATAGCTAAATAGATGTCAATCCTTGTGGAATTACAACTATTAACATATTAATTGACACTCAACAAATAGTATGGTCTTTCACTTCTTCCCTGAACACGGAAACGTCGTCTCTTTGCTTTATCTTTTCTTCCGACTGCATTTTCCTTTATGTTTTAAACTGATGGATCCAATCTATTTCTTCGCCTTGATGACACAACTGACAGTTGAAAGGCTGACACCAGCAATAACTGCAATCTCTCTGTAAGGCTTGCCAGTGTGTTCGTGCAGCGTTACAATTTTTGTACGCTTCGTTGGAGTAACATCCAACGCAGAAAATGGCCGTAGGACAACTAATTGACATTCGAAACAATAGTGTTTGGGCGTGATAAAAATTTGATGCAATAACAGATAACGAAATATTTTTAAAGTCAAATTTTTCAAACAAATTCAATCATATACACCAAAAATGGATTCGTATTACCGCACACGACTGAAAATGACCTAATCTGTAGAAAAAATAGAAATGGATTAAACCTTGACACACTTCTTCTTCTTCTATATGCCCTGTCCCTTCGGGACGTAGGCGATCACGATTTTCTACGTCTCCCTATCCCTTGTGGCTCTTAGTATGTTTGCTCCTGTTACTCCTGTCAACACCCGTTCCGTTGTCCACCTGATCAGGCCTTGCAAATATGTTATCTGCTCGCTTACTCTGTCTCTTTTTCCTTCTATCTGGCCTGTCAGTATCAGGTTCTCCAAGCTCTCCTTCCTTATTGCATGACCCAGGAACTTCAGTTGTCTCTTCCTGATGATCAGTATTAATTTCCTTTTCGTTTCCATTCTTTCCAACACCTCATCGTTGCTTGCATGCTCAGTCCACGATATCCGCAGCATCCTTCTGTAGAACCACATTTCCGCTGCTTCCAGTTTTGGCTGGTCTAAAACTGACCGTATGATTAAAGAAGGGAAACTAAAGCAGTTGTTTCAATTAATTTACACAATTGTAGAGGTTAAAATAGAAAACAGTGATGACCAACCTTCCATTTGCTTTCTGCTGGCATTGTGTCATATTTACATAATTTTTCAGAAACAAATATATGTTTTCCCCTTTTCAAACCCACACATAGGAGAACCTGAAAACACCAACATTTAAGATAGGACTTAATTTCTTCGAACTTCCTTCTAACTATGTTCGTAACACACATAGAAAAAATGGCCCAGTGATGTTATTATATCGTCAATTTAGTTAGCCTCCGATTTCGTTGTCTTCCTTTCATATTTCAGGTATTCTTTTCTATACTTCTTTGAATATACATCCGAAGTATTCCGCATCTAATATATATAAATGCATATATTTACGTATCATTAAAGACGTCCCACATATATTTATACTGGTGGTAATATTGCAGATTATTGTAAATTGTAAATATTTAACACATTTACAGAAGTAACGGTGGTTGAGAAATCTGAAATATCAAAGTAGATGTGATTGTCCAGTAAACTGTAAGCCCTCTCTTTTTCTGAATAACAGCAGATAAGCGAGGTATAAATCCAATGAGGTACTGGAATTGTCGTGTCAATATTTTTCAATTAATTTACACTAGGATGTAATGTAAATCTTAGGTCGATATTATTTCTTGTTACTATAATTGTTTTATTTAGTAAATAAATGTAATTGAATAGAGGTTACTGTTTTGTTCCCATAAAATATGTAATTGACTGATAATGGTCTGAGTAATTGAAAATCTTAACAAATGAAATGTGCCTAACATGATTAATCGAATTTGCTGTTTTTGCCAATGTAATGTGAATTATATTCGATCCCTACAGAGGAGCACATTTTCTTTAATAAAGCTTTATATTGAAAAGGCCTGTAGACATCTATTATACTGCTTAGATAATAGGGATATTTAATCGAATGCATGGATTTTTTATATAAGATTTATAGCAAAATATAGATAGATATTAATAGACTGTTATTAAACATGAAGCTAGGATACTAAAATAACCTGATATGAACTGAAGTATAAGTTATATTAAAAGAAATAGATTAACATTCATTTAGATTATGGGTATACTGGAATAATATTTTTAATATCGTTACATTTAGATGGATAATATCAAGTTTAAGTATTCTAAAAAAGAAGTGCTGCATTGTTATGTGATGTCTGTTCCTCAATATAGCAGCGAATGCGAGACAGTCTCATTAAAAATGAAGGAAAGATTTGAAGCCACCGAAATGTGATTTTACAGAAGGATGCAGAAGATACCACAGACAGATCATGCTAGCGACGACGAGGTTTGGAAAGAATGAACACGAAATGAAAACTGATACTTAACATCAGAAAAAGACAACTGAAGTTTCTGAAACATGTAGGAAAGAGGGTTTGAAGAAGCTGATACTCACTGGGCGGAGAGAGAGAAGGAGAGACAAAGAAAAGCAACGCGTGAAATACTTGATGGATTTGAGTAGATGGATGGCAGAGCGAGGTTTGAGCAGGATAACAAGAGACAGGTTGTTAAGAGCTACAAGGGATACGAGACGTGGACGGCCATGATCGCCTACGTCTTGAAGGAACACGGCACATAGAAGAAGTTAGCAAAATTACCGAAAAATATTTTAAAATACTAAAGAGTAAAATTAGGCAGTAAAATTGCCATTGGCTTCAATCACGACATACAAACGACTTTAGAATCACCTGCAACTCTCTTGACAGCCTACTGAAGTTAGTGAATGGTGAATGGTGCCATAATTCATGCCTTCAGTTCATTCTTGATTTTGCAAGGATTTTGTTGAACTCTTCCTCAACTGCGCTATAATCAAGAGGATTGAAGTCTGGGTAGTTAAGTTGATACATGTAAGAGGTGTTGTGGTCGCTGCGATTGTTTGGGTTTTCTTGTTTGTGTGGCATGGTGCAAAGTCCTATTGCCAGATACAGAGTCTTTACCCTCTTGACCCAGGGCAGTTGATCTAGGCCTCTACGTTGAGTCTGAGGCCCTGTGGGAAGATGAATAAAGGCCTAACTTCGCCATCACCAGTGATCATTTCAAACACCTTTGTAACCAACATTATGCTCATTCAACTCTTTCAGAATTTTTTGCACTGGCCTCAGATTGACACTCAAAGACTCTGAAATATCCGTATTGGAGCGTCTGGCGTGAATGCCAATAAGTACAGCATGCGGTTTTCAAATTTCTGGCCGAGCGAATTACGTCTCACAGATGATGCATAACTGGCTCTACTATGCTGTTCAGTTGATAAAATCAACAGGAACGTGAATGCGCGAAATTAAAAACACAACATGACGACAATTTAGCCATTGCAACCTGTATCAACATGGCGTTAGTATTCTTTTAACGAATCTCCCTTCTCGTAGGTGAACCTTGATACCTCCTAATTATACAACCATTCGGCAAAAGAAAATTTGGCCAACTTGTTAAAAAGTATATATTTCGAGCTGGCAAGCAATTAATCGACGCGCTACCGTGAATAATTTACAAGCGTCTTTAAAAGTAGAATTTATTTTAAGAATATTTCTTTCTTTTTGGTTGTAAAGTTTCTTGAGGCATTTTCCTTGAAGAAAAAAATAACAAATTTTTGAAGGAAATAGAAACTTCCACGCAGTTTTCACACTTGAAAGCATTTGCTGATTTCTTCGCGACAAATATGCCCCCAGAAACTGCTTTTTACTTCATCATGTAGACTTAAAGTTAAATTAGAAATTCTTTCTTCCAGCTGTTTCTTAATGAAAGCATAACAGCGGAATAGCGGTTTCTTTTTCTTTTCTTTTTTGTTTTTACTAATTTCTGGTTATTTTTGTTAAAAAAAGTAATATTTGTAATACTGTTATATGTAAGATTAAAATATAATTTGCTTACAAAATTGATTCAATAAAAAAGTGCATGGAGAATGTTTTACTTATGCAGCAAAAAGATTATACTGGTAATAGTAATTAATACCAAAACACTCATGCATACTCATAAGGATGATAAGAGATACAAATCAATATATTAGATTAATAGTGGATTAAAAATAAAAAATAGAAAAGAAAATCTGTCTAATTTACATATTACGTCCTTCGAAAGGATTTCAGTTTAAAAATGATTTTGTCGATAGAATCTTATACATGCAGTTATTTTTTCTTTTATTTTCTATCCCTCTTCATGCACTGAATTTCATCCATGAACTCATTATAACGCTGAAAAGTACTTTCAAAGGACGAATCTCTTAAATAAGGTGTTTATTTATTTACTTTTTTATAATTTGTTCATTTCAATTATCCATACGTACACAAGGGCCTACAAAAACTTTCGTTGAATTTGAATATTAAATACTTTTCGCTCTATCCTCTTTCATTCAGTACGCCCTGCGAGAATTACGCTTTTCAAATCGACATTCCTTCGTATGTGTCCGGTAACTTCAAATCCCGCTTTCTGGTTATAAGCATGAGTGTCACCCTCAATATGTCTATAAAAAAGTTTCTAAATCAACTCGTGTAACATAAGCATGAAAGTATAAGATCTTCGAATTTAGGCAACGTCGAGGCTGGCTAGTAACTAGATGGGAGATTGCTTAGGAATGCCAGGTGCTAATTTTGTGGATGGTATCGGGGATAATTGCTAATCAGAAGTTGAGTTCTGCTTTCATGTGGGACCTTTATATTAAGATCAAATAGCTATGGGTTAATTAGTAATACTTATATTCCTATCTCATCGCCCAATAGTATTCTTACAATCTAAAGCTATTTTCTAGCTCGAAATAATCTGCAATGGGTTGATAAGCAATAGAAAACAAATCAATCAATCAATCAATCAATCAATAAGGATGAAAAAACAAAAAAAGATCCTCTAACATACGTCTGTTTCGAATAATATCCTTGGGTATCTTTTAAGCACTGACAGCTACTGAAATGGCGTAGCAGGAAAGCATTTACTCTCTGCGTTTAGGTAGCAACTCCTATCTACGCAAACTTATGTGTACACACACACAAACATATATATATATATATATATATAACCACTATATTGAATCCATAGCAAAATCTACTGCTAAGAAGATTGGGTCACTATGTCGATCCAGGATGTTTTTTCCACCTGAATCCATCCTGCATATATATAAGTCAACCATCCGTCCGGGCATGGAGTACTGCTGCCATTTATGGTCAGGTGCCCCTGCCGTTCTCCTCAGTCTTCTTGACAAGCTCCAAAGGAGAGTCTGTAATGTGATAGGTACTGATCTGGCGACTCGACTGCAGCCACTTTCCCATCGTCGAAATGTGGCCTCCCTCTGTCTCTTCTATAAATACTTTCATGGCTTCTGCTAGGATGAGCTTAAGTCACTGATGCCTCCTCAACAGGTGTTTACTTGTACAACCAGACTGGCAACTGGGTCCCACCCATTCACAGTCAGGTTAGCCAAATGCAGACGACAATTCTACTCCTGCAGCTTCCTCTCTCGCACTTCCCGCCTGTGGAACTCACTCCCGTATTCTTGCTTTCCTGACGGCTACAACCCCCAGAAATTTAAAAGCAAAGTTAATACTCATCTACTAACCACTGGACCCTAGCTCTCCCCCCCTGTATAACCTTCACTTTCTCTCCACCTATGTATCTGTCATCGCACCTGCTTTCTCAGCTTTCTATTGTTCCTTTCTAACTAGCTTGTACTCCTCACTCTTTTCTAATTAATATTTTTACATTTATGTAACCCCCTGCACATCAGTGGCGTTTCTACCTTGCTCGGGGTGAAATGATTAAAATATATATATATATATATATATATATATATATATATATATATATATATATATATCTTTAAAAAGAACAGACGTCATATTATTTAAACCCAAACCCGAGGAACCTTTCGGCCAACTCTTATCAAAGGTTCTCGTTGGCTTTAATTTTAAGGGAAATAAGGAAAAGGACAAGGCAAAATAAATTATTTACAATGCTGGGAGATGATGGAACTCGTTTAAAAATAAATTTATTGAAAAAAACACATAAAATGTAAGGGGGGGGTGTAAACATGTAATTACACAATAGTGTTTAAGAGTGTAAAAATGTTACACTCACAGACTCACCAGCAATTGTAAGGAGCGTAAAAACTACTCTTTCTGTCTGCACAGGCTCGGCTGATGAATTTTCAAGCAAATTGCTTCCAAAATACGAAGATGGTGGGTAGACCGAGCACTGTGCAATATATATATATATACGTTCTCACACCCTGATTGAGCACTCTGGAAGAATGGTAGACTTTGCAAAACAGTAGCTAATCTAGCTTCTACGCATCTTTCATTCAGTAATGAATTAGAACATTCTCAGCCACTGGTGTATGCTTACATGCTATTTTTCTACCAAGCGCCCGTAGCTGAGAGTTAGAATCGCCGACTGATGACAATTCGGTAGAATTTCAATCCTAGTTAAAAGCAATCGGTTGTCTAACCGTACCGATGTGTTGTGACTCAGCGAAACAGAGCTGTCTGCATATATATATATATATATATATATATATATATATATATATACTACAATACTTGGTATATCAATCAGGTAAATTCCGATAGAGACGAACTCAAAAGAACTCAAGGTTATATTCATCTATTTAATTTAACAGATATATATATATATATATATATTACTCTGTTAAATTAAATATATATATATATTACTAGTAATATGTAAATTTATTTATTTTTAAGCTAAATAATTAAGTTTAAACAGCTAAAATTAAATAGAATATTTAGGCTTACCTTTAAATTAATTTTTTTAAATTTTTTAATTTTATATTGTATTTGTTTTGTTGATTGTATAATTAGTATGATTTTGTTTATAGTATAGTGAGTATTTTGTGTTCACAACAGATTAACTATTATTTCTTAAATATATTTTAAATTTTTTAGACTCCAATTTCTTATGCTTTCACCGTTGATTTAAAATATTTATTTATTTTTTATTTTCTCATTTTTTCCTATCATTTTTTCTTTCTATTTTAAATTTATTCCTCACTTTTTCCCTTTCCGTTTACGCTTTAAGATACACACACACACACACTCACACTCTCTCTCTCTCTCTCTCTCTCTCTCTCTCTCTCTCTCTTCACCCACTTTTTTTGAGTTTCAACTCTACAGGTCTGCAGGCCAACTGTCAGGCTGAACGTATCTTCGAACTTTCTTGACATCCGCCGCTACGAGTGTTCTCTGATTATATGTTGTGTATATATATGCTTATGTATGAATATGTGTGCGTGTTCGCCGATTTGATGTATTTTTTCTTATAAGGGAGCAACCGTTATTTTTATTCGTTTCTTTTTTGGTCTTTGTGAATCTCATTCATGTAAAATCCTTTGTACAATAAAGACAGAAGCTGATGATGGGTCGCCTTAAATCGCACACACTTCCGATTTAGCATGAAATAAGGTGTCTGCTTTAATTTTTCTTAAATTTGCTCTATATGTATTTATATACATATATATTTAGAGCTCTCTTAGACAGTTACCTTACCACTGTTTGTACAGGATACTCCTTTGGATTCTTCTATACCCATACTGCATGCTGATATATATATATATATATATATATATATATATATATATATATATATATTAGTCATCCACATACAAGCCTGTTTCGCTGTATCACAGCTCGTCAGTGTGGCTAGACGCATCCACTTGCTTCTGGCTGGGATCGGAACTCGACCGATTTGGTGTCAGTCGGAGTCGCTACTCCCTAAGTCATCGACGCATGGAATCAGAGAAAGGAAATTTTAACGTGTTGTATATATATATATATATATATATATATATATATATATATGTGTGTGTGTGTGTGTGTGTACACACATCGTGTGTATTTATGCAAGTTTCGTTAACAATGACAGACAAGGTGTTATGGTTTTATATAATTTTTCATATGATCTTATTTTTTTTCTTTTCAGAATGTAAACTATATAAAAATTGCCTCCGCTTATCTCCGCCGTGTACCATCTAGATGTGGGTGATCATAGCTTTTCGCCAGTTTCCTATCCTTTGTTGGTCTCAATAATGCCCTATTCTTCGTAAACCGTCTTTCTCTTTATAGCAAATACTGCTTCAATATTTGTCTATACTTATGATTTTAGGAAGTGCATACATTACATTGTTCGGCCTGTTGTCCACAGTTTTATTGCCATATTTACGGTATTTCAGCCGTTGTATGTTCTGGCTTTCTTTAGGTAAGTGGAATTTTGAGAAGCAAACCTATTATTTCGATACCTCAAACACATGGCCCAGTGGATAAAAACGTTAGTTAGTTCCAGTGACTTGACCTAAAGAGTTGTGAGTTCAATACCAGATTACAGCAGAATTAGAGAATTGATTTAAAATGAGATAACCAAGACATCCAGAAGCGGCATGGCTTATGGAACGAGAACAATATACCCAGTGATCCTAATATATCAATTTTCCTTAACCTTTTAAGGAGTTTTTTGTGTTCTATTCAATGGAAATATTTTGCTATAATTGCTTTCCATGCATTGTTATGCAGTTTGTGGTCGTTCACGAGTCTTCTCTATGGCAGTCTGGATGCTGCATTAGGCTTATTCGAAGTTTCAACCTTAGTTTCCATTTAATCGAGAGGTGGTCGCTTCCACAGTGATCACTTGGATAAGTTTTGCAATGAACCTGTTTATAGTAAAATACTCGATTTGATTTTTCGTGTCACATCCTGGGCTTCTCCATTTCTATAATCGTCTTGGGTGTTCTTGAAATCAAGTATTGGTTATTACCTGGTCCTTTGCTGTGCCCTAGTGGAACCATTTTTCTCCTCAGTCATTGTAGTTTCCTTGTCCAAACTCTCCTTGCCTAATTTGGCATTCAGGTCTCCCATGACAATTCTAATTTCTTATGTTTTACACTAAGCCTTGGAACTGTATAGTATGGAGTAGATATATTCTATTTCCTCTTTTGTGTTTTGCAATATCAGTGCATACACTATTATAACAGCTATGTTGAAAGGAATTTTCTTTCAGTTTGACAGCGAGAACTCTTCCAGATAACTGGCAGTATCCCAGGATGTATTTATTTATATCTTGGTCTAGTATTAAGCCGACTCCTATTTCATTATTTTTACCGCCTGCATATATGATTCTGTGATTGTCCCTGAGGAAATCTCCGTTTTTTGGCCACCTAGTTTTGCTTATTCCTAAGTTGTTGATATTCAATCTGCTCAATTCATGTTTGACTTTCGCAGACTGTCCATAGTTGTTCAGCGTTTCTGAAGTTCCATGTCCTTAAATAATTTTTGGTGCAAACAGTCGTAGGATAATGATGACACCTGTTGCTCATGTCGATCCTTTCCGGGCGAAGGATCAGCTCCTAGGAATTCTGTCCCCTTTACCCCGTTTACTCTAGTAGTTGCTCTATGATAGTCAGGTGACAACTGTTGCCCTTGTCGGTCCTTATCGAGTGAGGAGTTAATTCTTCTGGGATTAACACCTTCACACCGTTGAGTTATATATATTGATTTTTCAAGGCCATGATTGTTCTTGGGAATAATTGTGGAGTGATTTACCGTTGCCGTCTCCACGGTCGAGACACCCCTCCAAATATCTGTTGATTCTGTCCTTTTGTAGGTATTATATTACGTCTTACGGGGTTGCTATCATATCGCCTCAATCAAAAGACCATGGCGTTGGGTAGCCGGTTTAATCGCCGACATTTAGTTTGTTGTAACAGAACATACACACGATAAAAAATATATTTGTATCTTTCGGGAGGTGGGTTAGGTTGGTATCTCTCTAGCTGTATTTGATAATGCACTTATGAGACCGTATAAGTAGGGTGTTTGGAAACGAGAGAATGTGATTATTAAGTTACGAGTATATAAACCCAAATTGCAACTTTTATAACTATATTAAAGCTTTCAAAAATAAACCTTCATATCATAAAAAAGTTAAATGAAAAAAAAAGCGGCTTACAATAAACGCAAAGAACGCAGCTTCAAATTTGAACATTTATCTACTTAGTCAAGTAAAATTTAAATTCTAAAAATATAATAAGAGAAATTTCACTTTTTCTCTACTGTTAGTTTTCTTCATTGTTCAGCAACTTGATGAGAGCAGAGGAGTTCATAGTCAATATATATATATATATATATATATATATATATATATATATATATATATACACTGAGAGAGTTATGTAGAGAGAAAGGAGGTTAGCTGCAGAGCTTACTCTGAATGAAAACAACTTCGAAGAAATATTTTCGGACATGGTAGTGTCAAATTGTCTACCAATAAATTTTTAAGACACAGCAGATATAAAAACGAAATATTTAATCATTTTGCAATTGTTATGTACATGTTTTAAGCCTTAATAATCTAGAATTATCTTCGATACGATTAATTCTGTTCTCATATTTACACAGAAATTCCGCTTTTTAAATGATTAAAAGTAAAATCATCCAACAAAATTAGTATAAAAGTAAATGTCAACATAGGCAAATAAATTTCACTTCTATTCTGTTTTTTTTTTTTTCATTTTAATAAGCACCTTCATTGTTTAAATTTGGATCCTAATATTTCTTGCTTGTAGAATGTCAGTATTGAATGTTAATATGGTATATTGCAAATGACCCCGAGGTCATCTTCTCTTTGTCAGATAAAGCTAAGCTCATTGCAATAAACGCTGCTTATAAATCCACGTTATGATTCTCACAGAGCACAAACATTCTGATATCTCTAACTTGGTTCAGAAATTTTCCAAACTTGTCAGAAGCCTGAATTCTACGAAGCCTAGTGGTACACATAAAACCCATGTGGTTGTTCTTAAGAACATTAGCACAAAGCTATCTTCAATCTGGGAAAAGTATTGTAGCTGCTGAGAAATTATTTTAAGCATATGGAAGGTATCTGTTGCGCGATCACCCTCGTCGCAAAATGATCTCATCAGTCATTTTAATGTCATCAGCATCATCAGCAAATATACTGAGTCTATCCGCATTAAAAAAGTTTTATTACCTTAAGAAAAAATTCTGAACGGCCAAGAGTTGTATTCTGTTTCACTAGTCTACGGCAGGTATCTTAAATATCGTTGCACACGGAATCAATGAAGCGTCTGATAAATTCGTTACGCGAGTGATTGGCTCAGTTTTTCGAAAGGATGTGACGACAATAGGGTTGCTATATAAAATATATAGGAATCTCTTGAAGCTTCTTTGCAGTTATGAAGTTCTACATATCAGGTAATCCTATGAAGTTCATAATTATTGGTCAATCCTCTGAAGCACATAAGATAATTGCTGGCGTCCCAGAGACATTCTCTTGGCTCTGACCCTCTTTCTGTTTTGTATTAAAGATCTTGAGAATATTTTAAATCATTACTTGCAGAAAATCCTTAAATTTATGGATACAGCACAAAAACTGCATATGATCAGATCTTGTCTTCTTCCTGATCTTACCTTATCCTCACAGCTACACAAGGGAAAGACTGGCTTGTATCATTCAATGGCTCTAAAATTAAGCAAGGAACGTTTCAGCATAACTAGCAGGCATTAACATTTCGTCAGTTTTGATGAAAGGCTGTGCTCTCAATGATGTACCTTGCATTAAACGTCAATTTGGACTAAAGCTCATTGCACACATCATCTATGTTTGTACAATTATTAAACATTTTGAAGAAATGGTCAGTTTCTTAGACCGCCCCTAAAAGTTCATGACTCTTGCGATACATGAGGCAAATAAAAAAACAAAAATAAAATGAAAGACATAAAGGTGGGCTGGAGGTATGTAATCCTGACTTTCCATCCTTGACAAATTTCAAACGCGATTACGCCGTCTTGTGTTCGATAACAGCAGCTCTAAAAAGAAAAAAATAAGTTGCTAGCATCTCTATATACTGTTGCTATATTCAAGCCAAATGCTCAGTAGTCATATTCTTTAGTTCTACCCTCCAGACACCTACGTCCAGGACTCACTATGTCACAGGAGCAAGGTGGAATCATCATCATTTTTCTCATACTCTATTGAAGAGAAGAAATCTCCACAAACTGTTTTTCTTGAGATCCGCGGCCTTGTGAATTCACAAAAGGGTGTTTCTTCAGTCACTACGATCTTAATCTCTTCAGTTCTAGGTTAAACAGTTGTCTGTTCTATTTATATTCATGATATACACGACGATATTAAATATTCTCTACTTTAAGTTGTTATTAGTTCTCTGAGAACAATCTATATTTTTACACAGTAGTACCTACGTGCGTCTCGCTCTAGAAAGAGATATGAACGTACGCACAGACAAAAGAGATAAAGCATAGGAACGCAGGACGACGTACATACAAACACACATAATAAGTGAACAGGAAATATAAAACGAAAAGTGAATTACTTCAAAATATATATCACCTATTTTAAAGGAGGAGAGAGTATTATTGTATTTATAGCTTTTTGAATATTTCAATATGAATTACAAGGCTTCCTTTTCTGTCTTCATCTTTATTCTCCTTCAACTAAAGAAACTATTCATTCGTTTATTTTAAATATTTTTATCTAGTTGTGATCAACATAGCAAGTAATAGTCTTTATGTTATCATGCAGTAATAGCTATCTAGGTACTTATGTGTGTCATGCTTTTGTTGTGATAAATTGAATTAAATATATTTTGTAACTGAATTATATTTCCAAAGAAAGAATAAAACAACAAAGACACGCAACAAGAGAACGGCATAGAAGATGAGAACGATTACGAGCACAAGTGAGACAAGCAATCCTGAAACATAATACAGAACGAATTCAGGCAAGAAGGAATGATATGAACGAAGAAGAGAAAAAACTTTATTTTGGGGAACTGATATGTACAGCGATTAAATGAGACAGATGAAGATGTAAGAAAACTTTATCTTGAGAATTTAAGAAACAAAATTCGGCTACGAAAAAAATTATATCAATGAAGATCGGCCTTTACAATTCTACGTTGGTGGCATGAATGTTTTTTTTTTCAACACTGCCATAGAGAGGCCTGATTTTTTGTCAAAACAAAGAAAAATCACTTCTTCTTATTCAGGAGTATCCAGTTATTCTCAGGCAATTATTTGATGGGAATACTCACGAAGGAATTAATGTTAAAAACAACCTAAGAAACTTTAATTCAGCTTTTGTCAAATATATCACAATGTCATCAATCTGTATACGAATAGAACTGATGAAAGAAAATATGATCAACTATACATCATTGAAACAAATAAAGCAATACGTACCAGAGCTAATGCCAAGAAAGTTCCAGTTGATAATTATTTTCATTTGAGAAAATATCACTTACGATTAATAATAATCTCTATGCAGCAGGATACAAATCCCAAGAACCATTGAAATTAAATATTTAAAACAGCTACAATAGAAAAAATCTTTCAAGGAGGTAACTATGCAATGCATATCAGGCCCGGATGCAAGACGATACAACATTCCTACAAATGATGAGTTTTCAACAATATTTGTGTTTTATGACGGAGCCCATCCAGTCCATCGTGATATTGTAGTATATCCCATAGAACAGCATGAACATATTATATCAGACATTTCTTACCATTTATATCATATGGTTTATCTTTTTTTACTAATGGCAAACAAGGATGGCATGTCAATATACTGCATGTACAACATTTCCAAATAAAACTCAAAGCAGAATAACAATGCAAATATTCTATGCCTATTGTTTGGCCATTAAAAGTGTTTTCAGTGCAATCAACTAAATAGCAAAATTATTACAATACATTGTTGACACATAAGTTAACGTGGAAGCTTTTACGCTTGAATTTTATTGTAAATAGAAACCAACAATTTACTCCGTCCTTATGGAGCACCTAGAAAGATATAATGAAAATTCAGAATCTGAAGTCCCTGTAATTGTGCCTTTAACCTTCACTGGAATCTCAAGAAATATGCAATAATCATATCAAGATGCAATGGCAAAAGATTTCAAGTACGGAAAACCTGACCAATTTGCAACTTATACTTGCGATCCCAAATGTTTAGGAATTACAGAAAACCTAGGGCCTTATGAAACTGCTCAAAACAGGTCAGATTTAACAGCCCGGGTTTAAAAGTTACTCTTAAAAGAGTTAATGATTGATACAAAAAATACATATGCTGGAAGTACCTGTTTCACATATACATGTGACTGAATTCCAAAGAAAGAGCTCTCCCATATTCCCGTATGCTTACCATATTACGTGAGAGGAATATAATTAGAAGAGTTTACTCTCGCCTCCAACAAAAATCTGGTGTAGGCGTCAAAGCTAAACTCGCAGCCGAGATTGAAAAAGACCTCCAATCCATATTGGACTGGGGTAAGAAATGGCTAGTAAATTTTAATGCTTCTAAAACGAAGCTACTGTCAATTAACCATCATCGACAATCTCATCTACCTCCCATTAGCATGGACCAGGCTTGCCTTCCAGAGAGTAAAACACTACGCCTCCTTGGTCTCACACTTTCAGCGGACCTCAAATGGAATGACTATATCGAATCCATTGCTAAATCCGCTGCTATGAAAGTCGGTTCTCTGTGTAGGGCCCGGAAGTTTTTTCCGTCTAAATCTATCCTGCACATTTACAAATCTACCATCCGCCCGTGCATTGAATACTGCTGCCATATCTGGTCGGGTGCCCCTGCTGTTCTCCTCGGGCTTCTCGATAAGGTTCAGAGGAGGGTCTGTAATGTGATAGATACCGACTTGGCAGACCGCCTGCAGTCTCTCTCCCACCGGCGAGACGTGGCTTCCCTGTGTCTCTTCTATAAATACTTTCACGGCTTCTGCTCCGATGAACTTAGATCACTGGTGCCCCCTAAATACGAATTTGTACGGGATACTAGATTAGCAACTAGATCCCACCCTTTTACAGTGAAACCGATAAAATGCAGCCGTAACTTCTCCAGGAGTTTAAATGTAAGGTCAATACACATCTCCTAACACACTAACCTGCTCCCATTCTATCAAGCACTCTTCCCATCTGCCCGACCCTCATCCTCGCTATCCTTACTCATCTGTCACCTTTCTCCTGACATTCCCTATGTCTATCCACTCCTTCTCTTTACCTTCCCCTATGTAGCCCCATGCGCAATAGTGGCAGTGGAATGCCTTGCTTGGGGTGAGATGATTAAAAAAAAAAAGAAAAAAAAAAGAAGAATAAGTTGAGACCATCACTAATATTTTAGTATATCCTTTTTATAGAAGAAGAAATAATGGAGATAATGTACGAGTGAGAATTCATAAAGTAAACAGTAGATTTGTAGTACTATATAATAGTTAACTATTAATGATGAAGTACGCACTTCAGTAAAAAGCCTTAAATATATATTGAAATATGTACATAAAGTACATGACTGTGCATTGATGAAAGAGAGTAATCATAATACAAACAACGATGATGAAACTAATGAAAATGAATATAACGAAATATAACTTTACATTTCATGTAGGTGCATGTCTCCACCTGAAGAATTTTGGCGTTTATCAGAATTAAAAATGCATGGGCAGTCCAACACAGTATACAGATTAATGCCTCATTTACCTGATGAACTGCAAGTTTATTATAGATCAGGAGAGCAAAGACAGGGAGCTGATCGAACGGAAGATCGAGAAACTCATCTAACTGCTTTTCATTATGTTAAAAGTCCCGAATATTATTTATTTAACAAGCAGACTACACAGTTTAATATACTCAGCAATCCTGTAGAGATAGGAAATTAAGAATTAAAATCAACCTTCTTCTTCACTTTTATAAAAATTCACAATGATGGGTGAAATCCTGGTTATTCTCCAATAGAAAAAAGGATTGACCATGTGCTCAAAGAAAAAGTCGAAACCGGATTTCGCAAAAAGATGTTAGATTGATATTCTGACCAATGAAAATTACTTGCAAGACCATAAAGACCCGCGATCAACCGCAAATAAAAAAATCCAAATTACTAAAGGGCTTTGATCGATGTCAATCAGTCAGACAGTCAAGGATGGAAGCAGCAGAGATGACAAGCTAAAATGTAACGGGAGAAGCTTCAAGTGACCCAGATATTGTCCTCTTTCTCTTTTCTCTCGTGTGCTGATTCTTATTACTTCTTTTCTATGCAAAGACATTCCTACCAAACAAACGTTAATACATACATACGTACGTACGCATAAACCCTTTCCAGCAATTTACTACTACGAACATTTTCTACAACTCTTGATACCCTTAACTCATTACTAGTTTCTCATTGAACATTAACTACTACTACCTATTCTTGTTTTTTTTTCTTTGAATAAATTCCTATTTTAACATGAAAAATGCATATTTTTATTTTTCCACTCTTCCACACAATTCCATATATTTTAACATGCAACCAATCTTTTGATGATAACGATAATAACATTCTGATAATTCTGGATAAAAATTGTAAGCTGTAGAGAATTCGGTTATGTATGACACAAGGCCGAATCAGATAAGCCTTAACTATCCCCCTTTAGCTTCAAGTCTACGAAATGCTGAGAAAGTTTATTCAAAGGTGCTACTTCTTCATGTTTCATGTGTTACTTCTTTCATAGATCTTAGAACTGTTTAAAGTGAAGTATTCCGAACCTTTAAAAAAGCATGTATTAGATTACAAATTCTTGATGATGACAACAAAACACAAGAAACATTGGCAGAAGCAGCAATATATCAAATACCTAGACAAATTCTCAACATGTTTACAATGATATGCCTGTTCAGTCAATCAGTCAATGCACTGCAAGTGTGGAATGAAAACAGTTTCTAATGGACGATCACTTGCTAAGACATGACAATACTACTACTGAAAATATTCATTTTGTGAATATTATCTTGAGAGAAACCGGCATGAATTGTACTATGCTTGGCTTTCCGAACCAGTAGGAGAACCTTCAAGAAATGAGATTAGGAAATAAAATCTAATCATGAGCCGAAATTTATTAAATGATGAACAAAGAGATGTTTTAAAAGCTTAATCCATGTCGTTGAATTAAGTGATAGATAAGTGGAGCATAATAATAATTTTTTTTATTTGGATGCACTTTGAGGTTCTGGGAAAATTTTCCTCTTCAATATTATCCACGATTACCTTATGTCAAAGAATATACTAGTAAGTACTTTTTCTTAACTGGCATTGCAGCAACACGTTAGAAAAGTGGCAAAACTCTTCACAGCGTTTTCAAATTTCCAGTCCTTTTGAGTGAAACAAGTGTGTTTAATGTTGCATCGAATACAGATCAGTTAACAATTCTCAGGCAAGTGATTTTTTTATAATTGACAAAGCGTGAATGATACTTGCAAACGCATTGAGTGCTGTAAATAAGTGTTTGAAAAATATTTTGAAGAATAATAGTGTATCCGTTGGAAAATTATAATATTATGATGAGATTTTAAACAAATCTTTCCTGATGTTCTCAGAGCTCCACCTGCAGCTGTCCCTGAGGTCTGTCTCAAGTGGAATAAATTTTGTCAACTAACACTTATATATAACATGAAAGCAAATGAGTAAAACTTTTCAAGTTGGCTCCTGCAACTTAGAAATGGAATTATACAAATCTCTCTTAATAACGTCTCAGAATATAACATGGATATTCCTGAGACATGTGTATTTAATAATTCTCTAATATCTGATACATTTTTTTAATTGTTCACAGGAAGAAATAAAAAGTTGTGATATCTCCTAAAGATCCAGACTCCTTAGCAGTAAATGAAGAAATCTTAAGCAAGTTACCAACTGAAACTAAGACATTCGTAAGTATAGATTCTATAACACCTGATAATAAAGCAGAAGCTATGACCTACCCCATGTAGTTCATAAATCCCCTTACAGTTTTTGGAACATTACCTCATCATCTGAATTTAACCCTTTGTTGCAATTGTAACAATATGCAACAAAGGGTTAAAGTTGGACCCGTTATTATGTTGCACATAAACCTTTCAATAACACAGTGTCTTTGCAATGGAACATGTTTAGGGGCATTGCAGCTAAACCAGCATAAGATTGAGGTTTCAATTATTAGTGGATCTACAGCTCAGACGCGAGTACTGGTTCCAAGAATCAAACTCAATCCAAGCGAGGCAAACCTTCAATTCATACCGCATAGGACCCAGTTCCTTGTTCATCTGACATATTCTATGATTATCAATGAAGCTCAGGTAGATACATTTCATAGAATACACTTGCCACAGTCATGCTTCACACATGAACAACTCTACGTTGCTTTTTCAAGAGCAAGGTCGATGAACATTGTGAGAGGGCAATTCATCCCTCAAAATAAATCTTAACATGGCCACCGAAGTTGACTCACCTTCACTAGGAAAATAGTATATAGAAAAGAGTTGTAATGATCCTATTTCCTTTATTCTTATTGCATACTAACTTAAAATAAATGCATATATATATATATATATATATATATATATATATATATATATATATATATTAATTCAGATACTTCAATCCAAGGGAAAAAAGCAGGAAGGTAAATTCCAAAAACCCGATCCTAATTAATATTAAAAATTTTATTTTAATATTAAAAAATGATACAGGAAGAGAGCTCCATGTAATAAAATATTACAGAGCAAATATAAATTAAAAAAGGATTAATTCAATGATGTTGAATGGCCATTTCGATATGAAGATCCCCACGGGGGATAACACATCACCTCAGCAACAGAAAAATCCTTTCGGAAACTGGAGAAAAATTAGTCTACTTTTCCTTTTTAAATAGATTTGCAAAGAAATTAAAAATGAAAATAAAAAGGAAAAGTAAAAGAAAAAGATAAAACAAAATAAAAATAAAATAAAATCAAATAAACAAGAAAAGAAAAATTGACATCGTCTGGGTTCGCAAAAGAGGGAAAGAGAATTGTAACTAAAAATTAACAGACGGCCGTGTTAAATTGACGTAAGGTTAAGCAACACGGAAAAAAGGTGGGAGATAAGATATATATATATTTATGATATTTGATACATAAGCCGAAATAGCCCAGTTGGGAGGACGTTAGACTGAAAATTTAAAATTCTCTGGTTCAATTTAGGAATGTAGAAGCTGACACTTTCATTTTGAGATGTACGTTGTGGTTGAGTGAATATGGGTTCGGAATGAGAAATCACAGAACCAATTTCATTCACATATGCGCAAATATCATTGGGAAATGTATTAATCAGTCAATTATCCCTCCTGCTATGGATAACAGGATAAATTTGGTTCTAATTGACAACTAGTCTACCGCAGAACGTAATGACAACCTACTGCGGGAAAATTACTGCTCAGTCAGTCATGTTGCTTTCGAGACATGATCACCCAACGATGTATCACGTATGGCACTTAACTGACTGAATATAAAGTAAATGAGAGCATAGTATTTTATTAACCATATTAGTAGAAAATAATTAATCAAGATCCACTGAATTTTATTTGAAATCATAAACATACTATTACATGATTCGTGAATTGTTTTCACGGATTCAGCTAGTATTATTAAAAAGGCAAGGATTCTGACCCATTTCTTAAAGATAATAATTTTAACCTAACAATTTTAACTCAAACCTTGAGAAGATTATGATATAAAATAAAGAGGCAATATAGAATAGATAACAGTAAAAAAGTGTCTAATTATAGACTGATTCAATAAAAAGATAAATAAGAAGAATGGGCCTTCCTCTTTTCATCAAGTAAATCAATTTCAGAAGTTTCCAAAGACATACATCAGAGAGACATATACTGAGTTCATTTCAATTACGCTCTCACATCCTGATTGGACACTCTGGAGGAATGGTAGACTTTGAAAAAATAGTAGCTACTATAGCATTGACGCATCGTTCATTCAGTAATGAATTAGAACACTCTCAGCGTATGTTTAGATGGTATATCACACGCTAAAAGTCTGCCTCCTTCTACTGAGCGTCCATAGCTCAGAGGTAGAATCGCCGACTGGCGTCAATTCGGTCGGGTTTCAATCGTCGGTAAAAAGCAATCGGATGTCTAACCGTACTGATGAACTGTGATACAGCGAAACAGATTTGTCTGCGGATAACTATATATATATATATATATATATATATATATATATGCACTACAGACAAGATTTGTTTGAAGCTATCTACATTTCATCAACAAACTCTTTAAATTAAGCTATATTTTGTATTTTTAAGTAAAAGATAAAATTTCCGTAACTTCAGTGTATTTGCTTTGATTTTAGCGAAACTTACGTATAACATACAACAGTATTTCCACGAAGGCGAAATTTGAACAGTTTTGATAACGAAAGTAGCCTGGAGAAAGACTTTTAAAATAAAAGCAAATACGCTATAATTATTGAAACTTAATTCTGCACTGAAAAAAATATAAAATATCTCATTTTGAAGTGATTTTTAAGAAATACAGAGCGGATTTAACCTTTTTGCATATTCTATCTATCTATCTATCTATCTATCTATCTATCTATCTATCTATCTATATATATATATATATATATATATATATATATATATATTAACGAATTTTTAACGAAAATTGGTTATAAACAACCGTCAATTTAAAATGAATTGTTTGAACATTATCGATAAAAATAAGTATCGACAAAAATAATGTTCAAATAATTCATATATATATATATATATATATATATATATATATATATATATATATATATTCTTTAAACATATACTGTTAAATATAAGAGACAATGAATGTCTGTTATGTTTGATTATGAGCCGTTCGAATCATCGCAGTTTGGCTTTAATTTCTGGCGAAAATAAAGATAAATTTTTTATTAAGTTGGTTCTAAGCTTTCAACTGAAATTAAAGCCAAAATATGATGTTTAGAACAGACATACATTGTCTCTTATATTTAACAATATATGTTTAGAAAATTATCTGCTGCCTCGTTACACTAAATATATATATATATATATTCTAAACATATACTGTTAAAAATAAGATACAATGAATGTCTATTATGTTTAATCATGAACCGTTCAAAACATCGTATTTGGGCTTTAATTTCAAATAAAGACAAAGATTCTACAACATTTGGATATTTTTTTATATTAGTGGGTTCTAAGCTTTTGGTTCACATGAGCCATCTTCAAAGAGTTTATAAAGACGGTAACACAAAAACATCCACCATCAGCAAAGATTTTATCTTGTGTTGACATAAATCTCCGCTAAGCAACGGCAATACTTACCAAAAATAACAAACGCAGTTCGCAAATTTGCAATGTAGTTCTATGAAGTCACACCGCGTGATAGCGCGAAATGACAACCGAACCATATATTCAAATGCAATGTAATGTGTTATAACCAGATTTAAACGTGATTTTATTAAGTGTGGGTTGTTTAGATTTAATGTGCTTGGCCTCCAATATCTGAAGTAAAAAGAACCTTCAGATAAAAATAACAGAAAGAGAACATTTAAGAAAAGTTCTTAAAATTTAAGAAGATTTCTTAAATTTTCTTTTTTAAGGGAGCGACCCTTTATTCGCTTTTTAGAATCTCATTCGTGTAAAATACTTTGTTAAATAAAGACGGAAGCTGACGATGGTTCGTCTGAAATAGGCCTATACTTATATATATATATATATATATATATATATATAGAGAGAGAGAGAGAGAGAGAGAGAGATAGATAGATAGATAGATAGATAGATAGATAGATAGATAGATAAGAAGCTATCGGTTTCCCGTAATTATCAAAATCCCACTGAATGAAATGTTAACAGTTTTAATCTGGCCGAAATCTTTTCAGCTCCCTTTTTTATGCACAAACGTGTGTCTGATGCCAAAATGTTCGTATAATTTTAAAACTGCATTGAAATTGAATGTAGTACAGCTTTTTGTCGCTATACTTTGTAAGCAGTAGCCTATTTAAAAATGAGCAATATGCAATGAGTTACTTAGTGGGAGATATGAGAACCAATTTGAATAGCATATAACTACTACTGCACTCTATTGTGATATATATAATCACGGGTAAAATTGAACCATGTTTTGTAATCATGAATATAGTTAGGTAGCTTAATATGTTTATAGATTTTTTCTTACAAGCCTATGCTTATAGCTGGTGAAGCTACGTAGCAAATAGAAAAAATCATGTTGAAAATGAATGCCTTTAGTTTGAAATGTTACTCTTACCAACGCCGTTATTTGCAACCTGTATTTGTGCTACTTTTTGAGTACATCAGTTCCTGGCAAGATTTTCGAGGGTCTAATATGCTAATGTATGCTAATTAAATTTCCTCCCAACAAGCAATGGCTATGAAATCTGTTTCATATATCTCTCCTACTGTAGTGAGTGTCGAACGCTTGACTTGTGCCAGTATAATATAAGCTTATTAAATTCTTACCTATCTATCTCTCAAAATATATAAAAAAATATATAGCTCTCTCTATCCATGTGCGTGCGTGTGTGTGTGTGTGAGAGAGAGAGAGAGAGAGAGAAAGAGAGAGAGAGAGAGAGAGGTGTTTTGATGTTTTCACTATTGATGGACCCGTATAATTGTTTTCAGGACAGTTAATGTTACTGTATTTGATCAGAGAATTTTCTTTTCTTTATTCATAATTCATTTGAAAAAATATCGATCGATTGATCAGTGATGCTTTCATTGTAATCTTCTTCACGCAGCCGATCTTCATCAATGTGATCAGCGATTCGAGTCCGCTTTTAGCATTAATCGTTTCCAATTTCATGTCCATCATTTACAACTTTTTAATTGGAGCCGATTTTTCCATATTGGATATTTTTATCTTCACCACCATAATATTATTTTATTTGTTAATTTCGCCAATTTATTTCATCATAGTCAGTCTTCCCATTCGATTTTCAGATGATTTAGACTAAGTTCTTTAGTTTTTGCCAAGGCAAATCGTTACAGAGATGGATTGTGTTCTTTGGTCTTTTCTAGGATAACAAATTAAATTCAAAAACAATTTTGAAGAAGCATAGAAGCACATCAGGCTATTCTGCCTTAGATACACTCTTTGCCGCTATGACTGCAGGACATATGATGACCCTACAACATAATCGTGTTATGGGAGTTATAATATCAGAATATGTGGTTGTGCATTATGGTGCAGTGGATATCAACTCAGAACGACAAATCGGAGAGGCGAGTTCGAATTCCAGTTGAATTCCTTGCACTCACTTAAACACAAATACCCTTGGGAAAGGTATTAATCTGTCACGTCCCTCCAGTTTTGGGTTAAATACCGGGACAGATTGGTTTCTATAGCCTTGGCTGGCAACCAGTCTACCGCAGAAATCTATGGAAACCTACTGCGGGATAATCTTCTGCCCAGTCAGTCATGTATCTTTCGAGACATGATCGCCCAAAGCGTGTATCACGTATGGCACTTAACTGACTGACTAATATCAGAAAAGTGGCGAGTTGATGAGAATCACAGGATTTATTCTTTTTTCTGATAAATGGCAGGGAATTTTATACTTCATAGAAATAAACCTTTCGTCTAAATTCATTTTGGAAGGAATATTCATAACCATAAGTATATTGCTCGTTAGAGAACGGATACATTACAATTCATATTAAGGTCAGTCAGACTTCTGAAATAATCATTTCACTCATCTATGACATTTCCATTGCTTTGTTTGATTGGAATTAGCTGTTAATATACAATTTCCTTCCATCACTAGATATATCCATTTAATACGTCTTACCATAAAGAAGCGACAATTGATAATTTGAAAAACTTTTACAATTGCTATCAAACAGTGAAAGAGGTCAGCTGTTTTTTATACATACTCATTATTTTTTCATCGTTATTTTAATCAGGCTTACAAATCATGTGACGATGCAAAATGTCAGCAAAATTCATTTTGAGAAATTTGCATGTAAGGATTAGATGCAAAATTCTTAAAAAGCGGAAAGATTGGTCTAGTACACTCTTTGTACACGGTTTAGACACTGTTGTAGACGACTAAAATTATTTTAAAATAACATATATATATATATATCCTTTCACTCTGATAGAGAGAGAGATAGAGAGAGAGAGAGACAATAGCGAAGCAGAGTCGACTCGGTTCATTAGAGAGACAATACACCGATAGCGTCGGTTCAGTTAATTTTCTTTACTACGAGTTATTAAACTTCTTGCCTCATGTTCTTTCTTTAAGAGTGCTTTATTATTTTATTTATCTCGCAATAATTATGTGGACGAGTACAGAACAATATATATTGTTCTGTACTCGTCTACATAACTTATGGTACATATTTTTAAACATTATTTGAGTCCATTACAAAACCTAGTAAATTCGTAACTCACCACATTTCCACCTAATCTGTTTAGAGACTAACATGTCAAAGACTACACTAAAAGACTAAATATTTTAAACTCAACTGGTTTGTTGAATATTCTTTCTGTTTTAGGAGGTGTACTACAGCTTATTAAAGCTTGCACAAGAGAAAATTGGGTAGAATTAGCATTATCCGAATATTCCAAATTGAATGTACCTCCCTGGTAAACTAATGTTCAAAATTATTATACATCCTTTCTCTCTTTATGTTTTCTTTCAAAGAGAGGAAAATGCGATGAACTAAAACAACTGTATTTTACTGAATTTTTACACGTATGTATCTTCTGGGAGTTCGAACAGTCACGTGGTTTAACCACAGAGACTTTTCAACGTAGCTTAAAGTGATATCATGTTTCAACGATATTTGCTAGAATGAAGGTGATTCACCTGGATTAAACTTTGTGTTCTCATAAAAATCAACTACATCCTAACATTTTCATTTCGCCAATTTCACGCTAATTAGTATTTTTTTCAGCCACTTACCAAAGGTACCTAACGATATGATCGTCACCCCAGACCGATGATATCAAGATGTTACCAACTTAAGTAATGAACTATAGTGAGGTTCAATCTTAGGTCTAACGCTAAGGCACCCGTTGTAGTACATAAATATTTTAAATCATGGAAAAGTACGTGATGGTAACTTAAGGCTTGTAACGTGATAATCTGAATACCAACTTATTTTTTATTCCAAACTCAAACCTTGAGATCCAATAGAAAACAGTGCAACTATCTTAACTATGAACCACAGGCAAGCGATATATTGCGTTATGCCAGTTTTTTTTCGTATGTGTTAAATCAATGCAATATTCTTCGCCAATAACAGTCAATGAATCAACCAAATACAAAACCTATGAAAACATTATATGAGCATAAAATAATGGCTGTGTTTTTTCTTGTATATTTTTCCAATGACCCTTTTTTTTCATGCACCAGGAAGCCGAAACTTCCATTTCGTCGTCAACTAGAGCTGAACATTATGTTTCATTAGATTTCATTTTACAACACATTAGACTATTCCAGAATGCAGCTGAATGTAGCGACGTTGTTTATTCACTATATCGATGTAACAAAATAAGATGTTTTCCCGGGCATACGTGTACACACACACACACACACACACACACACATATATATATATATATATATATATAAATTCCAATTCTTTTTGCATGTGTTGCGTAATGATTGTCAGGGCAGAAAATGTAATCATCCTACAAGATAATATTTCGATATTTTCTGTATTTCTGAGATTAGGCATTGAAATTATTTATATTATTACATTATTCAGACTGCCATATTCACAAAGTTTCGGACGTTGCATTCTCTTGCCTTTTTCAGAATGGAATTTCGAACTGAACTCTTTATTTTGTTTACCGGAGTAAATTTTTCTAATTCAACGTGCCATGGCTTTTCCGGATATCTTTCTTTAACTCAAATCTCGAAGTTTTTGTTCACCTCTGCTGTAACCAGGTATTGAACTCACAACTTTTGTGTCAAGTCACTGGATTCAATGAACGCTTTCATCCATGTGACGACGTTCAAAAGTGGTTCAACACTTCACAGAAACCTCTTACGAGAAAAACCTTCCATAGAAGAAAACATGATTAAGAACTGTATGTACGCCAACCCATGCAGCTGTAGTAAGAAATATATAGGAGAAACAAGCCGCCTTCTTAATATAAGGCTACAGGAACATCGTAAAGCCGTATCACGATAGAAAACAGAAAAATTAAACGTAACTGACTACATATGGGAGGCAAAGTGAAATGACTGCCTTCTGCAGAATGAGGTTAAAATAACAGACACAGAACATCACTGGAAAATACGAAAAACTAAAGAAATCAGTGTTTATGCTAGGCCATTAAATCCTCCTCAGCCGACAAAGCATAAAAATGAATACAATATGGAAACTAGTCATATGAAGCGCTAGAGAAAAAAAGCAATCATAATAACAAAACTGTAATCAGTTCCGATAAAAATGATTACTGAGACGTTAGGTTTATAAGTCTAATAAATTCATACACTAATGTCTTCAAGGACACATAGATAAAAGAGTTCGTTTTATCCAGTGACTTGACCCGAACTGATTTGACCCATATTGTTGAGTTCAATACCTAACTACAGTAGAGGGGAACAAAAACTGTGTGCGTTAAAGGGAAATACGTGATATTAAAATAGCCGGAAGATGCATTACACAAGTAACTAGGACAATCTCTTCCGGTGAACGAAATAAAAGGTTCACTTAGAAATATGAATCATTTGAAAAAGGCCGGAGCACACAACGAGTTCTGGATACTCTATCCAAAATTCTCAAAAGAAGTTGGTATATCGCAATATCAATCAACCTAACTCCGTCCAATAATCAATATTTTCATAAATTCATAACATGAATAAAGTTCTGTCGAATAGATTGTAAAATGTAAATTGGAAACTGTAAATTGGAAACTGTTACCAAAGTCACTATAAAATAGAAAATAACGAGATCTGTTTTTCATTTATTGAGTGCATCATGAATTATTCTTTGTTCCGGAAGCTAACCGAAGAATATTAAATATAATCGACCAAAAGATTTAAACAGATGTAAATATGGGCCAACTTAAAAATAACACACATTATTCCATTGAATTAATAAAGGAATATTTTTAAAGAAAGAAGCTGCGCATCCTGGAATGGCCAAGTTACAGACCTGTTTTTGTTCCTGTTGTATTGCATTGGCATGATAAGAAACTGCTTGTGCGGACAAAATACACTACAAACAGTAAATAGCACAAATAATTCGCCATAAAAGAGTAAGATAAACTTTCTTCCAACTGATGCCAGAGGCAGGTAAACAATTATAGTAAACGTCGAATGTAGGTCATGTCAGTCAAAGGAGGTAATACCAACTATAAACTGATAGGGCGTCCATTTTTTTTCTCTTTACAGCCATGTGCATTTTTGTTCTTGTTTTATCAAATGATAACTAAGTAACATGTTATGTTTTAAATTCATTTATATGATTTATATTCTTCCATTCATTTGACTGTCTATTTCCCTATATATCTTTGTCCCCTTTCTCTCTCTCTCTCTCTCTTTCTCTCACTCTCTCGCTCTCTCTCTCTTATATATATATATATGCCATGGTGGCATCAGCCATTCAACGGATTGAACTCTTCATACAACTATATAATATACTTCCCCTCACAAGGGGAGAGTGAGAGAGCAGAGATCAGTATAAGGCAGAGCGATAGGAAGAGATGGCCAAGACTGCTACCGTACTACCATTGCGAAACCCAATTCTAGTATTACTTCCTAACCCGTATTTATTGTTCTATGAGCAGAGTTCCAAGTATTTGTATTTTGCTCATCGTTATTTCCTATTTTGGTTGTTGTTTTATTAATTGTTGCTGGACGCTTAGTCGGGTCCATGACAATATATATATATATATATATATATATATATATATATATATGGCCACGAATGGACACGAATGACAAACGTAACATCGTTATCAATTCAATACAACGCTATCTTCCGTATACTTTCCTTAAACTTAGCTAAAAAACGAAAATACGTTTATACAGACTTATTTTAGTGAGAGAAATCCGCCTGCATATATATATATATATATATATATATATATATATATATATATATATTAATTCGTGGGCCGATTTATTTTCTGTTTTTTTTTTCCCTTGGTGTATTGGACTCAATCGTCTTAATCACAGCTTTTAGAAAAATATTTAAAAATAATAAAAATAATAATAGTTAAAAATAAAGATAAAATTTGAAAAAATGTTTTCTTTCATATTCTATTTGGTTTTTAAGTCACTGCTTAGGCCGATTTATTCTTCGCTTTTCCTCTGGTGTTTGCTCCAGTAAATAATTATTTAGATATTACTACTCATGTACTTTTTAATCCTCAGATCAGTGTAACTACGATACTCTAAGTTGAGAAATGAAACAAAAAGTTTATTTATTTTTTAATAAAATGAAGAATAAACTTTCTATGTTGTTTTTCCTTTATATATTTTCTCTTGTAAAACCAGAACCCTCGAGAAATTTATCGGCTGTTCAAGTCTTCGATTGTGGATCTGTAACAAAGTGATAAGTCCCTATATATTTTGCAACTGTCAATGTGTATTCATTAAGTTTATAGTTATATGCACATTGATAAAAATAATAATGTCAAAAATTCCCTAAATTGTGTAGTTAAGATAAAAAGAAAAGCATTACTTTAAAAACATCCCATCGATGTATACCGTTCTTCCGCATTTTTCTGCATGTAGGAATGTGAAAAAATGTTTACATTGATAAATTCATAGTATCAAAACATTCCCTCATTCTACTCATGCATATTTTTCAAAATCATCGTAGATTACAGATGTTGTTTAGAATTTTTCACTGTGCTGGCATGTGAATTAATGTCTTTTGATGTGCATCTTGAAATATTCGCCATTCTCGAGAAACATCTTGTAAGCGGACTGTAGCGGATTGAAAGCGAAAAAGACTAACAATCGATTTCAAGGATAGACAAATCTGCTTAATTTTAGAGCTATGTATGCATAATCTTAAGCTGTTTGGGAACGAGTAGGAATTAAAAACTAAGTAATATTGCAAAGGAAAAACTTGAAATATTGGTAATGAGATCTGCTTCCGCCCCCAAAGAAATTGACGTTTAAATGGATATGAAAACGAGATTTCAGTTATTAAAGGAGAATGTCAATTTCACCTGTTAAAAACTAGCAAAGTTGAACCCAGGATTGCCTTACTCTTGAGCATGCCTATAAAAATTGGGATAACCAATGAGAATAAAACTTAAGAACTAAAAAGAAGTCTACGATGCTAGAATGTAAATTATACGCAGAGATTTTCGCTATTTTGCGGAACGGAGATAGAACAAAAAATATCCAGTGAGGATAGACCTCACTATATATGTAATGGTTTAAAGAAAAGAACAAATATTAAAATACCTTTGAACAAGAATGTTTTTTTGGATACGTAGTGATAAAATCTATTCGACTAACAGAGTATCTGAACTAACATTCAGTTCACGCAACTCGCGACATAAGCGCTATACTGGATATCCCTTTACTTTCTATTTTCTTTTCTTGAACACGACCAAAAAAATATATTCTAGTACAAAACATAATTTCGGTAAGTTCTTTTAGGCATTTTAAATCAATATATGCTCTAACCCTGGTATCGAGCATATTAGCGACTTGATTGACTAGCAAAAGCTATTTAGAAGGTTACCATTACATTCTGCCATGGGTCCTTACCTGTAACTCCAGAATGAACTCTTTCTAACACGATATATACTACGCCTATCAAGAGAGAGAAAGAATCGAGTTGGTAGTAGTTCACTCCAAACCAGAGTGACAGTCATACTAACACCTTCCACATTTTCTATTGTTATTTCTTGTTAATATATATTTTATTATTTTTACCCTTGTTGTTGTGTTGTTTCATTCAGACCTTAATTTGGTCCATAACACTTTCTGTGGTATACAGGTTATCAACAAAAGCTATAGTACCCTATCGGTCCGGCTATTCAACCAGTCCGTGCAATCATAGTGAAAATCCGGGCAAGTAAAAATGCCTTCGTCAGAAATCAAACTAAACAATTCAGGAAGAAAGAAAGAAAAACGAAGAAAACATCCGAATGCACATAGTAAAAATCTGTTTGGGGAGAAAAGACTGGTTATACTCAGAAAGTCCGAACCCGATTTCCTGCTTTCGTTCACGTTCTGTGCCTAATCTCCATTGGAATAGCCGAAACATTTCGCAAAAATCATAGTTTCTGGAAACGGATGACACTGATGATATCATCACATTGTCAACTAATAAATCCGGGCAATTTTCTCTGTGCCCAGTGTTTTTTTAGCACCACCTACGGCCCTGTGCTTATATATATATATGTATATATATATATATATATATATATATATATATATATATATATATACACGTGTGTATGTGTGTAAGTACATATTATTATTATTAATCTATATGATACATCCATATATATATATATATGTATTGTTTGTGCATATATATCTATACCTCTTTAAATGCAAAGAAAGGTGTTATTAAATACCACCAACAATTTTTTTCTGTTCAACTATTTATTATCTTTCCTTTTCCAAATGAGGTCTTGTACATATGGTTTAAATGAATAGATCGTCCGAAGTTATTTATTCTTATTCTGTTCAAGTACTTTAGACAAACACTGTCATTGTCTTGAACGAGTGCTATCATTATATAATCAGAGAAAATAAAATAATGCTATTTACATACGAGTACATAAAATTATATATTTCAATAAATATCAAGTTGAGCTGTATGTCTGCCGATAAACTGCGCGATAGTTTTTGAGAGCAATAATTATAGAATCAGTTATAATAAAGTTTACAATATGTACTAGATGTCATTTATTCGATATGTAAACAGATTAATATATGAAAGAGTTAACTGTTATTGCATGCTTTCACTTTCTATGTTTTAAATTTGTATAATATAGAAATTCGATGAGTAACGGGAACTTATATATGTATATTTATTGATATGTATATTATTATTATGTATATTATTTTTTTAAAAGCAAAATTCTATTAATTCCAACACAATAATGCGCTATCTTAACTTCGTATTTTGCTGCTTTTAGTTGAGCATTGTTGTAGGGGAAATAAAAGTATTTATACTTTGTATCTCAAATATTAACAAAATATCAAACTACTCAGTTTGGAGTATTCCACAAAAGCATAATGGTTACTCGCAAAAAATCTTATAAATTGACTCTTTTACATAAGATCGAAAACGTCATAAAAATGATGAGATGGAATCTCTTTTTCTTAAAACACAATAACAATTACAATGATGTATAAAGATCCCGAGCTTTATGGATTTAAGTCTACGAACACACCACAATGTGAAGAACAGCTATTGGACTTGGAGAAGAATCTGTTCTCTGTAATAGACAAAATCAAAATTATTGAAGCTACCAACATTCCACAAAAAAAATACAAAAGAAAGTTTCAATAGTTAACAAATCAGATAGCATAATTATCAAAGCAGACAAGACGGGTAATTAGTACAAAGTCGATATGAATAAGTACCACAAAACTATTAACAAAGAAGTCAATGAGTTTTATAAAATGGTGCCCAGCAGTTGAGAAAAAAATCAACAATGAAACCGAAAATGCTCAATGAATTAAAAATTAGTGATAAGATCGAGAAAATACATAAACAACAAGTATTATTCACAGTTAAAGTTCCCGATTAATCTACTAAACAACACACAATAACGATTACTGAACGCAACTAACATAATATCGGTAACATTAGTAGAATCAGTAATGTGATATGTACCGACTTAGCGGCTCGACTACAGCCACTTCCCCACCGACGAGATGTGGCCTCCCTTTGTCTGTTCTATAAATACTTTCATGGCTTCTGCTCCATAATCGTGCAACCAGATTGGCAACTGGGTCCCACCCATTCACAGTTAGATTAACCAAATGCAGACGACAATTCTACTCCTGCAGCTTCTTCTCTCGCACTTCCCGTCCGTGGAATTCGCTTCCATATTCTTGCTTTCATGACGGCTACAACCTCAGGAATTTAAATGCAATGTCATTACTCATCTATTAACCACTTGACTCTAGTTCTTTCACCACCCCGTATATCCTTTCCTTTCTTTCCGCTTTTGCAATTGTCATCACAACTGTATTCCCATCCTTTACTTGCTCCTTTCTAACTGGTTCGTCTTCCTCTTCACTCTCTTCTAATTAATCTTTTTACAATTATGTAGCCCCCTGCACATCAGTGGCATTACCGCCTTGCTCGGGGTGATACGATTTAAAAAAAGCATCATTGAAAGAGCATGCAAATATACGAGAGATGCTCTGGGAATTAACCAGTGGCATAAAACAGTGGAAGCCACAGAATTTTTTGATAATATAAAATGTAAGAAAAAAATGTGCGTTCATCCAATTCAATATTGGTTATTTTTACCTGACCGACTATCACCGATAATCTAGTAATGTCTGCCATATATGTAGCTGAAAAGAAAAATATTGTCTAATTAGTGATCACGATATTATGATTATAAAACAGGCACAAAATCTTATAATATTTCATAATAGTTATCTGTGGAGCAAAGGAAATAACATGGAAATGAAAAACAATTGTTGGAATTTTGTTATTTTTGTGACAAAGATTTATTTTCAACATTAAGTAAAACGGATTTTACGGAGATGACAGTGTAACAAGTTCATGAAGAAACGAACTGATAAAATGTTTCAAGGATCATAAGCTAAATATTACAACCACCAATGCTGAAGTTATCAACTTTCTAGATGTGACCTGGGACTTAAATTTGAATTGTAAAAATATCAAAGATCTGTATAAACATAGATGCATTAATAAAAAGTCCACAAACCCATTCAAAATCTTAAATAATTTTCATAAACTAGATTTATACTCACTTCAGCAATAAAAAAATATTAGATAATAAAATAATAAAGACCACCCCCACCCAGTTTTAATTGAATATTAGTAGAATTTTCTTGAAATTGCTTCATAAACACTTTAATCAATCTAAAACTTAGTGCTACACCTAGACTGCAATACAACAAACTCGTGAATGATTCAACCTGAAGGAAATATACACGGACATTTAAAAAAATATACGAGGGACGAATCAGAAAGGAAAGCCGAAATGGGATGCAATAAAGGAAACTGATGTAGCAAACGACATCGTTCCAAAAGAAAACAAACGTAGAAAGAAAAATGAGTGAATCAGATGAGATTCTGGACATGATGCAAAAAGAAGGAGAAAATTGCCAAGACATGAAAAAGAAGACAGCCAGTTACACTAGGAAAGAAGTATATGTAGACGGAAAAAAGGTATAGCTTAACAATAAATGTGTAGAAATAGAGAGATTGAACACGACTAATAAAAGAGACATGCATAAAAATAAGAGAATTGACAAAACAAAAGACATGCTCCTCAACAGGATGTATAAAATCCAAGGATAGAACGATTTTATTAGAGAAAGATGAAATACTTCATCGGTGGAAAGAATATACAGAAGATCTTTTCCATGACAAGAGAGAGCAGCCGACAATACATAGAAACGCCAATGGATCAGAATTACTGAACTGGCCAAACTGGATAGAACAAAATCAACACGACCAGACAACATTGTAATAGAAATGCTAGCAGCTTCAGACGATTTCAGCGTCGACAAAATACTAAAAATAATTTATGAAATCTACAACACTGCAACATCTCGAATGACCTAAGCAGATTGATCTTCATAGAATTTCCTAAGAAGACAGGTGAAAACGAATGAGTCACGTAACAAAACTTATCATCCGAATTCTGATGAACAGAGAACGCAGCCCAATCAGACCAAAAATAGGACAGGAACAGTGCGGTTTCGTCAGGGACACTGGAACAAGTAACGCAATATTTATGCTGAGAATGTTATCAGAAATGTCAATAAAAATACAGAAAAACGTGTACCTGTGTTTCATAGACTATGCAAAGACATTCGACAAAGTACCCTACAAAAACCTTACAGAGAGGCTTGGCAAACTTAATATATTCGGAAAATATATCAGAGTCATCAAAAAACCGTATTGGCAGCAAACTTCCTGCATACAAACAGGAAACGAGTTCAGCTGATATACAAAGATAGAAAGCGTGTAAGACAAGGATGTGTCTTCTCACCAGATCTATTCAACCTATATAGCGTGACAATTCTGAGAGCTCTAGACGTCCTGCCAACATTCGTCAATGGTGGAGACAATCTGAAAAATATAAGATAATAGTGTGCTGATAGCAAACAGGATAAGGAAACGTTTTACAGGAAGTAGAAAGTGGAAAGAAATGACTATATATAAACTGCAAGAAAACTGAATGTATGTTAATCAGTAAAAAGAGTAGTTCAAAATACCAACTACATGTAGAGGTACAGACATTTAAATACCTGGAAAGTCTTCTAACAAAGAACGGAAAATGCGACATTGAGATCCGAAGGTGTATTGGCATGGTCAACGATGCATTCCAGAAGCTGAATTGACTATTGAAAGATAGAAAAATTTCGCTGAAAACAAAGAAGAGAGTAGTGGATTGTTATGTAATATCTGTCTTCAATATAGCAGCGAATTCTGAACAATCTCATCAGAGATAAAGAAAAGACCTGAAGCAACCGAAATGTGGTTCTACAGAAGGAAACTGATGATTAACATCAGGAAAAACAGTAGAGGTTTCTAGGTTATGCAGTGAGGAAAGGCGGCTTGGAGAATCTGATGCTCACAGAGCAGATAGATTGAAGTAGAGACAGGAGATAGCAATGTGTTACATAGCTGAACTTGAGCAGATGGATGATGGAGCATGGCTTGACCGGGATAGAAGAAGAAGGCCTGTTAAGAGCTATAAAGGATAGGGAGATGTAGAAGGTTATGATCATCTACGTCCTGAAGAGAAAAAGAGGAATAATAAAAAAGATTAATTTAAAAAATAATGTAAATATCAGCTATAGCTGCGTTAAGAACATCGAAAAATAAATTTCTTAACATATCAATATTATACTAAAATATATGTACAACAATGTCAACTTCAACCTTTTCAAAACTAAATGCCACTGCGAAAAAATACGATCTTTCCTTAAACCGCCTATGTTGAACTAATAATATTGGATGCCTATATCGCATACATTCCGGTAACAATGTCAAATATTTATTTGATTTCAATGAACATCTTTAGAAATTTATTTTCGATTATCATGGAATGACTTTAATCAGTGTAAGCTACATGTACAGCACTGTTCTCTCCAAACATTTTTGGCATTTTAACTATTATAATAATGCATTAATTATTACGTAGGATATTGTAACAAAAGGCAAATCATACAAAAGGCAATACATGAAATTTATACATCGTTGAAAAATTCGTTATCTTAAAATTAGTGAAATTCAGAACATAGAAACTTACGTTCCTTCGTACTCCAGAACGTTAATAATATGACTCTCCACTCTTGACTTGCTAGTTTCATAAGAAAAGGTGGTTGACACTCAGTCAGTTAAGTGCCATACGCGATACGCGCTTTGGCGATCATGTCTCTTTCGAGACATGACTTACTGGGCAGAAGATTATCCCGCAGTAGGTTGCCATTGCATTCTGCGGTAGACTGGTTGCCGACCAAGACTATAGAACACAATCTGTCCTGTTATTTGACTCCTAGTTAGAGAGGGGGGAGATATGTATTATATTATTAAGTAGTAATTAGTGGGGGATCAGTTTATTACTTCATAACAATAGAAAACCGATCCCCCACTTTATGCCCAGTACAAGCCTTAGTCATGTTTTCAACTATTATATTCAGTCAGTCAGTTAAGTGCCATACGTGATATACGCTTGGGCGATCATGTCTCGAAAGAGACATGACTTACTGGGCAGAAGATTATCCCGCAGTAGGTTGCCATTGCTTTCTGCGGTAGACTGGTTGCCGACCAAGGCTATAGAACCCAATCTGTCCTGTTATTTAACCCATAACTGGAAGAAATAGACGGATTAATACCTTTCCCAAGGGTATTTGCGCGTAAGTAAATGCAATGAATTCAACTGGAATTCGAACTCAGCTCCCCGATTTCTCGTTCCGAGCCGATATCCACTGCACCACAACGCACATCCTTGACACTACTGAGAACATAATAGAATTTTTGCAAATCATGTGACAATTATCCGCCTGCCATCAAATGACTGATTTGACATAGAACTCACCAAAATGCATAACAGTTATTCACTGTCCTTTCTATTTAATTAAATTTGATTGAAGACAGAACTGATGTTTTAATATATTATATTTAAAGGCACTAATTTGATTAATGTCTTTTCACTTGTCTTACATCGTGTTACAAAATTAAGGAAGCTAGTACAGACTAAACGTTACAAATATAAAACCGCACTGAAGTCCATTATATAAAGAATGCTCTACGGTAAGTGCCGTAGATTACGGTAGCACTTTAGAGACACGGTATTAAGAAAACAAGTGAGGTTCAAATTCAACAGATCAACAATCGACATGACTAGCCTACGAGAAATCGTTCTTCTGAGAAAGACGTTCTAATCTTCATGCACTGTAAGATATTCAGTCTTTGATTCCCGAAACAGATTATAAAAATATTTAATACATGAAAATCCGTAGATATATTTCCAAAGATTATCCTAATCCGACACAAGATATCTCTATCCTCTCAAGAATGATTAACTCCACTACTCACCTAAATATATCCCTATATTCAACATCTACCGAGATCAATATTGACACTGACCTCATAACGGGCGTCTGTTCGTTGATAAATTATTCATATTATACCCATTTTTCTATCAGACTCAACACAGAAATCTATTCTGTGCCTTCCACTTTAACTAATAGTAATGATAAGAGTAAAATTAACAGTTTGCAAGTAGGAAACATTGATTATTTCCTGACCGTATATTTATTGTTAATGTTGAATTGGAATCAATATGTTTTTATTTAACAGTTTTTCAGAAAATCAGAAATCTCAAATTTATTGAATACTAGCAGTATAGCCCGGCGTTGCTCGGGTGTAATGGGAGCTTTAAAACTAATCCATGGTCCTAGAGCTCAGACTCTTTGGACGTTGGCACGAAAGACTAAAACGCAATAGTTGTTTCCAGTTAAAGCGAAACCATAGACTGATGGAAAAATGAATGGAGATAAGTCAAATTTTGATTTCCTGGTATCGATATCAAATTTTCTGCACTATTGTAAGAACTGCAACCTTGAAACTTCTGAATATCGTTTCTTATGTCTTTGTCTATGAGTGTATGAAATTTGATTAAAATCGGACCACTCCTTCTATAAACCTATTTTTTCGATTGTTAATTTTCGATTTTTATCGAGGGTACCTCGACACCAAACCTAGCTAAGAACACTCGCAGACGCTTATAGTACAACTGTGTAAATTTTCAAGTAAATTGGTTCAGCCGTTTCGGAGTCTATAGGTAACGGATACACACACACAGACACACACACACACACACACAGACAAAGTTCCATTTATAAAAAAGTTTAGATGGATTATAAAATTTGATAATATTAGCGCGGGTTTCTTTTCAGTTTCTTTTAATTTTTTATTAATTGAAGTGCAGTAAGTTGACACCTTAATTATACCATTATTTTCCTTTCTAGTTATATCTACTACCAACCTTTTTTGTTGACTTTGTTAGGTGTAATATAGTTTTAATATCTTTGAAAAATGTATGAATCATTTTTTTGTAGTTATATGTTAAATAATAGTGCAGACTTGACCCCCTTTTTTTTTGGTCGACAGTCTAAGGCTTAAAACAAAAACGAAGAGAGGAAAACGAGAAAATCACTCCAATATCTTTCATAATAAGGCAATTTCCAGATACTAAATAAATAGAAAATATTTTGTATGATTGTCTACCTCTTGAAGAGACATGTCCTTTATAATACACTTTCTGTATTCATTCCAGACTATAGACATACTATCTTTACATGATATTTAAAATGCTACACATAAAGAAAATTACACCAGTTTTAAGTAAAGAAAAGAAAGGCACAGAGGAAGCAGTTATTATGTAAAATCTTAAAAATTGTTTTATTTTCTCCCCTTTCAACAGAATTAATGATATATGTAATCACTAGAATAAATGCATTGCCAGACGGAACGGTTTCGTATTCAGTCAGTTAAGTGCCATACGTGATGCACGCTTGGGCGATCATGTCTCGAAAGAGACATGACTTACTGGGCAGAATATTATCCCGCAGTAGGTTGCCATTGCTTTCTGCGGTAGATTGGTTGCCGACCAAGGCTATAGAACCCAATCTGTCCTGTTATTTAACCCATAACTGGAAGGAATAGACGGGTTAATGCCTTTCCCAAGGGTATTTGTGCGTAAGTGAATGCAATGAATTCAGATGGAATGCGAACTCCACTCCCCAATTTCTCGTTTCGAGCCGATATCCAATGCACCACAATGCACATCCTGTGATATATGATATTACGGGTTCCATATTATGCTGTATCTTGCTCGGTTTAGCAAAGTATGAAAGTGGCATTAATGTTTAGGCATAAGTTGTGGGAGAGTGCTTTCTGGCGTATTCAACTATCGTGATATGCTTGAGAGAAAAGAGCCTTTCATAAACGAGTAATATTTTTATTATGTCAGTTTGCATTTTTAAACGAATTTGTCTCATACAATACAGTAAAGCCACTGAGAGACAGTGAGTTACTAGGTTTGAAATAAAAAGAAAACAGAGAAATTATTAAAGAGTAAGAACAATAGATGAGTGGTCGAGAATTGAAAACGATTAACATTGCACTAAGGTTTTTTGAAGAACAAAGTTGGCTGGAAAGACTTCAGCAGGAAAAATACTCCACAAGAGAGAAATACGAAAAACAATGTTAGCATAGAACATACGGTCCGATCTAGAAAAATTAACTGTAAGTTGATGAAAACTAATCTTGTATTAGGATTAAATTGATAAACTCTAGGTACCATAGAGAAGAGATCATCCGAACAATTGCCATGAAAATATTTATAGCAAAAGTACAGGGTAACAACTTTACGGTGGTGTCTAAGTGACTGAAGCGACGACGCCAGGTTAAGACCATTAATATGGCTGATTCTTTAGATTTTATGAAGAATTTCTAAATATACAGCAAGAACACCTGAACATATGTGATGGCAGCAATATTCGAAACATAAAGAAATCTTCATCGCAAAGTTGTTGTGGCTCGTTCGGGTCAAGAAGAAAGACATGGAAAGAAGAAGATAAGTTCAGTTCGTACAGTGTATTAGAATAACAGGACACATATACAAGTAAGAGTGTTAGTAATCAGCAGATAGAAGTAAAAATCCGACCGGTATAGTTACGCTGCGTCTCGACTGTCTTACGATTGCTTCTTGACTGACTCTTAACTGCCTCTAGCTGCGTCCCCGGAAGTCACGCTGGTTAGTATTCATCGACAATGGAAGAGCGCATTCCTGTAGATAGGGCACCATAACAAAATGGTAGACTATAGATATGCATGATTTGTTTAACACAACACATTGAATCAACGTTCATAGCAGCAGGCGTAGCAGTGGATTCAATATAGTCTTTCTACTTCATATGAGCAGAGAAAGTTAACCCGATAAGTTGGCAAGGGTTACTCTCTTGGAAGCTAACATCAGTTATGCAGACGTAAGGTAGTTAAGGGTCTCTCAGATGAAGAAAGCAGTTTTGTTTCGGAGGCGTTATTGTTCCAGTTTACAGCAGATTGTAGGGAATTTTTTTTAGATCATCCGCAAATTAGATCATATTGAATTGATCAGAATAACTATTTGGAGTAAATGGTTGTGTCATCAGCGTAGATAATTGGTTGAGAGTTGATGTTATCAGAAAGATCATTCATGAGAACTAGGAACGATGTAGGACCAACGATAGAGCTTTAGAGAACACCTGCATTAGTAAAAACGAATCTTGACGTGTGGACATTTAAGGCCAACATTCCTTCAGCAATTTGATGAGAAAGACTGAACTTGTACAAATATCCTTCTGGAGACACCATAGCTTTTTAACTAGTGAAGAAGATCCGTATACCAAAACCTTTTAGTGATGTCCAAAGCAAGAGCCCTTGCTTCAGCATTCTTACCTAAAGACCGACTCTATAATGATCCTTAATACATCAACAGTTGACCTAGACAAACCTTGTCTTTTACAATTTGTAGAGCGTTGGTTAGCCTGCTATCCGCATCTTGTAATTTCAAGCCGTACTGATTGCTCTAAAACTTACAACATAACTGTATATACTGTCTTGAATAAAGTTGTGGAATATCTTGTATATTTGAAAAAAAAATGACACATTAAGTACATATACACCTTCAAGAAATAAACACGTTCATGCTGCAAGATTTTCTCAGACAAGTGTATGCCTGTTTGTGTTGATAATGTGATTGCCACTATGATTCGACTGAACCATGCTATGAACTTCCTGACATGTAAGGCTTTCTTTTCATAATCCAGATCCAGGTTTTCCGTGGGTCATTTGAGTCACTGGGGCACTACATTTACTGTAGAAGTGGTGTTTTTTTAGGCATGACAGCATGACGGGGACCAACTATCTCCAGGCTGGTTTGAATTCAGAGTGTTCCTTTTCCTTGCATGGTTGTTCCCCAAGGCTATAGAACCCAGTCTACCCTTCTATTTTACACATAGCTTGGGGGAAGAAAATATAGATTACCTTTCCCAAATGTATTAGCATGTAAGTGAATGTAACGAATCTTATTATACTTCGAAGTCGACTCTCCGAGTATTTTCCTAATGCTTGTACACAAAAAATAAGACACCTTATTTCGGAATACGGTATGAAAAATAAATGGTCAGAAATATATGGGTATTAATATCAAAAAACAACTTCAGTTGACAACTTCTTTAATCTACAATCTGTGTCCTATGAATTCATTCAGCAAATATGTTTCATGTATCAAAACTAAGATTGGTCAATAATTATCCACACTATTGTTTCTCAAGATTTCATTGTGAACCCACACAGCAAAACTACTTCTATCTATGCCAATTCTTAACAAAATAAAGTCACTATACAAACGTCGGTAATATATTGTTGCAAACGGGTTTAGTAGAAAGACAAACCTGTATTCAAAATCATTTCAGCATCTACCTGCAACAGAAACAGCAACATCTAGCATTAGTACTTAATACCTACCTACCTATGGTGATGCTTACTTAATGTTAGTATGATGACTGTAAAAGATGAAGAATGAAGATGAAGATGAAGAAACACTTGTAATATACTAATAGTAATAATAATAACCACAATGGCCAGAAAAATCCAAACCTATTGTATAAATTCTTCTCTAATCTAGTAACACTTTCAATTATTAAAAATGAGTTAGCAATAGAATTATGCAAAGGGAGGACTTTTCTTTAAAAACTAATTTCTCAATGCAGGAATTTCTTCTTGACAGCATAACTTGGTTTCTTTGTTTTCAATACTGTATTCATTCGAAATCTCTTCTTCTCATGAGTATGAGGTGAAAAATAGGAGCAAAACGTTCCGGGCTCCGTGAAAAGTTTTGAAAACATGAAATCTCTTGTATTGGACATATAAAATATTTTTATGACATCATTTTCTCTATTCTTTCTCCGTACAAATAGCACAAAGATTTTAACAGTAAAATTCGCTTTTATGATTGTACCTTACACATATTTTTCGTCAGGCTATGCTTAAAATGTTTTCATTGCGCAAATGAAAACACTATTTTTAGCCAAATCTGTAGAACTAGCCAGAATTTGGGAACGGATGATCTACACTGAATTTGAAGCAGCATATCAGATCATTCCGCTTTGTAAGTGGCAGTTTCCAAACATAGAGGAGCCATAGTAATACATCATGTACGTGTGTGGTAGTGGAATAGCACTAACCGATACTGGTTATGATTGATAGTGTCTATAAATATCGATTTACAGCTAAAAGCTGTCCGTACTGGTGGCGATTAATTCGCTAATGAAAAGGACATTAATGGAGTCAGCAATATCGATAGGAGGTCGTAGATCAGTGCTGAGAAAGACAGTCAAATTGACGGGCGTGTCGTGAATTGGACGGAAAGTAACATCATAACTTAACATCCACCTTTGTTTTTCTACATTAACTGAATTAGTCATAATTACAATTATTGATTATTTAATCATGCGTTGATGACATTACGGTATCTGCGTAGACAGCAGCCATACGCGAGTAGATTGAACATTCTTTGACGCAGGTGTCAATTAGCAATTTTTCCAATTAAACAAAATGACATGAAGATAGTCTGATGTTGACAGAAACAAATTGTGCTCTACTTAGTAGACTCGTGGTTTTCACGCAAGTTCTGGCGTGTGATGATTTTTTTTAAGCTGGAAATTGAGACTGAGAAAAGTTATTCTAATTATCACGGAACGGCATGCGTGGAAGTAACAAATATTTGATTAGTGAATCAGAAGTGTGATTGTTTTGGTTCGACTTTACTTGGATGTTTTAAAACGAAAGTGAATGCAGGCAACTTTGAATAACAGGATTTTTCGTTGTAAATAGTGTGAGACATTATATTGATTTTCTAGAATCATTTTCTTTAGAATTACTTTCATGCAAAAAGCATAGAGGTGCGTATTTTAATGATTTTACTAAAATAATTATGCCAGTATCATGTTAGGGTTAGAACAGCTTACAGTGATTGTCAACGTCTGCTTGACATTGTACACTCTAATGTTACCATTTTCATTTACTATATTTCACAAAATTCAAGAGCCACTTATGGTAGAGGCTTACTGTCGAAATAATATGTCATGAATAAAATATGCAATATGAATGGAAAAGAAAATGAGAAAAAGTAAATATTATGAGGATATATAACGTTTGCTCCTTGATTTAAACAACGAGATTGAAGTCGTCATTTGAAGAATTTAAGATCAATGCTTAATTATCGAAGAGTGAATTTTATAGAAATATTTGGTAATCCTATTACTTTTACCTCAGGATTTTCCTAAAATTCTGTTTGTTGAGCTTCAATATAGACAGAACTTGTTTTCTATATGGAGTAGAGTCTTCGATTAAAAAGAGTTTCCGACCGGAACAAACCAAACCAAACCACCATTGGTGTGTCCAGAGACTTACGGTTAATTTCTATAAACAGAACTAAGCTTACAGGATACATCCACTGCTGAAAAACCGTCATAGCATTCATACAGCTTACAGTCTTTAATATGGGGCTGATATAAATTTATTTTAAAGAGAGTAAGCTCGACTCAAAATTTACCCACACTGATATTAAGTAATTGTCAAAGAAAGAAAGAAATATTTATCATCAGAACATGTTACGCATTGAAAACCCACGGTAAATATGAATATTTAATTTCAGTATGGTTGCTCTATTTTAAAGATTCCTTTTTTCTAAGATCATTCCCGTTTCATTAATAGCTGCATAACCACCCTGTGATTTATGCTGAAACCATGCAGAGTACGTGGAGTTCATGTACGTGCTACGTCAGGGCTACATCATGGTTTGAATTGAGAGGTTCCGTTCTCCTATACTGGTTTCAAACCACTGTTGGAGAGTCACCAGGTCCTGCTATTTAGCCTATAGCTTGGTAGAGGAAAAGAGTTGTGTATATACATTCCGCATTTGTGCCAACGGGACTATAACAATCTAGCCCAGAATAACTTTTTGCATTTAAATTGACACTATACTCAACATTGAAGACACGTATGTTTTTCTGCATACAATATTCGCTCTAAATGCTTCTCCACACACCACCTTGTTGTCTTCTAGGTCCTTTTAGTTGATTATTTTCCTGAAGGAAGTGTCACAGCATTTAAGCAGCCATATTATCCGTCAAACCATAGCACTGCATTTTTCTCTAAAAACTAATGATGAAACTCACTTCTGACATGTTTTCCCGTTTTTTTTATTTCTCGAATACTTTTTATTTTATTCTAATTGATCGGCGGTCAGAGTTCAAATTTATAGTAATTACAGAGTGTATGTATCAATCACTCAATAAACGTTTCATAATTTAGTTAATCTCTCCTATCTTAAATCCTTTAATAATTATTAAGTAATTCATCGAGCTTTATATTCGACCTCAACAGATGGCACTACCAGGAATCGAAACCCGGATAATTTGGTTATTAAGCTTATGCCATGCCAACTGTACCACGGGCCCTGGTGACGAAGGGGTACAGTTGGCATGACATCAGCTTAATAACAAAACGCACTGCTGAAGAGTCCCAAATATAGGACGAAACGGCCGTCAAGTGCTTTCTGCATTCTGTTGAGGTCGGACATAAAGCTCGATGAATTAATATATATATATATATATATATATATATATATATATATATATATATATATTGAAATATATAGGTCTCATCTTTATTGTCATATTTACGACGTTTCGGCCTTCTTCAGTTGCTAGGAATTTCGAACCGAACCCTTTATTTATTACTAGGGTATATCATTCTCATTTCATGCTCGATGACACTTCTGGTAGCTATGTAGTTATCTCCCTTTTAAATTACCTCTCTAAGTTATTTCTTCACCACTGCTGTAGCCTGGTATTTTGTTCACAACTCTTTAGGTCAAGTTACTGGTACTAACCAACTTATAAACTTAATGTCTAAATAACCGTTTTTTTAACAGAGCTTATATTGCAATCTTTGACACTAATGATGTTTCTCTAGCACTTTTTTTTACCAGTGCTCATATTCTGATCTTTACGCTAATGATCCGTTCGAAATTCCTAGCACCTGAAGAAGTCCGGAGCGTACAACGGAAGAAACGTTGTATATATATATATATATATATATATATATATATATATATATATATATATATATTGCAAGATGTTGAACAGCCCTCGAGTAGCAGAATCATATCTGACACCACAAAACATTGTATATCATTGTATATAAATTTTTAAAAACCATATTATAACCAGAAATCCATATAGCACAACTTTCCTACACACAAAGAAAATAATCAGGTACTGGGTTTAATTTATAAATTCTAATATTTTATAAAAAATGTTATTTAACTTAATTTTTTGAAGATAACGATGAAAGTCTGATTGTATTTTTGGGGCGCTTGAAACTCTATTCCTCTTCCAAATTGACGCTTCGTTTTAGATATTCTTTTGTTGTTCTTGTAAAATTAAAAACCACGTAGCTGTTTGCCTAACAGAAAACCATGAAGCGCCTAAAACAACGTAGCACCTAATTCTAACAGATTTTCAATAAGAAATCAATGTTAAAAAACAAAATAACTTAAGTGCTGTCTCCAAAGCATCTCGTCTAAGCACATAGATTTCAGACACACTGAACGTTTGTTAGAAAGAACAATATGTTCTTGTTAAATCCCCTATAAATGTTTGGGGGGGGGTGAAAAATCACCATGAATTAGCATACCAAGAGAAAATAGAGAATGTGCTTATAGTATATGGCGTGAAAAATTGTAATTTCTATGTAGAGTTAAAATTTAGTTCTTTTCATTGCTTTCACTTTCGCTCAAATACCCTTGAAATGGCTTATATGCATCTCTTCAACAAAGTAGCAGTGCCGACTGGGGTCTCTAGCCTTGGATATCAACCAGTCTAGAAGAAAAAGGCTGATATTTTAAAATGCGACAGGTAAATATGCCGTTATATTTATAAATAAGACATAGCAATTCTCAAAATATAACTGTTGTGGGAGCTCCACGTTTTCTATGATAATGGACTCGACTTGAGTATGCATATACTCCTGCCATAGTGAGATACGAGGAGATCCGTGAGAGTTTATCTCCGAAGGGTAGAGTCACGACTGGGTAAAGTTAGACTGATATTTTTGACTGGGCTATATGGCCCGGATCACCCACTCTAAAAAGACCTTGTGCCACATTTTGCCCCAGTGGGGGAGTGGATTGATATCGATCCATAAGTTACCGAAGAGATCCGTAAATTACCGACAGATAACGAGAGATACCGAAGTTTCCCGGAGAATACAGCATCAGTAGATCATAGTAGCTCTGAGCTCCACTCAGCCAGAATAGTATTCAACAGTACACGTCAGCTTCCGACATGGACATGCTCATTATACTACAGCTTCACTTCAAAGATTTGTATATATATATATATATATATACAAATATACATATATATACAAATATACAAATATATATATATACAAATATACAAATATAAATATATATACAAATATACAAATATATATAAATATACAAATATACAAATATATATATATATATATATATATATATATATATATAGTGATGATCATCCACGTATACTGTCTTAATATGTATAGGAAAGAATATTAATAAAAAGTTTTGAATTTAAAAACGTACTTTTTTAAACAGTATTTAACTATAAAAATAAACAAATACTGTTTAAAAAAGTACGTTTTTAAATTCAAAACTTTTTATTAATATTCTTTCCTATATATATATATATATATATATATATATATATATATACAAATATACATATATATATTCTTTACTAATCGTATTCCTGGATTACTAACCTGTATTCAAGTTTGTATCTTTATGTTTAATATACTTATTTTTCTATCTCAAATATCTAGTTTGTTGTTCATTATTTTGTGCGGTTCCCATTTCCGGAATCCACAACAATAACGAAAAACGGAACTGGGAATTGCTTATACTTGCCTACATCCTGAATGTACATGGCATATAATATAATAGAAAATGGAAAAATGATGATTCTCTAGAGGTTTAAAGAATTTATGGAAATAGTGACATGAGACGAATCAATAGAAGACATACGCTAAATGCAAAGATGAGAATAAAGCTTTAGGCGAATTTCCACTATAGCAAAGAATGCGTGTTAATGTCGGTCAAGTTCTGGGTCGTTACTGGAGGACTTTGTTGAAACGGCAAGACTTCATCCAGTACTGAGTTGCTGAATTGCGAACAAAGCGTTAAGTTGTTATGATTCTCACTTCTTTCGTGACTGGATAATACAGGGTGTTATCTACCCGCATAATTGCCCAGGCATCGAGTACAAGATTACTGTCTATTGTTGAGCGCTCGGAGCAACGTTGTGTTTAGTCAATACAATAGCGTGACGTAAGATGCAAAATTTAAAATATGCAAATAAAATAACTTCATGATGATCTTGGCTATCTTTATCTCCGATTTTAATTAGTTATTTTATTTTTATTTATATATATTTCTTTTCTTCAGGGAGAAATCAAATTCAGACACTGTTTGTAGAAAAATTAATTTTGTATTATTTTCATAGTGATATCTTAGATCTTTAGTAGTCATTGTTGGAATTAAAAGACACAAAGCCTTTCAGAATCTCGAAATCATTCCTTGATATCGATACCAGTTTCAAAATAGCCTGAAAGGTATCAAACAGTTTAAAATGTCAATACATTTAATTATTTTGAATCATTCTTTATAATTAACGCTGAATAGTATTTTAATATTAACTATTAATATGTATGGTATCTTAATGGATATATCTTCATTGCTTTGGATATGCTATTTAATATACATATGAACTGCAGTAAATTTCTGTAAATGTCACGATAACCTACATGGCTTCTGCTCCGATAGACTTAGCTCACTGGTGCCCCCTATATATAAATTTACTCGAGCCACAAGATTAGCAACTAGGTCCCACCATTTTACTGTGAAACTAATAAATTGTCAACGCAAATCCTACTCCCTCAGCTTTTTTTCTCGCACTTCCTGCCTGTGGAATTCCCTTTCATTTACTTGCTTTCCCGACAGCTACAATCTCCAAGAGTTTAAATGTAAAGTCAATAGTCATCTCCTATGTCACTAACCTGCATCCTCTCTCTCAAGCTCCTTTCTCCGTCCACTCCAATCTCATCAGTATTCTCATCCTTCTCTTACCCACTTCCTGACACCCCCTATAACCTGTCATTCTTTTTCATAACTCTCCTTCCATGTAACCCCCTACAAAACAGTGACAGTAAAATGCCTTGCTTGGGCGATATGATTATAAAAAAAATGAAAATTGATGACTAAATTACATTTTGTTGGTGAAATGAGTGTTTGGATTTTAGAACTAAGATAGTAATTTAATTTTTATTAAAAATAAAAAATCACTTATTAATAGCTTTACTTAATTGTTCAGTTCAATCAGACATTGCATCTTGGCGCTTCTCACGGTGTTGTTAATTCCCTTATTACATATTTTCTATGTTACATCTCCATTGACAATGTCTATGTGACCTCTGCTCTGAGTTTTACTCATTTGACCATGTCCAAAGCTTTTGTCTCTCTAATATTCCTACTATTTCTTTTACCCACTCGGTTGTCAAATAAAGCTATGAACTCATCTCTGAAAGAATAACTAAAATTCATTAATCATCTTTTAACTCTTCTTTCTTAAACTCCGGCTCACAAAGCTTTTTTAACCTTAACGTTTAAATAAAAACTAATTTGCCATTTGATTACATTAATTCTGTGACGTAAGTTCTCATTTAATTGTTCTACTCATTATGATCAGGATATCTACGTCGCTGTTTCTTTCTAGTGTGATCCCAGAAGCTTGAAAATCTTTAGTTTCACATGATGTACATTAAAACTGACTTTATTAAATTCTTGCAATGCAATACACGTTCAGAATCATTTAATTAAGAATTATCAAATTCATGATTTCTAATAAAGACAAATAAGCACCGGAGACTTTGGAGTTAATGATAAAATTCAGATAACTTCTACACATTCAATAAATTTTATTCTAAAGACGCAGAGATCATTAGGCAATTACGACAAAATACCGACAATTTATTTTCTTTACTGAGGCGGGTTGCTTAACTGAGGTAATTGCCAACAATCAAGTACTGGTGAGATGAAGGTGAGTTTTCCTAGCACAGCGTATTTCGTAATTACATTATTAAATGTAATCTATCGACAACGAAATCAAATGATTTTTTGTCAATAAATTTGATATTTCATCATCATGCGCCAGGGGTGTGTGTTGAGGCGAATTTCAGAATAAGGCAATGATACATCCAGTGCTAATCATTTAACACATGAAATAAAAAGTGTTATACTAGCATTTTGTTTAAAAACTAATAGGTATAGTTGCCGTTTGAGTTGCGACATTGTAGAGTCTCTGAAAATCCAAGGCACAAGACAGGTGTGTTTGCGTGGGGGTGAGGGCAGGAAAAATAAAATAAATATTAAAGAAGCACTAAAATCACACGGAGTAAAACAAATTAATATATATATATATATATATATATATATATATATATATATATATATATATAAGCTGTGTCTGTGTGTGTCTCTCTGTGTGTCTCTGTGTGTGTGTCTGTTAACTTTAGACGCCGAAACGGCTGAAACGATTTTATTGAAAATTTACACAGTTGTACTCTAAGCGTCTGCGAGTGTTCTTAGCTAGATTTTGTGTCGAGCTACCCCCGATAAATATCGAAAATCGATAATCGAAAGAATCGGGTTATAGAAGGAGTGGTCCGATTTTAATCAAATTACATATACTTATATATAAAGACATAAGAAACGATATTCAGAAGTTTCTAGGTTGTAGTTCTTACAATAGTGCAGAAAATCGATAATATATATATATATATATATATATATATATATACAAAAAGCAAGATGTTTGTGTGTGTGTCTGTTTATCTGCCTGTATGTCTGTATTTTTCAACCCTTTTACTTTAGCTTTTGCTTCGGGTTTGGCTCTAAGTAGTTATAATTGTAGTTCTTAGTCTCAGCCATGATAGTATTTACTCAGAGGACTTATTTAGCCTTCAAAATTCAGTTTACAACGAAAAAAGCTTATTTGATATCGATACCAGGAACTCAAAATGTGACTTACATCCACTCATTTCTCTTTCAATCTACGGTTTCGCTTAAACTGGAAACAACTATTGCTTTTTAGTCTTTCGTGTCAACGTCCAAAGAGTCTGAGCTCCAGGACCATGGATTAGTTTTAAAGCTTCCATTACATCCGAAAATATACTGCTAGTATATATATATATATATATATATATATATATTAAGAAACAAAAATTGGATATTTTTACAAATCCATTGTAATATGATATCTCGCGGCTCTCACCGTACGTCAGACCAAATTCATACAACAATAAATGGTTCAAATTCATCCAGAAAACGTCAAGTTAAATAAAAAAAAATTAAAAAGAAGAGAAAAAAGAAAGAAAAGGAGAATAGAAGATTAAGTTAAGTTAAAGCCCCCTTTCCCTTTTTCTTCTCTTTTTCTTTCTCTTTTCCCTTTGTTTAATTGTTTTTTCTTTTTTCCTTTTTCTATTTAATTTCACTTTGTCTGGATGAATTTGGAATATTTATTGTTGTATGAATTTGGTCTGAGGTGCGGTGGGAACCTCGAAATATACTACCAATGGATTTGTAAAAATATCCAAATTTTGTTTCTTGATTATAATACTCTGTTAAATTTAACATTAAATTTAACATTGTGCCTCTTTGTGTGTGTGTGTGTCTGTGTGTGTGTGTGTGTGTGTGTGTGTGTGTGTGTGTGTGTGTGTGTGTGTGTGTGTGTAAAGAGACAAGAGGTAAATTATTCTTAGCTGATGCATGAGATATGGAGAAAAATGAAATTCTGGCATTTTTAAGAAAAATGTTTTAAGAAAAATGTTAACATTTCTTATTTGTCTATATCTAATTTTCTGATGAAGCTTATTTTAAAGTGTAACGTTACATTGTAAAACCGTTTTCTTTTTTCTTATTTTCGAATAAGTGGTTGAGTCTAACAACGCAAAAGGTATCATTTTTCTTTATTTTCATTGGCCTAAAGATATTTACCATCAGGGTATATATATATATATATATATATATATAGACATATAGATAAATGTAAAAGAAACCTTGAAAACAACAAAATTAAAAGAAAATAGCGTATGTCACCAGCGAATAAAAGAAAAGACATAGGTATGAATCATTAAAGAACTTACTTCACCTTAATACGACAAAAAGTACTCAACAATCTAGAAATTTCTAGTGAGAAAATCGAACTAAATCGAACAGAAAAAAATAAGAGGAGAAATGTAGGAGAATATATGTATTACACGACCCCTGCCTGCGTCCAGGAAACCTTCCTGATTTTTGGCCGATTCCGCCAACGTTGTGTTGTTAATCTCGGATAAGATAAAGCCGGACCGCTTATTACCACTTGACGAGGATGGCCCAGATATGCGAGGGACTGGTATATAATGAGAATCAAGATTTAAAAGCGGAACGACACGGTGTTGATTTATATATATTTATATATATCGAATAAATAATAGATTACAAGAAAATCAAAGTAAGTGACGAAAAAGAAATATCAGTTGGCTACTATTTCAGTAGCACGATAGTATTTTGTGTTGTATTATTTTCACGCGACGATGGTTATTTATTTTCCAGTTGGTTGAATTTGGATTGATACTAGACATCTAAAAAAATTACATATGCAAGGTATATCCAAAATATGTTTACAAACATTAAGGGCGGATTTCTCCTACCAAACCATGAATTTCATATAAACATATGTCCGCATATCCTTCGTTTTTCAGTTATTAAGTTTAAATAAAGTGTACGTAAATAGTGCTATGTTTCTGCAGGGACTAGGTTAAATTTATCATTCGTGTACATTTTTGGCTAGTATGTCTTCAAATCTTAACGTGTACAGTAGTGAGTTAACCGAGAAGTGTTGACAATGGCAAGATATTTATATTGTGAGCAGGCATATATGATTTTTACATATGGGTCAGTCAGTTAAGTGCCATACGTGAAACACGCTTGGGCAATCATGTCTCTTTCGAGATATGACTGACTGGGCAGAAGATTATCACGCAGTAGGTTGCCATTGCTTTTTGCCGTAGACTGGTTGCCAGCCAAGGCTATAGAACCCAATCTGTTCTGTTATTTAACCCATATCTGGACGGAAGAGACGGATTAATACCTTTTATAATACCTATTATATATATTTGCGCGTAAGTGAATGCAATGAATTCAACTGGAATTCGAACTCGGCTCTCCGATTTCTCGTTCCGAGCCGATATCCATTGCATCACCACGCACATCCCTACACATGGGTACACGAATAGTAATGGACGTAAGGTTGCTAGGTTGTATCAGAATATGTTTCCAAACCGAAAGCAATAAAGTAATCCAAGTTTGCCTTCTGTTTGTCGACGCGTTGCTGAAACAGGATCCGTGACACTACAAAATATGAATAGAGGAATACCTAACTCAGCTTGCAAGCCTGGTCACGAAAAGCACAATCTACATGCCGTCGGTGACGACGCAAATATCAGTACACGTCAAGTTTTACTAGCGTGTCGAACATTTCATATTACCGCATGACGGATAGTTAAAGAACAGCTCCTGTATCTGTATCATTTGCAACGTGTGCAGGGCCTTTCGCCCTCTGATCACACATCACGGGAAAATTTTTGCCGATGGTTTATTGTACAAACTGACGGTCTGTCTCTTCAGCCTTGTTTGTGAATGAGACATTCGAAAGAAATGGAATAACAGATTTACACTAGTATTTATGGACAGATCGGAGTCCTAATTGTAGAATACAGGTTAGACACCAGCATCATTTTGCGAATAATATGTGAGCTGAAATAGTTGATGTATGATATTGGTGAATATGTTCTTCCAGCACGTTTTACTAGAGCTGACCGGTCACATTCAATTCGTCGATAAGCAAGCTAGTTACATTTTATCGTTGTCTATCTAACCAATCAGGATGAACGGATGTCCTCTGGAGATGCAGCGTGTCTTGAAAGTCTACTGGGCCTCAAACTCACTCTCGACCTCAAGTGGAACACGTATATATGATCTATTGGATAAAGATGATAGATACAGTAGAAATATGTTGCGCCGATCTCTATTAAACGGATGGAATAGACCGACGTTTGTTTAGCTTCGCGTGGATAAAGAATTCTTGTAAAAGAATAAAAACTGATTATGAATTAATTACACATTCAAGGAAAGAAAACAGAAAAAATAAAAAACAGATTATTTTATCTCAAAATGAAAATTGTTCCTGATTTTGTTTTTGGATTAAAAATAGATTTTCATAAACCGATTATAGTGTAATAATTTATGAGCCATTATGTGAAACTGAAAATAATATAGCTTCTTTATTTTTGCGTGCTTAAAATATACAATTTCGTATATTATTGCTGGTTTGAAAAGATAACTTTCGGCACTTCCATGGATCAGACAAGCAATTTCTTTTCGCAATTTCTAACATTAAAGACAGCCAAAATTAGTTTAACTACGATGAATCCGAATAATCGATTGAAGAACATTATTTGTTATTTTTCTGAAACAAAGGGTGCACGCAAGGGTGTACATAATTCTGCTTTTAAAACAATCACAAGTCATTTCAGTACAAGGTCTGATTACAAAAGCGGACAACAATTTTAGGGGGTCTTTTTAAAGTTAAAGTTTCTGTCAAGCACTAAACCATTTAGTGAAAATATAACAATATCACAAATCTAATCGATGCAGAAATATAGATTAGTTTAAAAGTCTATTGGTATTCACCAAGACGAATACTTAGCAAACATAAAGTGTCACAAATTCTTTTGTAAGCGTGGGAAAAGTTACCTTATTGCTTTCAAGGTACGTTGGCATTTTATATAAATTTTTCTTTTTCTTTTTTTTTTTTTTTGCTGTAAAATTTGCTAAAATATGACTGCAGCTAGTAATGTTAAAATGGTTATATGGAATAAGGAGTCTGATCTGACTGAAAGAGGAGTAAGTAGAAAATGAATATTATACGGGTAAGAAGGACATATAACGATTAGTTCTTATATTATAGCGATGAGATTGAAGTATCCGGGAAGTAATAAGTTGGGTTTCTGTGCCACCAAAAGAGAGGTTCTTGGGAAAATCATGTCTAAGGTGAAATTCTCTCCAACTCTAGCGGATGATTCATGGCATGCATTAGCATTAATGGTCTGAACTAATGGAACTAAAGAATAGTATTCATACGAACGCTTGTCACGAAAATAGGGACGTCTTTTTCATAAACCTTTAAAAAATACGAGGTCCAAGAGTCAATCAATGTAGGAGGTTACTAAATGGGGCTGTTTATAGCGGTAAATGTAATGAAATGCAAAATGAGCATATGTGCAATAGATAACGGTTGATTGCAATGATTGCAATGGTCAGGGAAGCATCTATAAGATAAGCGGTTTTCGAAATTAAATTTTCTGAAAATACCTTCGTTCAAATCGAATACAAATGCAAATGTAATAGGATGAGACGTGATTTTAAAGTTTTGAATTTAGGAACTAGGGAATGTATCTCTTGAACATTTGTCAGGAAAATAGCGATAAAGTAGCGATATGTTTGCAAAATTTCGTCATTGCAGGAGGGTTGTAAGATTGAAAAATAATTCAATGCCCACACAACCGTGTAAGTGCTGTTGATCTTTGTCAAGGCTAAGGATTAATCAACTCCAGACGAGGTATAGATATTTACTCAGCTTTCGCGCTGGAGCGAGATGTGACACAAGGTCAATTTTAAGGTGGGAACTCGACCGCGTACGGATGGGCAGAGGGACAAAATTCCCCAGTCACCTCAACTGCCGGTTGAGCTGGCCCCGGTGACGAGCACCTGGTTCACCCCTCTGCTGCAATGCGGTGGCGCGGCCGCGGGACACTGTTCCTCGGGATGGGCATCTTTTAGTGTTATTTTTTCTCAGAAGCAACTCTGTTCTCGCGGACAGAGCTACTACTGCGCTGCACTCTTTCCTCGAGGACAGAGGCTCAACTGAGAGATGATTTGGGTCCCTACCTGACACAAAAATGTGCCAGGTATTCTCCAGACAAGGTATAGCAAGTATATTCCATTTTTGGTCAGATTTGACTCTTATAAAGGGAATAACGAAAGAAGTCATATTTTCTGGGGTAGGACAGAGAACCGATCATATTTTCAGTATTTTGGGCCACTTGAGGTGGTGTAATGGTTGAAAAGCTTATCTCGCTAGAAACATTAAAAATAAGTAGTGAGTTCGATCCTCACTGGGTCTCCATACTTTCGGCCTTGTGCCATATCTAAGCTGCACTTAGAAAATCACCATATTTTCAGCATCTTTAGCGATGATTTGGAATATGTACAGAAGCGACTTTCCAGCTAAACATGGATAAATATTAAATGATCAATTTAACGATAGCCTTGTAGACTTAACGTTTATATATATATATATATATATATATATATATATATATATATAGTCATCCGCAGACAGATCTGTTTCGCTGTATCATAGCTCATCAGTACGGTTAGACAGCCGATTGAAACCCGACCGAATTGGCTTTATATATATATATATATATATATATATATATATATTATTAAAATACTTTAATCCAAAACGGAAAAGTAGGAAAGTAAATCCCAAGAACCTGATCCTAATTAATATTAAAAATTTTAATATTAAAAAATGAGACAGGAGGAGAGCTCAATGTAATTAAAATTACAGAGCTAATATAATATATGTTAAATATCTCTTAGGGATTTTATGTCGAAATGTTCATTCAACATTTTTGAATATTGAAAATTTATTTTACTTTATATATATATATATATATATATATATATAAAAAGTAAAATAAATTTGATAATTTAATATATATATATATATATATTAAATAATCAATTTTTAATACGATATACAGCTGTCAAAACGTTTTCTGTGAAATTGGAATGTTGTCATCTGCTTACTTTCTATGTTTATGTTTATTATAGATGTAATCACTCAAGTAGATAACTATATTAATGTACTTGAGTCATAAATCTTATTCGTTATAACATGATTGTAATAACAAATATTTAATAAATACAAATTTAGAAACGTTTACTTATCGATTAGGATAATAAAAACAAAAATTCTAAGGCTGTAGTTACTTATGTTGGCTTATCGCTATTTATTCTTGATAGATGTTCAATATTATGCAAAAAGGCCGCGGTTTTAGACAGAAATAACTAATAGAACAGTATACTTGTGTATTATTTGTACCACCACCCCAGATCATACCGAAAAAAACTTTGCACTCAGTTTCACACAGAGAAGTCATGTCAGAGTTTGACCTGAGTTGTTCTTCTAGCCGCTAAATGCAGATACTGTATCAAGTGCTGCACACACTTTCACATTAGTTGACAGTGTAATAAAATGTAATGTTAAATATTAAGTATCTTGTCATCATTAGTCGTTGCGACGATATCATTACACTTTTTGAAATGCTTATTTAGGAAACGCGGGCATTGTTTCCTTAAGCAATGTTCTCTTTTTCAGAAGAAAGCCAGATCTCACCGACCGTAAGTGATTTTTTTACTATCGAATGTGGCAATACTAATAAGTTTTAGAGTGATAAACACTAATGAATATGTTCGAGAGACATGATAGCTTCTATGTAGCCGCGTCATTCTTCGAATTTAGTTAATTATATATTGGTTTCCATTGATAAATGAATAATCTTGATTCCATTCTTTTCCATGCACAAATTTGCAAACAGATATACTTGAAAATTTAATTAATAACTATGTTTCTTTCACAAAATAAAGAAATAAATATTATTTTAATAAAATAAAAAAAAAACATGCAAGACTGGGATTCGTTCCGAGTCTTCCTCTGTGACGTCCCTTGGAACAAGGTTTTTATTCTTCCCATCAAAGAATGTGCATCCGAAGTTTCCTCCTGGATTAAGGCTGGCATCGATGCTTTCATCCCTGCCAGGAAATTTCAGCTTAAATCTCATTCGTCTCCATGGTTCTCGCCCGCTTGCTCGGCCGCCATTGCCCACCGGAATCATTTCTTCCGACTCTATCGTAGCTACGCGTCGGACCAAAACAGACGCCTTTTCGCTTCAGCTCGTTGTAAGTGTAAAAAGATACTTAACGAAGCTAAGATGTTATTTTGCTGCCAGAATGAAGCAACGCATAGCATCCTCTAAGTTCGGCACCAAGGACTACTGGCGACTCTGTAAAAGAGTACTTAACAAGGGCAAGTCCACAATACCCCCACTAATAAACAAATTTGAGGTCGTCACCTCCCCAGCGGACAAGGCTGAATGCTTTGCCCGCAGATTCTCGAATAATTCGAGACTGGTCTCGTCTGGAGTTTCTACACCCGACTTCCCACCTAGAACTGATGCTAAACTGAATGACGTCCATATTACACCCTCGTTTGTCTCTAAGATAATCTCAAAACTTGACCCTCACAAAGCGAGAGGAGGGGACGGAATCCCAATCATAGTTTTAAAGAAATGTACGCCCGAACTTTCCTCTGTACTTTCTAAGCTCTACAACTTCTGCCTATCTGCTTCCTGTTTTCCTGCCTGTTGGAAATCTTCCTCTGTAGTTCCTATATTTAAAAACACTGGAGAACCCTCGGACCTCGCAAATTACCGACCTATCAGCCTTCTTCCGATCTTTGGCAAAGTGTTCGAAGCCATTATCAACACCGAGGTCGTTCAGCATCTCACGGCCCACGGGCTCCTCTCAGACAAACAGTATGGCTTCCGCTTCACCAGGTCTACTGCTGATATGCTAACGACCATCACCGAGTACAGATATAAGGCACTCGATAGGAATGGTGAAGCCCGAACCGTTGCCTTGGATATCTCTAAAGCATTCGACAGAGTTTGGCACGCTGGCTTTCTATGCAAACTGCGGAGCTATGATATAGCTGGACAATTGTTTGAACTAATCCAGTCATTTCTATCTAACCGCACATTGAAAGTTGTATTAAACGGACATGCCTCCCAGAGCTACCATACGAACGTGGGTGTCCTTCAAGGCTATCCTAGGTCCTACCTATCCTAGGTCCTACGCTCTTTCTGATCTACATTAATGATCTCCCTGATACCATAAGATCCCAAGTAGGTATGTACGCCGATGACACCACAGTTTATTCTCGCCTCGACCAAAAATCTGGTGTGGGCGACAAAGCTAACCTTGCAGCCGAGCTTGGAAGGGACCTCCAATCCGTCGTGGACTGGGGTAAGAAATGGCTCATAAATTTTAATGCTTCTAAAACGAAGCTACTATCAATTAATCATCAAAGACAATCGAACCTACCTCCTATTAGCATGGACCAGGCTTGCCTCCCAGAGAGTAAAACACTACGCCTCCTTGGTCTCACACTTTCAGCGGACCTCAAGTGGAATGACTACATCGAATCCATTGCTAAATCCGTTCTAAGTCGGTTCTCTGCGCAGGGCCCGGAGGTTTTTTCCGTCTGAATCTATCCTGCACATTTATACATCTACCATCCGCCCGTGCATTGAGTACTGTTGCCATATCTGGTCGGGTGCCCCTGCTATTCTCCTTGGGCTTCTAGACAAGGTACAGCGGAGGGTCTGTAATGTGATCGATACCGACTTAGCAGACTGCCTGCAGACTCTCTCTCACCGGCGCAACGTGGATTCTCTGTGTCTCTTCTATAAATACTTTCACGGCTTCTGCTCCGATGAATTTAGATCATTGGTTCCCCCTAGGTTCGAATTTGCACGAGATACTAGATTAGCAACTAGATCCCACCCTTTTACACTGAAACAGATAAAATGCAACTGCAACTTCTACTCCAATAGTTTCTTTCCTCGCACTTCTCGACTGTGGAATTCTCTTCCACATGACTGCTTCCCCGACGGCTACAATCTCCAGTAGTTTAAATGTAAGGTCAATAGACACCTCCTAACAAACTAACTTTCATTCTTTCAAACACTCTTCCCACCCACCCAACTATCTATCACCCTTCTGCTGACATTTCCTATATCTAACCACTCTTCCTATTTATCTCCCCTATGTAGCGTCAAGCGTAATAGTGGCAGTGGAATGCCTTGCTTGGGGTGAAATGATTAAAAAAAATACTAAAATCTTGTCCTAAACACAATATAACTAAGAACATTACAATCATTCAACCCAAATTCTGACCTAAACTTCTTATCCCATGTACCCATAGATAGTAGTCAAATAAAAATCAAATAAATATCTAATATAATAAAACAAACCTAAAATCCAATCTCCTGACAATAATTATTGTCTAGTCATTTAAAAATCTAAGGTTCTACTATGTAGCTTTCCTACACAAAATTAAAAAGTGACCTGTCTAGATCTAAGCCATCCTGCCCCCTCTCCTAATTCAAATGTGTATCTCTATGGTTACAAACTGCTGATTGACTAGTTTAGACACACCAAATTGCATACAACCTCCACTCCCTAATTCCGGAAATAACCATGAATACATCTTACATTCTCAAAAGTAAATCGTTTTCACCATTTATTTTCAGTTCAACATATCATCCGAAGAGGAGCGGTTCTGCTCCGAAACATGAAAACTTTTGTGTAGTGATACCATGCTTTTATAAACTATCGTAACAACTATTACAATATATATATTCAATAATTTTTTTGAGCATCGCCTAAAGACACCACTCATGGTAGAAACCTAGGTCGTGCAATAACTCTTTTACAAATGGAAAATATTCAAAAAACATAATTGCATTGAACACTTTTTAATACAATGTGCACTGGTCTAATCTTATAACGACCAGAAACTAAGTAATTAGCAATCAATATATTCATTGGAGTAGATAGACTAAACTATCGCCCGGTTCACACTCCACCCACATCTATTGAACAGGTGAAGAGGCTCATCCCTTGTTTCCTGTTTAGGATGCGGTTTCCGGTTTTCTCTTTTCCAATCTTTTCACTCTTTTCCTTATTTTTTATTTTTTTTTCAATTGGAGTAGATAGACTAAACTATCGCCCGGTTCACACTCCACCCACATCTATTGAACAGGTGAAGAGGGTCATCCCTTGTTTCCTGTTTAGGATGCGGTTTCCGGTTTTCTCTTTTCCATTCTTTTTACCCTTACGTAGCCCACTGCGCGTCAGTGGCGTTACCGCCTTGCTCGGGGTGATATGATTAAAAAAAAAATATATATATATATATATATATATATATATATATATATATATATATATATAGGGAGAGAGGGAGAGAGAGAGATTGCATGAAAAGAAAGTATTCAAACTAAAATCTGACCAAAATAGTAAAAATAGACGTTCTCATACTTCAGTATTCATTGACCGTACACTTATTTTTACAGTTGGCTATAATTTATAAAATTATTTTCTCAAAACAGATTTTTTTAATTATCCTCCTCAAGTCTAGTAATTGCTATTGTTCCCTCTAGTATTGATAGAAGTTTCCTTCTAAGCTTTTTTTATCAAATAGTACTTGTTTTAGAATCTCTTTTTTTTTTGCATAGATCTACATTTTCTTGTATATTTAGAGATGAAACGTGATTTATTTTTTTTAATAAAGTAATTTGATTCTAATTTGCTTAATTCAAAATAGAAATATTCGCTGGCCATATCATAATGTTGATTTAATTTTTATGCTAAATGCCAATAAATGACACCAAAAAAGTTTTTTCTTCATGAACTTTCGCAACGATCGATTGCGATTTGATCTTTCTTTCCCAGTGCAAAAGATTTCCGAAAAGAAAACTAAAAGTAATTCGTAAATGTCGAAGGGATAGAAAAATGCCAGTAGAAATTTTCTGCTTCGCTGGGGCAATTAGATTTCTCATTGATAGCTCTCCAACTGATGTCATTTGACAAGAGACCGCCAAAGAAAAAAACATTAGTCTTTTATAAAAGGTTTCTTTGATAAGCATGTAATTTATGCGTGCCAATCAATGTAGGTTCTTCGTCTAAATCATTCTGTGATCACAGAGAGGATATTCAACAGATTTAATGAGATAAAATCTCTCAAACGAAAAGTTTAGATTGTTTAATATTCTTCTTCTTCTTCTTCTATGTGCCCTGTCCTTTCAGGACGTAGGCGATCATGGCTTCCCACGGCTCCCTATCCCTGGTGGCTCTTAGCACGCCTTCTCCTGTTACACCACCCAAACCCCGCTTTGCTATCCACTAGCTCAAGCCCATGAATCTAGAATATAAATGTATAGAAACTGGCATTGCCACAAAATGAGGTATCAGTTTATATATTTATTATAATATAGATTTGATCCCCCATTTTATATCCACATTATAATTTCTTATAAACAGCTGGCTTATATCTTCTGCTTCAATGTGTCCTGCGCATTTAGGACGTAGGCGATCATGGCTTCACACGTCTCTCTATCCTGGTGGCTCTTAGTCCTCCTTCTCCTGTTACACCACCCAAACCCCGCTCTGCTATCCACTAGCTCAATCCCATGAATCAATATATAAATGTATAGACACTAGCATTGCCACAAAATGAGGTATCAGTTTATATACTGATTATAATATAGATTTGATCCCCCACTTTATATCCACATTATAATTTCTCATAAACAGCTGGTTTATATCTTCTGATTCTTTGTGCCCTGCGCATTCAAGACGTAGGACATCATGGCTTCCCACGTCTCCCTATCCCTGGTGACTCTTAGCACGCCTTCTCCTGTTACACCATGCAACTCTCGTTCCATCATCCACCTGATTAGGTCCTTCAAATATGTTATCCGCTGATTTCCCCTGTCTATTTTCCCTCTATCTGGCTTGTTAGTATCAGGTTCTCCATGCCTTCCTTCCTTATTGCAGTCCCAGGAACTTCAGCTGTCTCTTCCTGATGCTCAGTATTAATATCCTTCTTATTTCCATCATTTCCAAAACATTATCGCTCGCTCACATGCTCGATCCATGATATTCGCAGCATCCTTCTGTAGAACCAGATTTCAGTTGCTTCTAGTTTAATTATACTATCAAAATGACAGCATATTTTGATAAGTCCTATCTATAATTAGGTTTTCACATATAACACTTTTAGCACATTTTTTATACTAAACTGTTATATAACACCGGTTATGCTATATGTCAGTGAATGATGAAAAATCTCCTTGCAGTTGAAAAAAATCACACAAGGCAACAGAAATATACTTCTACTGAAGTGTTCTGAGAATACCAAGAATCAATCATGCGAGCAACGATGAAGTTATATAGAAATGGAAACAAACAGAACACGTATACTTACCTTCAGAGAGCTTGGAAAGTTTGATACCCACAGGCAGATAAAAGGGACAGAGGAAAATGATGCGTAACCTACCTAGGGTAGTTTAGCCAATGGATGGCAGAACAAGGTTTATGAAACTTAACAAAAATATAAAAGTAATTAAGAGCAGCAAAAGACAGGAAATGGTGGAGGGTCATTATCGATAATTCCACCAAGGAACACAGTATATAGAAGAAGAATTCCGATAGTGAATTAATATATTAACTAAAGAATATAAAACTGATTCCTCAACCGAAAGTCAATTGAAATATTTTAAGAACTGAACATTTAAATATATTTTTGCCAATTACTGTATTCCTCTAGTTTCTTTTATGAGTTATATCACCTTGTTAGTCATAGATCTCCACAACTTCCTATCCTTTGTAGCTCTAAAAATAGTTTTTCTTACTATTTTTCCCACTCCTTTTTCTACCATCTATTTACACAAATCCTAAATTTAAAATCGTAAGTTTATAATAGTTTATCCATGCATTAAAAATGACAGTATATTTTGTTAAATCTTTACCGTAAATAAATTTGTACAAGTGGGCCTGCAAAAATATTCTTCCGCTTAATCCAATAATAATATAAACAGAACCCCCACGTTATGACTAATAAAATTTGAAATTTAAATTAGTTTACATATGCATTGAATTTGATGGTATGTCTTACGAAGTCATTACTGTTATTATGTTTGGACATGTGAGTTTAAAAATATACTTGTGTCTGTTATACTTGTGTCTGTTATGATGTCAATAACTGTCACGCAATCTCATATTTCTGATCAAAATGTTATACTAAAAATAAACAGTCGAAAATATAAGTTAAATCATGACTACAAACTCGTAATTAGTAGTGAAGAACTTTTACTTTATCTATGAATCTATTCAAAGTTATTATATTTTTTATATGAGAAATAACGGAGTTAACGTATATGATAGATTCTCACTTTTTCTCTAGTTAGTAAATAAAATATATAATAATCGTACGAAAGACAACAATTAAGATGGCTTTACCAGAAAAAAATTAAAACACTTAAAATGTAGCCTGATTTTGAAAGTTATTTTCCTAAGTTCATATCTCAGTGGTTTACCACTACTTGTGTCAGACTACGCTAAAAATTATGATTACTTACTACGTATATTGAACATGCGATCGAAGAAATGTGCTTCGCAACTTTGACGAGTAAATCCTTTCTTTTGGTTTTTAATCTCATGGGATTAGTCACTCATACATTCCTGTGAAGGATTAACTAGCTTAGTAAATATTTCATATGAATGATATGGATTGATTCTTATCAAATTACACCCGATTCTTATTGTTTAATACCTCCTTGCGACAGTTTACACAATCTTTAGTATATGTCCACTAGTGGCATTCCTTGTTGTTCGGACCAAGAACTTTTCGGCAATATATATACATCATAAGAAAGTGAAACAGCGGGTACATTAAAACCTACAGTTCAAGCATTTACTTTTATAAAGAGTGCCCGATACAAAGTAGAGCTTAATGTTGAATCTTTTAAATTATAACAGTTTATAAACACTACACAAAAAATTAAAAATATCGCTTGAAGAACAGTATTGTTCTGAAAATTTTTTTTATAATCGGATCGCTCCAAGCAAGGCATTTTACTGCCACTGTTGTGCAGAGAGTTACGCAGGAGGAAAGTTATGAGAAAAAGTGACAGGTTATAGGGGTGTCAGGAATTATAAGAAAAGGATGAGAATTCTGACGGGAGTGGAGTGGAGGGAAAAAGGAGCAAAAGAGAGAGAGAGAGAGAGAGAGAGAGAGAGATGATGCAAGTTAGTCCGACAGGAGATGACTATTGACTTTATATATAAATTCCTGGAGATTGTAGCTGTTGGGGAAGCAAGTAAACGGAAGGGAATTCTACAGGCGTGAAGTGCGAGAAAAGAAGCTGATTGAGTAGAATTTGCGTTTACAATTTATTGGTTTCAAATAAAAGTGTAGGACCTATTTGCTAATCTTCTGGCTCGAGTAAATTTATATATAGGGGGAACCAGTGAGCTAAGTTCACCGGAGAAATAGCCGTGAAAGTATTTGTAGAAGAGACACAGGAAGGCCACATTGCGCCGATGATAAAGTGACTGTATCTGAGATGCCCAGTCGGGATCGATCACATTACAGATTCTCCGTTGGATTTTGTCAAGAACCCGTAGTTGGATAGCAGGAGCACCCGACCAGATATGAACATTTGTGTGCAGTGATATAATGCTTTTATACAATATATATACATATATATATATATATATATATATATATATATATATATTCGGGGAAAATATGACAAAGTGGAAAATCGCTTTCATGTGACACGTTTCGTTTTTAGATACACATCGGACTAAAATTTTAACGGTATATCAGACACTATGGAGTATTTATTGCCGAAACCTAAGTATTTTGTACGCAATATTATCATCTTTTTTTATTTTTACTTCTGAGGATTTAATAACAGTTTAGCGATACAAGTGTTATTAATTAACCCCAAACCGGAAAAAAGTGGTTTATTTACAATTCCAACGCATTATTAATTACACCAACTATACATACACGCTTACAGCATCTGATATTCCCAATCGGTCGTTTCAACGTGGTATAACCTAAGGCGATAAAGTTCTAAAGGTCGAAACGTGTCACACAAAAACTTTTTTCACTTTCTCATACCAAAAATTGTTCTTGACATATTAAAAATTTATGTAGCGTTTTCCATAAATTTTACTTATATGTATATTTTATTGAATGTGAAGAACAAGAAATAGTTTTTATTTACATTTTCTAAACTATAGCATTTAATGAGAAATAAATTATATACTATTTTAGTACTTATAATCCTGTAAATTCAGTAGAACAATTGTATAAAAAAATATGAATTTATCCTTGTCTGTGACATTCAACGAAACGCAAAGACACATACGTGCTTGCAAAAGAATGTCTCTCTCTCTCTCTCTCTCTCTCTCTGTATATATATATATATATATATATATAATAATAATAATAATAACTATATAGACTCTGCAAGTATGTAGGCCGTAAATTTATACTAAAATAAACCTCCGAAAAAACCATTAACAAACAGAACATAAATCCATTACAATCCGGTGTACTAAGACGTCGGATAAATGGGGGGGGGGAAGAAACCCGCGGAACAAGAACAAAACATTCAATACTGCGCAGTAAAGAAAAAACCCCAAACGGAACCAAACACAAGAAAAAGTGCTCAATACAAAGTACGAAAGAAAAGATACAATAATAGAGCAAAAACACAGTATGTGTATATATATATATATATATATATATATGAAATGATTTGTATGAACCTTATTTTTGATTGATACTCGTATTTAAGTAGATATTCTATTTATAATCAAATAGTATTATATATTATTTTCTACCTGCCTTATTATTTACGATAAGTGTTTTTTACGGTAATGTGTGTCATTGGACAGGATTTTCATAACAAAAAAATTATCGTAAATAATCAGGCCGGTAGAAATAAATATATAATACTGTTTGATTATAAACAGAATATCTACTTAAATACGAGTATCGATCAAAAATAAGGTTCAAATAAATCGTTTCAAATTGTCGGTTGTTTAAAGACCATTTCGTTAATCTGCATTAATTTCCGTAATATATATATATATATATATATATATATATATATATATATATATACATATTAGCCATGAGTGTTTGGTACGCAGTGTGGATCAAAATCTTTAAGGTATTTTTTTTTCTCATTTCACCAAGAACCCAGACTTACTCGATTCAATGACCGGAATGTAAAGTAAGACCTTGCTGCTCGCAATAATACTCAAAAATACTTTTAAAAAATTATTTTAATGATTTTTCTAATATATTTCTGTGTTTACTACAGTGGAAAGAAAATATTGAAAGAAACTACAAAAGAATAAAATGATACAAAATATTAGAAATCAGATGATGAAATTGTATGATTTGCCAAATTATTGACGTGCGGTATAACTACGCCTACCCAATTATTATAACACGTATTATCGAACAATGTCAACCACGCCATTGAACATAATCAATAAATTCAAACGTTTCTGTATCGAAATTGTTGTGACCAAGTGAAATTCTTAAGAAATAGCAAAACATGTGTGATAGAAATATATATTTAACAATAAATACAACAGAAGAGTATCAAACGACTAGTGCGTGTGTCGGTTGTCCAGCGTTTAATCAATTTAACTGCTCCTCCAAGGCCTCTTCTCCTACTAATCTTATAGTACGCAAAAGAGTTCAACATAGATTCTTTGGGGGGAGGACACCACAACAGAAATGGAGACCCAAACAAACACTGATAGCTCGAAGGCTTCCTGACGTTTTTCCAAACACCATTATTTCTTCTATAGATATTCTATAACAAGGTCTTGGAGTTGATTTTCACGTAGCTAATTTTATCCCCTAAAACCTTATGCATATTTCATGCAATTTCTTTAAAATAGTTTAAGTCAGATATTTGGATCCTGATCAAAATCTTTTATAAATTTAGTTGAAAACCTTTTAAATGCCCAATAGGGATTAAGAATAGCAGTTCGAATCTCACCGGGAGCTTATCATTTGTCTCAGATTCATGTTGACTATTCACCGTTGTAATAAATACATCCAGAATAAGATAGCTATAAAAAAAAAAGAAATACGATGACAAAAAAAATTAATCAAAACTAATAATAATAATAATAATAATAATCCGGTTACAGAAATAGAAGATGTAACCATTCTATGGGATTACACCATCTACACAGACAGAAAAATTGAAGCAAATAGGCCAGACATTATTGTTAAAAACCAGGAGAAAACTTGTCTATTAATTGATATGGCTTGTCCAGCGGATTGTAACATAGCAATCAAGGAATTTGAAAAACTGTCAAAATATAAAGACCTGGAAATTGAAATAGAAAAAAATGTGGAAATTGAAAACAAGAGTTGTGCCAGTGATAGTAGGTGCACTTGGAATGATAAAAAATAGAACAAAACAACACATTGAAAGAATCCCTGGAAACCCCAACTTAAGAGATATACAAAACATTGTCTTATTCCACACACTAAGGAAAACTTTATCTATGTAACGCTAGGGATGATAGGGAAGATGGAAAAAACATGAAATGGGGCCATAACAACACGCCACGACCTGCCTTAGGTCTCCCCGCAGATTTGGTTGGTAGTGAGACCAGAGCAGAAATCGAAATATGATGAAATATGACATAATAATAATAATAATCTATTGTTCATTACTTCTTCTCTTGATCATTTCTTGGAAAGAAGGCCATAGATTTTTAATTGTTCAGTTTTTTTCAATGTTTTCTTTTGGTCATTTCTTTCCTAATAGTCATCATAAAGACAAATTTCAACACCTTGAAAAAAATAACTGATTTTATCCTGAACATACGTCAGTTCAAGTTGCGTTGACTTTAAAATGTAAAATAGATTCTCATCTTGTAAATGCATTTTATTAAAACAGCTTAAGAAGAATATAAAAATGAAATCATTTAATTGTGCCAATAGGTTACCATTTTTTTCTAAGTGTATCTTTATCCGAGTTTTTTTTATTGTCCCAAAGATCTTCAGATTTACATTGTGCCTGACGTAGTTCTGAATTTATAGATTCCCTTTATATCGCACAATGATGAAATATTGACATTAAAATCTTTAAAAAGTACAGTATTTTAACTCTGTTAACATTATCAATATATTTACCGAAGACTAGATTATTATTAGATGTTTTGCAATTAATGAAATCACTGTATGTGTACGCTTTCGCCACTATATGATTTAACATTATTGTTGTGGATTTTGGGTGAGAATCCGCACAAAATAATGAACAACAAAACAGAATAGAAAAGTAGGTTATATTGAACCTAATATACAAACTTGAACGCAGGTTAGTACATCCAGGAATACCATTAGTAAGAAATATGTACAAGTCTTGAAGTGAAGTCGTTGGAAATAGTATATCCGTGTATATTATTCTAGCTGAGTGGAGCTCAGAGCTAGTCTGACTTCTGGTGCGTTAGTCATTGGGTAACTTACGTATCAGTTCCGGTACTCTCCGATAACTCGCACGGATCTCTACGATTACTCTATACCTATGGTAGGAGTATATGTATACTCAGTCGAGTCCATTATCATATACAGAAATGGGAGATCCCACAACAATTATTAAAGTATTTTAAGATTTTATCACAGTGAGTAACCTTGATGCATGTTTATGAATCCTTGCATCATAAAATCCTAAAAGCCGTTCAGTTATTTTGTAACCAGCTACATATCTGACAATAACAAAAAATTGGAAATAAACTGCTGCCATTTATGGTCAGGTGCCCCTGCCGTTCTCCTCAGTGTTCTTGACAAGCTCCAAAGGAGAGTCTGTAATGTGATAGGTTCTGATCTGGCGACTCGTCTGCAGCCACTTTCCCATCGTCGAAATGTGGCCTCCCTCTGTCTCTTCTATAAATACTTTCATGGCTTCTGCTCGGATGAGCTTAAGTCACTGATGCCTCCTCAACAGGTGTTTACCCGTGCCACCAGACTGGCAACTGGGTCCCACCCATTCACAGTCAGGTTAGCCAAACGCAGACGACAATTCTACTCCTGCAGCTTCCTCTCTCGCACTTCCCGCCTGTGGAACTCACTCCCGTATTCTTGCTTTCCTGACAGCTACGACCTCCAGAAATTTAAAAGCAAAGTTAATACTCACCTACTAACCACTGGACTCTAGCTCTCTCCCCTCCCCTGTATAATCTTCACGTTCTCTCCGCCCATGTATCTGTCATTGCACCTGCTTTCTCAGCTTTCTATTGTTCCTTTCTAACTAGCTTGTACTCCTCACTCTTTTCTAATTAATCTTTCTACATTTATATAACCCCCTGCACATCAGTGGCGTTTCTGCCTTGCTCGGGGTGAAATGATTAAAAAAAAAAAAAATTGTGCAGTTGATAGTTTCATGTGATTACACTTAAATAAATGATGCCATTCAAGTGTCAGGTCGAATTACATGATTGACTATGATATGAATTAAAGGTACAATATTTTTTTGGACTTGAAACTTCTAAAAATGCCTAGATCCTACTTTAACAGAAAACCTTAATGCTAAAAATGATATTTCAGTAAAGCAACCCGATAACTTACGATAATTATCATTGCTTAGGCTATCTTTATCTTCGTACGTTCATTGGCTATCTTTTATCTTCGTACGTTCATTGGCTATCTTTTATCTTCGTACGTTCATTGGCTATCTTTTATCTTCGTACGTTCATTGGCTATCTTTTATCTTCGTACGTTCATTGGCTGGTATTGTTTGGTTAGATAACAGTAATCAATAAGCGCTAAAATATTGTATATTTTCTAATAAGTAGTTTGTTTTGAAGTTCCATTTCAAGCTATACAGACTTATTAAGAGAAGTAACAATGTAATATATACTGAATGTCTTCATACATTTGAAATTATTTAAGTAAATCATTAAGTGAATGATGTTTGTATTTATTTGGAGTATGTTTCTAATTAATATAAGCGACATCAATCTATCTGATTTGGTGTGAAGAAGAAGTTTGGCCAAAAACATTTCTTTTTATGCATTTAAATATAATTAAGACTTTTTCAGATCAGGGAAACTACAACACTTGAACAATTTCAACAGTAGCAGAAAGAAAGATGGATAGCACATGTAACAAGAAGAGAGATTAATGATATAACAAAGATGTTAACTTTCCGAACAAAGGTAAACAAAAGTTAGCAAGGAAATTTACATCAACACTGGACAGAGTGGCAACAGTGTAATTGAGAATCTACTTTACTGAAAAAATATTTTTACAAAAAGATTTTATAAATTTTAACCGATAGTATCATTACATGTTCGGCCAATGAAAACTGAATGTTTCGTGTATGAAAACGCTTGTTATACAATTACTATTTTCAATGAATCTCTTCATACCATCTGTTTTGTAAGGAACTCGTACCAAACGTAGATTTCTGTGGAGGTAATTCTGATTTTATCATTTCACGCTTGTCATCAATGTTTCATTTTTCTAAATAAATTTCCTTTCGGACTAACACTACATGCGTACGTTGATGTTTATTTCATACAGTTTGGATGTCTTTTTGACTACAAGGTGCATAAAAACACACAAATATTAAATTATTGAAAAATTTTGAAAAACGTTGCCTAGTTAGCTCATTGCTCAAATAAAAGCCACGTAGACCTTGAAATAATATAAAATATAACATACTGGTGAACATAAAGGAAAATTAAATTCCAAGCAAGGGGTAAAATATTGAAAGTTAAGAGGCAAAAGGAGGAGAAAAATTAACTTCTTTCTAGGTTCAGCAGGTTGGTAACTTTTATAAAAATGTCTGTTATGGCTTATCCCAAACAACAAGAGTATTCGACTTTCGTCGAAATTTTAGAAATTAGGAAAAGAACTTGACTACTGATCATGTGTCGTAGAACAACACAGTACAATAAATATGAGTTTTTCTTATGGGAATGAATGAAAGGTTTACTTTTGCCTATATCATCTAGACGAAAAATATTTCTCAGGCGTAGTTAGTTCTGTTATTACTACACTTAACTGAAAACATTCTAAATAAACTTATTCATAAAATATAAGTAATTTGCAGAAATCTTTATATTAGATATCTAAGGAAAACATAAAATACACAACGGTAATTATTATATAATGGTGATATGTTAATTAATTTATTATATAGTGTAGATAATCTTTAAATGAAAATGAAAAAAATATTTATAATAAAGTAAATGATATTGATATTATAATTCAAGATGCCCTTAACCGTTATACATTAAATGAAGATTTTGTTCTTACATTAGAAGGAATAATGCTAAAAATATTACACACATTTTTAACACAAAACTATCACGGACAAAGTAAAAAAAATGAAAACAGGAGATAACTGCTTGCATTTACAATTACTTATTAAAAGCTGTTTCCTGTCTACAATGGCTATAAAACAGCTTACGTTGTCGTTTAATTCACAGCTGGAAAGTGAAAAATGATTCAAATATTTCCCCAGTGTATGTGTAAGAAGTGTATGCAGCAATCACCTCCGAAATTTCAAATGATTCTGTTGATTTAATTTACCACTTTCATAAACGTTACACCACCATAGATGTTCACAAAGGTTAGGTAAATCAGATAAAATTTTCTCAGTATTTTCCCAGTAGAGAATAAGTTACAGCCTAACTACAGCAGGTGTTGCTTTGATTTCTGTAGAAAGATTAATTTTCCAACCTTCCACTAGACAGCTTACTAACTAAGGCCAGAGAATTCTATCTCTGTTGTCCTTCTAGACCGACTACCATAAAAATTTGTCCTAGTACTTAATTCATACCTGGAGGTAAGGGAGATGGATTCACGCCTTTCCGAACGGCGTGAACACGAAAAGAAGTAGGCTTGAAATTGAACGAAGTTCACCGATCCGACTTCCGTGCTGCTGACTGTTATGCTACCTGCACATTCTAGAATGTAATTATATATTTAATAAGCTTAGCTTTGTTTGAAACAAGGCTACCTATTCATGGTATTCATTGAACTCCCTGCTACAGTAGCTTCTGACGTTTATATCGAGACGCGCTACTGTTCCACGTATCAGGGATACTGATGAAAATGATCTATAGTTATTTAGTCGCTCTCTAAAGGAGAAATGGTTTCCATGTCTCTTGAAGTAGTCAGCTGTTTGTCCTCTCTTCGAGAATGCATGCAAGACTAATATTCATAACAATATGAATTCATCAAACTATTATGATCAGAAAACTTTTGAGGATACCATCAATAGGAAAACTGTTGATATCATCAAGAAAAACATCCTTCTGATCGACAAGATACATGAATTCTACTCTGCTCACTGCCTAATTTTTATTGTACACAGAATCATGGAAGCAATCAATAGTACATCCAATACGAGAGCAATCGAATGTCTTTGACAAGGTACGACAAAGAAGAATGCTGCATAAACTCTCCACACGCTACAGAATTTCTGAAAGAGCTTTCTCAAATATCAAGTCTCAGTTTTCGGCTCTACTCTCTTTTTTGCTTTATATTAACAATCCGCATAAAATCTTCTCAGATGTTTCGTCAATATGTATACAGGGGATTGTTTATGGCTTCACCTCCAAAAATCGAGATGACCAGTTCTTAGCAATAAATTTTCATAATCCCCGATCAAACCCTAAATTCTCACAAAGAGGTTCCTTGCTTTGAACGTCTATTGGGAGTAAATTTCACTCCAGGCCCAGGAGTGGAATTCGCATATATGAATATAGATTACTAAAGATGCTGGAAGTATGGTCGGTTCCTTCTACCATTCCTTAAAGTGCATGGTGCCTCCTACTCCGCTCTATTTTTACATGGTTTAGATCGAACCAAAATAGCCTGTGGCTGCCATATCTGTACTGGAGTTGCCAAATCCTCTCTTTTCATACTTGACAGATTTGTTGTCCACACAAGAATCCTTTTCTCAAAGACAAAGCGTGTAAACTTATCGCTACTATATCATATTTCCATAACAGTTCCGTCGAGATGTCCTCCTTAGTTTCAACAGTTCAGTCATATACAGCTTTAGAAAACCTTTTTCCCAAGAGCCGCAGCTTTTCCCAAGATTCCAGAGAGGATTCTTCCCCAGTCACTACAATCTCAATCTATTCAAGACCAATTGTTGTCTTTAATACATAACTTCGTAACTGAACTGCTTATCTCCTCCTCTTACGTCAATAGAACGACCTAATTCAATCTTGAGTGGCTCTTGAAAAACCTTCAGTAGTGAATAATACTTGTTTTGCGAGCATAGGTGCTCTAAATATTGAGTCCTTTGAACAACATTTATAAATGTATTTCTCGAAACTAAATTAAAACGACATTGAATAAAACAGAAAAAATTTAAATGGTGGATTCATTTAAATATCAACAACTAAAATATTTGAAAAAGACACATAGAAATATGGCTGTTCAACTTGGAAAATATAATCTAAATGAAAATACAAATAAAATATTTCTTTTGAAACCCCATGTTATGGCTTACATTATGAAGCTTTATTATTTCAAAAAATAAAACGAATAAGAATGTTTAGATATATAACATTTCCTTTCATCGGAGGACAACATTTTAAATTTAATTTCTATGATCTTTCCTAACAGCATATGGGCAACTCGACGTAGTGTAATGGTTAGCAAGCTTGTCTTGCTAGAACTTATTACAACTGAGTATTAAGTTCGATTATCACTGAGCTTCCCATACTTTTGGTTTTGTGACGCTTAGAAAAGTAACGTTCCTAACGCCATATTAAAAACCACTTTTTTTTTAATCATATCACCCCGAGTAAGGCGGTAACGCCACTGATGTGCAGGGGGCTACATAGGAATGAAAAGATTGGAAAAGAGAAAGCCGGAAACCGCATCTTAAACAGGAAACAAGGGATGAGCCTCTTCACCTGTTCAATAGACGTGGGTGGATTGTGAACCGGGCGATAGTTTAGTCTATCTACTCCAATTGAAAAAAAAAAGTGAGACGATTGGAAAAGAGAAAACCGGAAACCGCATCCTAAACAGGAAACAAGGGATGAGTCTCTTCACCTGTTCAATAGACGTGGGTGGAGTGTGAACCGGGCGATAGTTTAGTTTATCTACTCCACAATTAAATGAAAAAGGAACATGTTTACGTGTATTGCTTATATCTATTAAAAATATCTACAATAAAACAGTGGAGGTATTTATAATGCAATAATTGCGAACTCTTACAAGAAAGTACATTTATTACATTGATTTTCGTTGGTAGCATAAAAGCTTCCTTTTCAAAACAGTAGAAAAGTTCCTGAAAAGCATACTATGATTGAACTCAAGTCCTGTGAGTTAAATCTGGTAAACTAAACCGTTCAGAAGCTGTCATTGGTTGTACACAAAATTCAAAACTCTTCTTGACTGAGATTATGAGTGTAATAAACTTGTTCAAACGACATGCTGCCTTTGTAATGTTGTAAAAACAAAAATACAATACATGTTAACAGGAGTCTCAAAAAAAAATTAGATAACTACTTCACGATTCCGTGATACTCAGAAATATCCAATCATTCATTATTTTGCTACAAGCTTTATTTTAGAAGAGCTTAATCTCTACGAGATTAAACAAATTTAATGAATTTATTTGAAGATTTTTTCAGATGATTTGTAACTAAGTTTTAAAAACTTCTATTCCTTCTAATTATCAGCAAGATTCATATTATTTATAAAACCATTCACGCTTTCAGTTTCCAATAAGTTCGGAGAAAGTTGTAGAGAACAGTTCTCGACGTTACTGGACTTTCCCTTTTTTCAGTAAAGGTCTTTGCGCTCAGCTGATACTGGAACAATAACTTATTATTATTGAACCATAACTGTAATATATTACCATGAATGGCGGAAGTAATTGACAGGTACATCTAACCGTAGAAGGAGAAAGGTAATATCTGGTCTTAGACTATGTCAACAAAGAGCAAAAAAAAAAAAAAAAAGCGACAACCGGCTTGAAAAGCAATAGACCACCGAGTGTGATAGACGGTTACATCAGGCCGTAAATCGTCAGCAAAGCGACCATCCAATAAAACAAAAATGTGTGGGATTATAAGACTTTACACAGTCTAGAATTCTTGATTGGAGAGACAGAGCTGGCTTCCGACTCCTGTTTCGTGTGCGTGAATTCTCTCCGACTGCTCTACTACTCTACTACTCCACACAAGCGTCACCAACGAAAAATAAAAAGATAAGATTATATTTTTATATATACGTGTTCCTCATTATATTTCTATATATCGTGATAGTAGATAACTAACAACTCTCCACTTCTCTGGGTCCCTCACAACGACTTTTAGTTGACTCATCCAATCAATTAATCAACTCTCAACTACCAGTACACGTTGGCACACCGGCAGCAGATGGCATTCCAGTATCAGTAAGAGTATTGAGTTTGAGTTTTGTTTGGCATTTCAACCTCTGTGGGTTAGGGTTAGGGTTAGGGTTATTTAATACCAAAAAGGTAGAGTTTTAAGGTATTTTTTAATGTTCGGTTATAGTGAGAGGGTTGGTTTAGTCAAATTTGGATGATTTATTTTATTTTATTTTAGAAAACTGAAGATGTCTTCAATTTTGTATTCGAAAATGTATTACTGGTAATAATTTTTTCCTTCTAAAATATATTATGCGAATATCTTTTTCCTAAAAAATTCATCCTGGCAATATTTTTTCCTTAAAAAATGGGTTATGGTAATAATTCTTTCTCTTCAAAAATGTATATTTTTTATAAAAGTTTATTTTTATGTATATATTTCTATAAAAGTCTATTTTTATACTTTCTTATTGTTTTGACCCCACTTTGGGGGTTAACTATTTGCCCATAGTTGGGACCCTAAAAAACGCCACCACGCCGGATCAAGATGTGCTTGGGAACAACAGCAATTAAGAGGTGGTTCCGTGTTCCTCACAATCTCCAATCAGAGACCATGCTGCCGGATGCAATTTACAGTCATACCCAAAAGCAGCAGTAAGAGTCGTCTTCTTTTAACTATCCAACCTCCTAGTTGCATATTTACAATGAAATAGTATAATAATCGTATCAACAATCCAAGTGCAGACTGTGGAATTGACCATTGCCCAGTCATTTTCAGACGAAGGATTAAACTTCGGAGACACAAAACGCATACAGCTGCACACAAACTACAATACAACAGACTTGTGAATTACCTCAATCTGCAAGAAAAATAAACTGACAGTGTAAAAAACAAATACAAAGAACAAATGGGAAACAGAAACTCGTAATGTGACACAATAAAGGAAGCACTAGTAGCATCAGCAAACAACATTATTCCAAAGCAAATCAGACGTAGACGAAAACATGAGTGTATGACTGGGGAGATTCTCGCCATGATGAAAAGAAGACAGAAAACAACGCCAAGACATGGCATAGAACACAGAAAATCTACACAAGGAAATAAGGAGCAAATGCAGATAGGCTAAAGAGGAATGGCTCAGCAACAAATGTGCAGAAATATAGAGATTGAGCACGATTAATAAAGGAGACATTCATAAAAATAAGGGAACTAACCAGACTAAATACATTCTCCACAACAGAATGTATAAAATCCAAGGATGGAATTATTGTATTAGAAAAAGAAGAAATACTCCAGCAATAGAAAATATACATAAAAAAAAAACACTCTACGAAAAGAGAGAGTAACCAACAATACACATATATACTGACGGACCGGAATTATAAAATCCGAAGGGGAAATTGCAATGACCAAACTGAATAGAAACAAAGATACTGGACTAGACGGCATTTTAATAGAGATGCTAACAGCCTTAGACAATTTCAGCATAGAGATAATTATAGAAATAACAAATGAAATCTACAACAGTGGTGAGATACCGGAGGACCTGTGCTGATCGATTTTCATATCACTGCCAAAGATGCCAAATGCAAAGGAATGTGACCTCCACCATACAATCAGCTTAATTTATCACATAACAAAAGTCATCATCCGAATCCTGATGAATCGACCACGCAGCAGAATCAGGCCAGAGATAGAACAAGAATGGTGCCGTTTCTTCAAAGACAGGGGAACAAGGAACGCGATATTTATGTTTAGAATGTTATCAGAAAGAGCAATACAAATAAAGACCGACGTGTACCTGTGTTTCTAAGACTAAGCAAAGGCATTCGACAAAGGACGCCACAAAGACTTGATAGAAAGTCTCAGCAATCTTGACATACTTGATAAAATCATTAGAGTGATCAAGAATCTCTTCTACCTACGGACAGAAAACGAATTCAGTAAATATAGAAAGGGGTGTAAGAAAAGGACATCTCTTTCACCGGATTTATTCAGCTTGCGCAGTGATACTATTCTGAGATCCCTAGAAATCATGCCAGGATTAATCATCGGCTGCCACAGTCTAAACAATATAAGATACGTAGATGATACAGTGTTGATAGCAGACACGGAAAGGAAACAACAAAACCTACTGCAGGTGGAGGATACTAAAGTCAAGCAGTTACAGACATTTAAATACCTGGGAAGTATTTTATCACAAGGCGGTAAATGAGGCACAGAGATCCGAATGCGATTTTGCATAGCCGAGTAGAGTATTGAGAGACGGCAAAATTTCGCTAGAAACAAAGAAGGGAGTACTGGACTGCTATGCCATGGCTGTTGTTCAATATTATTATATATTCACAGGTAAAATAGAGAGAAATATACAGGGGAAAGCAGCATGTAATATAATGAACAGGCTTTAGTAAGTGGATGGTGGAGGGAGGTTTTGGTTGAGTAGCAACAGAAAGCGTGTTAAGAGCCACTATGAATAGGATGACGTAGAAGGATATGATCGCCTAAAGGACATGGCAAAAGGACGTAGCAAAAGAACAACAACAATTAACTGGCATATTTCAAATTTATTGTCATATAGGCGACATTTTTCTCCTCGCCTTACCTAAAATATAATATGTGCATGTTTTTAACGAACTGTTCACGACGTTGATTGGGAACCATTTGTTTCCAGCGGATCTATTTATATATATAGTTTTATTTTAATCATATCACCCCGAGCAAGGCGGTAACGCCACTGATGAGCAGGGGGCTACGTAAGAGTGAAAAGATTGGAAAAGAGAAAGCCGGAAACCACATCCTAAACAGGAAACAAGGGATGAGCCTCTTCACCTGTTCAATAGACATGGGTGGAGTGTAAACCGGGCGATAGTTTAGTCTATCTACTCCAATTGATTTTTGCTTAGTTCTGCAATAAAAAAGTTGGTTATTTAAACCATAATACCTTCCACTCAACACATTTTCAAATTGCGTTTCTAGACAACCTGATATCACTAAGTTACCTATCATGTTATGGATTTTGGTCTTAAGCCGAACAGAAATAGCAAATGACATCATAGTGGTAACGAGGCAGTCTTTATCTAACTATTGAACAATTCATCACTACAAAATATCGGCGAAAAGTAGAACATATTTATAAGAACGTACATAGTTTTACTTGTAAATATCGTGTTACTCACGTACAGTAATAATTTATTCATATGTCTTATCGGGCACACCGATAAAATTTTCCAATCCACTGCACGTGTTTTCAGTACAATCATGGATTTACCTTGGAAAGCAAATCGCCTGTATATTTCAAAGGAATTTACGCCATTTCATATCTAAACTTATTTATAAATGGAACTTTGTGTGTGTGTGTGTGTGTGTGTGTGTGTCCGTTACCTATAGACTCCAAAACGGCTGAACCGATTTTTAAAAAATTTACACAGTTGTACTATAAGCGTCTGCTAGTGTTCTTAGCTAGGCTACTCCCGATAAATATCGAAAATCCATAATCGAAAAAATTGGGTTATAGAAGAAGTGGTCCGATTTTAATCAAATTCCATGCACTCATAGACAAAGACATAAGAAACGATATTCAGAAGTTTCAAGGTTGCAGTTCTTGCAATAGTGCATAAAATTTGATATCGATACCAGGAAACCAAAATTTGATTTCCATCCATTCATTTTTCTTTCAGTCTACGGTTTCGCTTTAACTGGAAACAACTATTGCTTTTTAAAGAGTCTGAGCTCCAGGACCATGGATTAGTTTTAAAGCTTTCATTAAACCCGAGCAACGCCGGGCTATACTGCTAGTTTTTTATATGCCGTATTCATTCAAGAAGTGAACAAGTATATCTCTAAAGAACTTTCTATTTCTTTTTGCCCTGACCTCCTACTATAACTCTTTGTTTATATTCTTCTCTCCTTTTACACAAACATAATTTACTTGTTACACGCAAATACTTCTTTGAGTATTAGATTTTCTATGTCTCGTTTCCTCGTTTTTTTTATTATATACCTTGTCTTTTCATGAAATGCGAGTTCATGACCCTCCAAATCTTCCTGTCGTATTCTTTTCTAATTCTTTACCATTTACAACGCATTTCTTTCTACATTCTTCCCTCTATTCAAACACACTCTTTAAGTAGGTTACTCGAAGTTTCCCTCTAATTCTCTTGCCTTCGCTATGCATCATGAGTATTAAATTCTCTAGACCTTCCTTGTTTATTCACTTTACCGTGCACTGAAGGACGTAAGAAATCATGGCTTCTCCCAATGTCTTTGTTGCACTAAGTAATGTTTTATCTTTTACAAACCGTCTTTCTGTTTGTTCTTCCATCCATTTACAGAAACCTGTTTCCAGCAGTTCTACTTACTTTCACTTGCTTATTGTGAGTGTTAAATAATCCAGACCAAATTTCAACTCGTTTTTTTCTGATTGCAATTATTAGCCATTTCGCAATTCTTATTGTCCTTAAAATTTCCTTGTTTCTCACACTTTGTCCATAGTATTCTTATCAAGTCCCACGAGATTATTCAGCGTTCACTATCACAAAGAAGGTTATATATTATATAGTAGTTCAGTACTCTTTTTATTATTTATAACAGCAATTCCCTATCCCTTAATCTAAACTTATTTATAAATGGAACTTTGTCTGTGTGTGTGCATGTGTGTGTGTCTGTGTGTGTGTGTCCGTTACCTATATAGTCCCAAACGGCTGAAACGATTTTCTTGAAAATTTACACAGTTGTACTATAAACGTCTGCGAGTATTCTTAGCTAGGTTTTGTGTCGAGCTACCCCCGATAAATATCGAAAATTGATAATCGAAAAAATCGTGTTATAGAAGGAGAGGTCCGATTTTAATCAAATTTGATACACTCATAGACAAAGACATAAGAAACGATATTCAGATGTTTCAAGGTTGTAGTTCTTACAATAGTGCAGAAAATCGATAATATATATATATATAAAAGGCAAGATGCTTGTGTGTGTGTGTTTGTGTGTGTGTGTGTGTGTGTGTTTATTTGCCTGCATATCTGTATTTTTTCCAGCCCTTTTATTTTAGTTTTTACTTCGGGTTTGGCTCGAAAAAACTTATTTGTTATCAATACCAGGAATCAAAATTTGACTTACATCCATCCATTTTCCTTTCATCTACGGTTTCGCTTTAACTGGAAACAACTATTGTTTTTTAGTCTTACGTGCTAACGTCCAAAGTGTCTGAGCTCCATGAAGATGAATTAGTTTTAAAGCTTTCATTGCACCCGAGCAACGCCGGGCTATATTGCTAGTAACTTGATAAATTCAGGAAAAATTAAAAAACCACTTTGTTTGAATTTGTGCACTAATTAATATCAATATCAATATGCTTAGGTTTCCGTGTTTGGCATTGAAAGATAAAACTGTTTGGTTATTTCGACGATTGATAATAACGAAACATCTAACCTATATTGCTAGCATAAAAGGAAGGAAAAAATTTATAAGACTTTGATGGCTCTTTAGTAAGTAGAGTCTCCTCTGGCAGAAAATCAGATTAACAGTGCTCTCGCTTACAATCTACTTGAATTTTAACTTTTTTGTCCTCTGATGTATCTTGATTCATAACCTAGCCAATGTCGTCTAGCTTTCTATTGTTTTTTTTTGTTTTTTTTTATTGCAATTGTTTTTAAATGTTTCACATTGAGATAGCGGTAGTTTTATTTAAGAAAATGTCATAATTCCTTGTCCATGGACATGATTTTACTGAAGAATATTCCAACGTTTTTGGTGTAGAAGTGTAAAAAGTGTTTGTAATATATAATATTCGTTACCCCGCCACACACACGCGCAGACACACACACACACACACACACACATATGTGTGTGTGTGTGTGTGTGTGTGTGTGTGTGTGTGTGTGGACACTCAGGACTGTTTAGTGCTTTAATGCAAATGCAAGTCCATATGCATTGTTTTTGGCTTGACTATTTATACGTACTGGTCAGTGGTGCATTATGGGTAGGTCTATTGTATTATTCTAATGGTTATTAGCTTGGTGGTAAGCGTTATGTCCCAAATTATTCTCAGGCTATTGTGGGTAATAATAGCGATGAATTACTTTCGACTGCACGTCGTGCAAAAGAACCAGCAGAAATTTCACGCACTTTACTAGAAAACCTTACTGAACCAGTTTATTCACTAATCATCACTTCAGCGACTTCTGTTTTCTAAATCATATAAACAATTTTCTGTTTCGGCACTCAAGAAGCACTTCAAAACACTTTTAAAAGTTTCTAGACTACATTTTATGCTCCTGGAATAACTGTGTTAATTGTTAACAAAATGCGTAGATTCTAATTCGAGTAATATATTTTATTCGGAACTAACATACACTACTTTAAGAATATTCTTGTCAATTTTTTTATTTTTATGAACAGTCTAGATTTTATAACCTGCTGTCAGGCTTAGATTATGCTAAGTAAATATAAGCGTCACTTTTATTCATTTATTTCTATATAAACGACATTACATGTAGTTCTATTATTTTATAGCGGTTTATATGATTTTAATTATTTATAGTTTAATGTAACAATAGATGATGTTAAAGTCACAGTGTCATCATGTTTTTCAGTGTGTTAACAACTCTCGCTTCTTTACTAATAAAGATGATTTATATAGTTCCATTCTTCTATACTTGTATTTGTTTTCATTGAGATACTTGGAGGCATAATTAGCGCATCAACAATGACGAAAATTATATTAATGGTCAACTAACATTTTTGAAGGTGTGTAAATATTCTTTTTTACCTGAATTCTTTTTCAAACTAATTCTCACTGGGAACAATGTTTTGTTGAACAACTGACATGACTTTTGTTTCCAAATTATTGATTTTATTTTACTTTGATGGGTTAGGCGCTAAAATCCTCGAATATGTCATCTGTTTGGCCGTCAAAATCAAAGGCACTTCGTTTTTAGTACCTGTGTGAACACCATTTTTATTGATCAAGTATACAAAATGTCAGCTGATACCTGCTTCTCTGTAGACATCATTTACGTTTGTATTCTTTCGTGAATAGTTGTAAGTGAAGTTTTTTCATGATATCAAACCTTAATGAACCAGCATCTCGAAAGATATCAGTAGATTTTTTCAATCAAAATTACAAACCGAGTTAACCAAATTCAAATAATTTCATTTCCGATTGCCAATTTTTTTCTCTCTTAATCCAAGATATACTTAGTCGAAATGTTGATATTCGATCGTTATCGAACTATATTGCACAATTTGAATTTCGTGAGTTACTTTTTGTGTCACCACGAGGTTTTAAGATACCTGGATTTTATTAATATCATAATATCTGTGTTAGATGTAAGTACGTTCAGTGTCACTAAGTTCAAATACAACACATTTTTTTCAGGCAAGACTGAAGTAGAGAAAAGTAAACTGGTTGCTGCGTCATCAGTAACAGGACTTATATACAAGTGAAGAGAGATAAACGACTGAAATAAAGATAGAAAGAAAGAAAATCTGTAAATTCTATACAAGGAACAAATCGGCTTCACGGAATGAGAATGATCGAACAGAGAAATACCTGAATTGTAAGCGAATCATATTACATCGTGATCTCCAATGTTTGATAATTCGGTGAAAGATTTTATTTTGCTTGTCTTTTTTTTTTTCAATATACGAAGGTCAGATTATTGAGTTGTTCTGTCAAATGATGTTTTTCAAAAATGTGATGTTAGTGTGTTTATATTGAGTGGTTTTCTTTTGTCGCCTGCCAATTGTTTGTGAAGATTTGTATAAAAAAATGAATACGATATTATTTATTGATTAACAATCATTAAGTTTAAAAAATCTGTTATCAAAAGGAGAAGTAGAAACTTACATATATATAACATGAACGATGTGATGCTGAAAATTTATCGCCTAGATTAACCAAAGTCTAAAATATGTCAAAGTATTAGATTTTTTACACTGCTGGACTGAACCCTCCCTCCCTCCCTCTCTCTCTCTCTCTCTCTCTCTCTCTCTCTCTCGTAGTGACGTGAATTAATATATATACATAGGAGGGTGCACATATGTATACTATTGGTATTCAGGTTTTAACAAAAGTGCTCAATGTAGAAACAGAGCTATATTATATATTTATTAATAGATATGCATATACATCAATAGCTCGACTGGGAGTTTCATGCGTTATGCAATCATCAGGTGCATATTTCAAACTGACAGTTTAATAGATTTGAATTTAAATTCACGCGATGTTCATGGGAATTAAATCATATAAAGTTAAGTTACTGTTTTTTTTAGCAAGATTAAAAATTTAAATATTCTAAGATTCTTCTTCTTCTTCTTCTTCTTCTTCTTCTTCTTCTTCTTCTTCTTCTATATACCTTGTCCGTTCAGGGCGTAGGCGATCATGGCTTTCTAGGTCTGCCTATCCCTGGTGGCTCTTAGCACGCTTTTTTCTGTTATAGCACGCAACTCCTGTCCTGTCATTCTCCTGCTCAGGCCTTTCAAATATGTTATTCGTTGCTTTCCAATATTCCTCTATCTGGCCTGTTAGTATCAGGCTCTCCAAGTACTCCTTCCTCATTGCATGTCCCAGGGACATTAGCTGTATCTTCCTGATGCTCAGTATTAATTTTCTTTTCCATCCTTTCCAAAACCTCATCATTGCTCACAGGCTCGATCCATGATATTCGCAGGATCCTTCCATAGAACCACATTTCAGTTGCTTCAAGGTTTTCTTTCATCTTTGATGATATTGTCCGGCATTCACTGCCGTATTGAAGAACTGACATCACATATTAATCCAGTACTCTCCTCTTAGTTTCTAGCGAAATGGTATAGCTTAGATCAAAAAGAAAAAAAAAGTTGAAGAGAACCGTAGTTGTCCACATTCTGAATGGACACAGCACACAAAAATAGAATATATTTTGGTTATTTTTTAGATCGTGAATACCACAAATTAATTCTACTTCCAGTAACCACCGATTATTTTGTAAAAAGTATTTGACATTATCAGTTGTATCATTTTACTTTAAAGTAAATTCATTATCTTAATTGTGCTCTTTGCTAACCTCTTGTTACCTCAGAAAACCTCAGAGCTCAAATACAGACAGCCTCTGTAACAACTGCATGCTATGTGTGTATTAACAGAAAAGAATAAGTCTACTGGCATTTAAATGTGATCCTATTGTCTATCATTCATTGCCATATTGAAGAACTGACTTCCCGTAGCAATCCCGTACTCTATTCTTTGTTTCTAGCGAAATTTTCCTGTCTCTTAATACTCTACTCAGCTTCTTGAACGCGTTCTTTTACCATGCCAATTCGCCTTCGGATCTCTATGTTGCACTTTCTGTCTTCTGTTAGAGCACTTCCTAGGTATTTAAATTTTTGTACCTGCCTGATTTTAGTATCACCCACCTGTATTTGGCATTTTAGGTTTTTTTTTTTTTTTTGCTGATGACCGTGCATTTCGTTTTCTTGCAGTTTATGTGTAGTCCTTTTTGGTCACTCTCTTCATCTACCTTCTTTAGAAGGTCTTGTAGTTTCCTTTCTGTGTCTGCAATCAGCACTGTATCATCTGCATACCTTATGTTATTCAAATTGTGGCCTCCGATGACAAATCCTGGCATAACATCTAGCGTACTCAGAATAGTCTCGCTATACAAGTTAAATAGATCCAGTGGACAAACACGTTCTTGTCTTACGCCCCTTTCTATCTTAGTATATCTGCTGAATTCGTTATCTATCCGTATGCAGGCAGTTTACTACCGGTAGAGATTCTTGACTACTCTTGTGTCTTTCCCAAATATGTCAAGGCTGCTGAGCATCTCCATCAATTCTTTGTGACATATGTCTTGTCGAACGCCTTTGCATAACCGATAAAACATGAGTACAAGTCATTCTTCAAATGCATTGACCTTTAGGAGGGAAAATATATTAAAGGGGTACCAATCATAAAATGTATGAAATTAAATATTCTAATATTACATGTCGATAAAAATTTAAATCTTAAATAGAAATAAAAATTAAAAATAAAATATAAAATTAAAAATAAAATAAAAATGAAAAATAAACAATGCAGGGAAAAAATTAAAGGGACGTAATTCGTAATTGGTAAAATATTTACGGGTGAAGAAAGAAAGAAAGAAAGAAAGAAAGAAAGAAAGAAAGAAAGAAAGAAAGAAAGAAAAATGGAAGCAAGAAAGGAAGAAGGGCAAACGTATAGAAGAATTTATATCAATCTGAGTCTAAAAATGTCAGTATTTTTTCTATGACGACATATGGTCATTAAATCACTTTTTTGTCAAGTACATTAAGATTATTAATATGGTTTAAGATGACAAGTTTTTCTAAAAGGTATAAGTTACATCTATCTCCTTTTCCGTTGTATGATTTGAATTTAGCTATGATTTTCCAGGTAACACTTGGGTTCTTGTTATTGCTTTTAATTTCCAATAATATATGGATAAAGCATTACTTTTGCTGCATTTAGTGTTATTTAAAACAACATGTGATTGCTAAATCTTCTTTTTCACGTGTTAGAAGTGCTTCCAAAGTAAAATTTGCATCAATATCATCCGAATGAATTCTAGTTCGGGAAATAATACTTTCGGGAAATAATACTTTCGGATATAAATTGGTCATTCAATAAGTAGGTTTTATTCTTTCTGCAGTTTCAATTATTTATGGAAGAGTCATTGATGCTATTAGTAGGGAAACGGATATTGTTTAAGTGGGTCAAGTATTTATTTAGATGTGATTTTATTATTTTTCTTTCTTTTCAGAACTTAAATTATAAAAACATTACCGAAATATTTTGTTTTTTCTGAGCTCTTTCGGTTATACTTTTAGCCAATGTTGAGGATAATTTTTACGTTTGAATGAATAAGTCATATGTATGTATTATATTCTAAACAAGTTAAATAAGTAGTCACTTGTGTAAAACTTGACGTTTTCTATCATTTAAAAAATAACCTGCATATGTACACATATGTATGTATATATACTAGCAGTATAGCTAGCGTTGCTCGGGTGTAATGAAAGCTTTAAAACTAATCCATGGTCCTGGAGCTCAGACTCTTTGGACGTTGGCACAAAAGACTAAAAAGCAATAGTTCTTTCCAGTTAAAGCGAAACCGTAGACCGTAAGAAAAATGAATGGATGTAAGTCAAATTTTTTTAAATATTACAGACGCTGGACAAATTTGTCCAGCGTCTGTAATATTTAAAAAAAATTTTTTCTTTAGTTTCTTTCTTTTACCCTCCCTTCCTTCTTTTATCTCTCTTACCACCTTTTTTCCGTATTGCCTAAACTACGTCGATTTAACGCGTCTGTCTGTTAATTTTTAGTTACATTCTTCCTTTTTTTTGCGAACCCAGACGATGTCAATTTTTTTTCTTTTCTTATTTATTTGATTTTATTCTATCTTTTTCTTTTTCTTTTTCGTTTTCTTTTTCTTTTTCTTTTTCTTTCCCTTTATTTTTATTTTTATTTTTTTATATATTTTTTATTTTATTTTATTTTATTTTATTATTTATTTTTTAATTTCTTTGCAATCTATTTAAAAAGGAAAAGTAGACTAATTTTTCTCCAGTTTCTGAAAGGTTTTTTCTGTTGCTGAGGTGATGTGTCGTCCCCCGTGGGGATCTTCATATCGAAATGGCTATTCAACATCTTTGAATTAATCCTTTTTTAATATATATATATATATATATATATATATATATATATATATATAACAGTGATTTATAAAAGCATTATATCACTTCACAAAAATGTTCATGTTTCAGAACAATACTGTTCTTCTTAAGGTGATTTGTTAAAATAAATGGTGAAAATAATTTATTTGGAAAATATAAGAATTCATTATATTTTCAAAATAAATCTTTTTCATCATTTATTTTAGCATATCTCCTGAAGAATAACAGTATTGTTCTGAAACATGAACATGTTTGTGAAGTGATAGAATCCTTTTATAAACCATTGTAATAGCAAAATTACAATATATATATATATATATATATATATATATATATATATATATATATATATATATATAAATTGATTGTTTAATACTTAGTTTTTAGTCATAATAGGTTCAGACCAATACACATTTGTATTAAAAAGTGTTCGATACAATTATATTGTAGAACTATTGAATATGTTCCATTTGTAAACGAGTTATTACGCGACCTAGGTTTCTACCATGAGTGGTGTCTTCAGGCGATTTACAATAACTGATTTTACTAACTAGGAAGTATTTTTAGTATGGTTAAACTTAGTCATAATTTCATTTTTTTCATTGAATAGTACGCTTTCGTTTGGGAATAGCATAATCTCTAACTTGTCTTCTTGGCACAGTCTACATATTTTACCCCCGTTGTAAGGCCTGGCCCTTTTTATGATACTCCACGTTATGTCTGGGTCTTTTCCATATTTTGGAAATATTTCATGGTAGAAACCTAGATCGCGTAATAACTCGTTTTGCAAATGGAAAATATTCATATATATATATATATATATATATATATATATATATATATATATATATGATATAATGCTTTTATAAACCATTGTAAGAAGAAAATTACATTATTAAGCTTCAATCTGTATCGAGGGCAGTGGGTTTTAATCAAAGTATTCTTTCACTTTCTTATGCTATATATATATATATATATATATATAATCTTTGCTTCCATTTATTTATATCTCCGATATTTTCGTCTACTAGATCTTTGCATTTTAAAACAATCTTGTCTTTCTTACAGAGCTTCTGCGAAACTCATGTTAGTTAATATTTGATGTGACAGAAGTGAGTTTTTACTCGACGGTCTGCCGTTTTCTCTATCACGTGATTGTTGAATATTTGATGTGTACTGCTCCTGCGTTTTATTTCGCTCCGTTTCGCCTTGTCCAATTCATGCATCTGCCAAAAATCTGTCTCATCCAGGTAGGCGAGGAAGAAATGTATTTCCAATATGTGACAGCTATTTTCACCAGAGTTCTCATAGCAGACACAACAAATCGAATGATTTCAATCACTGAGGAATGTACCCTCACAGACATAGGAATATAAAAACAAAGAAAAATTCTTGCTGGGGTAACGTGAAAGTATATTTTCTCATAGCAGAGTTATAAGGAAAGTACAAAGTGGATTTTTCCAATCACTTGAACAGGAGATGCAATTTTCATGATCAGATTGCTATCAAAGCAAGACACAGGAATGTAGAAAGTCTTTGTTTTTCATAGATTACAGAGTTATTCAATAAAATAAGCATAAATAACTCCTTAAAATATTCTGAAAACTCGATCCACACGTAAAGAAATTAAAATAACCACTTATATTGATATTGTCACAAATAGTTTACTTAAAAATATGAACTTGGTCAAATGAAGCAAACTATTTGTGCCAATATAAGTGGTTATTTTAGTTTTTAAAATTGCATCGCCTGTTCCTGTGATTTGAAAATATGGACTTGTTCAAATAAATACAGAATAATACAAAATGCAGAGATATGGTATGATCATTAATCAAACTGGGAGTAAAAGAACAGACTTTATTTAGGCTCCAGATTTCAAAGAACATAACTGTGATAGTCTTATCTCTCTCCAGTCAATTTTGGCCTCACTATTTTGGTCTTGGATGAGTGTGTGCTGGAAAGTTTGTTTTTTGACTTTTAGTAGTCAAGAGCAGGATCTCAGGGCTTCATTAAAGTGGAACCATTTTTCCAACGAGACAGCTACCCCGATGATGGCTATAAGGAGAGAGCACTATTGGATTCTTCCTTTCCTCTCTTTCTGAAGTTTACTACAGGACGTCGTGCCTCGCTGCCGAGTCTCACGGATTAATCAAAATGGTTTCTTTATCGGTTTTTCGTTAATGTAATTGTTCTCCAGTGAGATTACTTTTCGATCACGCCACTTTTTTGCGTGCGACCACATCAAAAAACCAAAATCTGCATTTAGGACCTAACTGGCACTATAGCCCGGCGTTGCTCGGCTGTAATGAAAGCTTTAAAACTAATCCATGGTCCTGGAGCTCAGACTCTTTGGACGTTGGCACGAAAGACTAAAAAGCAATAGTTGTTTCCAGTTAAAGCGAAACCGTAGAATGAAAGAAAAATGAATGGATGTAAGTCAAATTTTCATTTCCTGGTATCTATATAAAATTTTCTGCACTATTGTAAGAACTGCAACCTTGAAATTTCTGAATATTATTTCTTATGTCTTTGTCTATGAGTGTATCAAATTTGATTCAAATCGGACCTCTCCTTCTATAACCCGATTTTTTCGATTATGGATTTTCGATATTTATCATGGGTACCTAAAAAAAAAACCTAGCTAAGAACACTCGCAGACGTTTATAGTACAAATGTGTAAATTTTGAATCAAATCGGTTCAGCTGTTTCGATGTCTATAGGTAACGGATACACACACACAGACACACATACGTACACACACACACAGACAAAGTTCCATTTATAAATAAGTTTAGATTACAAGCTGGTCCAGGTAGCAGGACAACTGGAGAAGCGTATGCTTTCTCACTTTATTTATTTAATATCTCACATGATTTATTGTTCATAGCAAGATATACTATGTAGATAGTGCTATGTTGATGGCAGATTCAGGAGGAAGAGAAAAATAGTTATTAGAAAAAGTAGTTAAAGAAAGCAAGGAGAAATGACCTCCATTAACTGTAAATCAACTGCAACTGGTTGACAACAATAAAGCAGATATTATCATAAAATATGAATTACGCATAAAGGTTATCAAAATCAGGCAAATGCAAAAATCCAACATTCTCTATCAAGTATAGCAATAAACGATGGTAAATGTGACACAGAAATGTGACACAGAAATGTGAAAGGCATTGAAATGGCGAAAGATGTTTTTTTTTAGAAATTAACAAGTAACTAAAATCTATCAAGCTTTAGGTAAGAATGGCAAAGCTCAGGGTGTTATTTTAGACATCTCAAAAGCATTTGACAGCGTTAACATACTGGTATACTTCACAATTTGAAAAGCTATAGTTTTTCTAGCAATTTTTTTAACTGATTCAATCTTTTTATCAAATCGCAAAACGACGGTTGTTTTAAACAACTACTCTTCTACACTTGTTTTTAATAATGCATATGTGTCTAGAACTCTATTCTTGAGCCTAAGATATTACTAATTTTCGTGAACGACGTTCCTGATGACTTCCTGCTCTCAATTCGGTATCTATGTTGATGACACAACTATTTACACTGGTCTTAATATTAAGTCTAATCGGTTCGATAGTATAAAATTGACAGTTGATTTGAAAAGTGGCCTAAAATTTGCTCTTAACTGAAACAAGGAATGATTTATTAATTTTAAAGCTGCCCAAAACAAAACCGCTTTCTGTAAATCATCTGAGAGGCCCGTTTCTGTCATCTATTAACATAGCTGAAGCTAACCTCCAGGATAGTGACTGGCTGCATTTTTAGGGTTAATTTTCTGTCGATATTAAGAAGAAAGATTATATTATATCAACTGCTATGTCTGTTGCTCAGAAATTTGTTTCACTGTGTCGCGCGAGACAATTACTCTCTCCAGATCTTACATATTTATGTATCTTCTATTCAACTATGCTTATATGTTTTGGTGCTTCTTCTACGTATTAAGAGATTCTTGGTAAAATCCAAAAAACGATCTACAAAGTTATTGGTTTTGATCTGGTATCCTAGCTTCACTCATTTTCCCCACTAACGTAATTTAGCTTTCCTGGGCGTTTTTTACAAACCTTTCTATAGTAATTGTTCTGATAAACTTTATGAATTTAAGCGCACTACTAGATCGGAGGATGTGCGTTGTGGCGCAGTGTATATCGGCTCGGAACGAGAAATCGGGGAGCCGAGTTCGAATTCCAGTTGAATTCCATGCATTCACTTACGCGCAAATACCCTTGGGAAAGATATTAATCCGTCTCTTCCCTCCAGTTATGGGTTAAATAACAGGACAGATTGGGCTCTATAGCCTTGGTCGGCAACCAGTCTACCGCTGAAAGCAATGGCAACCTACTGCGGGATAATCTTCTGCCCAGTCAGTCATGTCTGTTTCGAGACATGATCGCCCAAGCGTGTATCACGTATGGCACTTAACTAACTGACTAGATCGGCAGGGCACCTCGGCGTGGTGTAATGGTTAGCAAGTTCGCCTCGCTAGAATCATTATAATTGAGTAATGAGTTCGATCCTCACTGGTTGCCTACTACTTTCGATCGTGTGTAATGTCTAAGCTAAGCTTAGAAAATTGCCTTTAACAACCCTGCCCCATAAAAAGTAGTTTGTTACGGAAACAGCAAAAACGCTGCTCTACATACCATTGGTTGTAACGGAAAAGTTTTTATTTTTACTAGATTGGCAACAAGATCTCATTATTTAACAGTTGAAGTGACGAGGTATAGTCATAACTTCTTTGCTAATAGTTTATTTTGTCGCACTTATCGGCTCTCTCTCTCTCTCTCTCTCTCTCTCTCGTATTCTTACTTTCCAGCCAAATTTGATCTTCAAATATCTAAATGCCATGTCATTCATCTTTTTTTATTGTTCTCTCTCCTTAAAAATGTTTTTCTTTTTTTTATTATTCTTTCACACTCAGTAACCCCGTTAGGTCTTGGTGGCTTTATTGCCTTGTTTGAGATGAAATTATGGAAAAAATGTCATTAGAAACATACAAGGTACCGAAATTGTAATGTAATATCTAATCGGTTGATTGGCAGTGAATGCTAAGCAATTGTTTTAAGGATGACAAAAAAAACTTGAACTGGCAGGAATGTGGTTCTATAGACAAATGTTATGAATACGATGGACAGTTGGAGATTAGGGTGTTTACGGTCGTATCATGTTCAAACATTTATTCTCGTACAATCGCCGAAGTCAAGCAAAATTAGATCGGTGAAAGCTCGGAAATACCAGGTGTTGTAAGCTTGAATGTGCGGTTGGTATAATGAGTAATGGCCCGGAATTGATAATCGAAATGTAGAATTTTAATCCCAGTCCAGTTATATTTACTTACGCGCAATCACCCTTGAGAAAAGGATGAATTCATCTATTCTCCTCCGCAGTTTTAGGTTAATAAGTAGGAGTGTATTAGTGTTAGCAGAACTTCTATCAATACCATTATTATCTCAAAACTTAAAAAAATTAAAATAAACAAAGGGTTGATAAGCCGTAAAAAATCAAATCAGTTGAGAATCATGGGAAATTAAGATGATTTGGAAAAAGGAATAAATTAATACAAACAGTCAGAAAAAGATAGCAGAACTTTTTACGATACATGCGACAAACTAACATTCACAAGATACAAAAGAAATTTGGGGAAAAAGCGCAAAAACCAGTAGAATAAGCACTTCAGAAACAGTTGTGAAGGAGCAAGAAAGATACAGGAAGTTGTGGAGAGTCGTGGTTGCACACATTTGAAGTAATATGTCACATAGAGATAGAGTAAATAAATAGAAGAAAAATTATTCTGTAGCAGCAACATTATGGAAAATAAAGGAAACAAGATCCTTAACAATGGGATCAAAAATGACAGAGAATATGAATTCTTCTCGTTATTCTATTACGATAACTTCAGCATTTGATCTTTGACTTAAAAGATATGACGGTCTTGTAATAGATAGCGACTCAAAATGAAACATCGGAGAGCAGATTTACATTCATTTGCACGCAAATACTTATAATATAACTAGGAGTTAAATAGTAGGATTTCAATAGGGCAAGAATAATTGTTATTCCCAAAAGAAATGCTAATGCAGTATTTATTAGCAAACATAAACACGAAATATTATTATAAACCAAAAATATGTTTCGGTAACCCACAAAATTAAAAAAAAAACCAATCCTCGAATGAAAACAATACTTAACAAATTATTTTCGTAAATCATTGATATAATCAGTACAGTTTTTACTAGATATTTCTACATATGCTTTTAAGTCGAATGAACATAACATCTGGTGCCTCGCCATACTGTGATTCTCATGTTTGATGTCTTTTTTCAGAAGCATAATCGTGTAATCAGTCAGTTAATAGGATGTCCGTTGTGGTGCAGTGGATATCGGCTTGGAACGAGAAATCTGGGAACTGAGTTCGAATTCCAGTTCAATTCCTTTCATTCACTTACGCGCAAATACCCTTGGCAAATGTTAATCCGTCTCTTCCCTCCAGTTATGGGTTAAGTAACAGAACAGATTTGGTTCTATAGCCTTGGCTGGCAACCACTCTATCGTGGAAAGTAACTGCAACCTACTGCGGGTTAATTTTCTGCCCAGTCTGTCATGTCTCTTTCGAGACATAATCGCACAAGCGTGTATCATGTATGTCACGTAACTGACTGAATCCTGTAATCGAGGCATATAAACTTGCTAAGATATTCTAGAGGAAGAACTGAAGTTCATGGAATATAAACTAAAATATTAATGATTATGCATGAAATACTGCATTTCAGCGATTGTCAGTCAGTTGAGTTCCATACGTGATACACATTTGGGCGATCATGTCTCGAAAGTGGCATGACTGACTAGGCAGAAGATTATCCCGCAATAGGTTACCATTGCTTTCTGCGGTAGAATGGTTGCCAGCCAAGGTTATAGAACCCAATCTGTCCTATTATTTAACCTATAACTGGTGGGAAAAGACGGATTAATACCTTTCCCAAGGGTACTTGTTCGTAAGTGAATGCAAGGAATTCAACTGAAATTCCAACTCGGCTCCCCAATTTCTCGCTCCGAGTCGATATCCACTGCACCACAACGCACATCCAAAAAGCTATATCGTCCCTGAATGATACCGAAAGTCATAGCAGAAAAGAAAATCTGGAACAAATGCTTTACTGTAAAGTGCTCGTTAGAAATCTCGTCTCGCATAATCACCATTCTTATTCAACCTGGGTACTAACAGATTGGTGCAGAACATAAGATTAATCTAAACTTCATAATACAACGCTTGATAAACTATATATTGAATTCATCCTTAAAATTTATCATATAGAGGTGATAAATTCTAAACAGGTCTAAAAGCTTTGTGTATCAGTCAGTTACAAGAAATTTAGTATGAGAGAAAATTGAACACAGGCTAGGTTGTTCTAGTGGTGCTTTGAAAGCCAAAACATTAAAATACTGACTTAAAAGGGAGAGTAATATGCTTAAATAGCTTCGTGTTGTGTAGTCTTTCATATGGATGTCGTACATGAGGTTGAACTGAATCAGTAATGTCTAGACTAGCATCTGTATACAACCGTTATTTCAGATCATTTATTAAAAATGGTTTCCAGTGAATAAACCTTTACATATTAAATAACACAGACCTTTATCAGAACTGATAGAGTGCGACTACAAATTCTCAGTTAAACTTATTTACCAAATAGCAGATGTACATCACTTGAAAAGTGGCAACAGTGAAGATGAGTCACACATGTAACTAAAAGCAAATATGAAATTACGAACAAAATTTCTATCTATATAAGAAAAAACGATAACAGTGAACTTGAAATACGTACTTTCTTAAAAATATAACATTTTCAAAAAAATGCAAATTTCAACCGATAGTGACGGTAATTTTTAAGTCAAAGAAGTTAAATGTCTCCTTTGAGGAAAATATTCATTTCACCATTTCCATTAAAATTAATGGTAGAAATTTAAAAAACAAGTTACCCTAAATTTTCAGAAATAATCAGTGTTAAGCCATAGCATAATATTACGCGATTCAGAAAATAGAAGGAAATGAATCAACATCTTACTATAACACTGTAAGCATTTAACCATAGCAACTTGCTCACTGATATATATAATCAAAGAATGAACGTAATTTGTCGACTTTTTAGTATATCTAAGCAGCCAATAACCCTATCTTATGGATAAACTGTGAACGTTTCTCTGGTATATCCATGTTTACTTTGATGTTAGAATCTTTTAGAATTTTTGTTTTCTTTCTCATAAGTAATTGCTTTTTGGTTTCTTTCAGCTTGCTATTCTTAAGGTAGATATCTTAGATATTCTAGTTCATAGTATATTACTTTTGGTAATTGTCCCGTGAAAGTTTTCTATCTCACGTACAGGCATGTTATTGGCCTGTAAACACTTTTTGGGGGCTGTTTTCTGTTTCTGTTTTGGGGGCTGTTTTCTGTTTTCTGTTTTTCTTCATCGTCCAATTGAAGCATGCAATAACGGTTTTAATAAAACGTTTAAATGCACTGACCATTATTTGAAGGCAGTGAACAACCCCAAATTCTGGGCAAAAAGATTGAATGAAGTAGAAACCCGAGGAAATGAAAACATCTGAATAATAGGATACTTTTTAAATGGTGGAAAAATTATGGAACATTAAGAATATTTGAATAAATTAAATGAAAGCACTCAGGATCATTTAAAGTGAAAACGAAACAAATTCAATAATAATAATAATAATAATAATAATAATAATAATAATAGCAATGCATTGCAAAATGAGTTTCATTATGATAATGAAAAGAATAGCAAAAAATACCACCATGACTAAATTGTGATTAGTATTTCTTTCATTTTATATATTTTTTATTTTATTTTATGCAACTGTTAAGACAGTGATTTCGCAGTGATCAATAAATATATCAGAAATAAGTAATATGCTCTTAGCAAAAATGGAAGTCACATCTTTTTTGTCTCGTGAAACCAATGTAACCGTGAATAAGAACGCTACAACCAGAAGATCATATCGAGTCATATCATATCTTATATTTTCTGAGATTGCTAAACACTATGTTTACTGTTATTGTTGACGGTTGCCAATTTTTAATCTAATGAGAAAATCTAAGAGAAAGAATTTCCGTTCAAAACGGCTCATTTGTAACAATAACAAGAAGTAATTATTTTCTAACTCGTGTTGTGGAATTTAATTAATAATGAATGTTACTTGAGCAACGAAAAAGAAATTCAATGTGACTATTACATATCTCTAAATACAATGAGCTTAATCTCCTTAAGTCACATTCATCTCATTATATGTCCTCTTTATCCTCATAATATTCCCTTCCTAGCACCATCTCTTCAATTCATAACACACATTTCATACACCAATAGTATTTCCTACAGTAACTCACCACCCTGAGTGATTCTCGAGTCTTCTGTTGGGTGAATCATAGTATAAAACACTTTTTCGTATCAGTCAGTTAAGTGCCATACGTGATACACGCTTGGGCGATCATGTCTCGAAAGAGATATAACTGACTGGGCAGAAGATTATCCCGCAGTAGTTTGCCATTGCTTTCTATTGTAGACTGGTTGCTAACCAAGGCTATAGAACCCAATCTGTCCTGCTATTTAACCCATAACTGGAAGGAAGAGGCGGATTAATACCTTTCCCAAGGGTATTTGCGCGTAAGTGAATACAATGGATTCAGCTGGAATTCGAACTCGGCTCCCCGGTTTCTCGTTCCAAGGCGATATCCACTGGACCACAACGCACATCCTCTTTATCGTATACTTTGACGAAATAAGCCATTTTCACTGTTCAAATTCGTTTTGAACTCTACAACAGTTGTTTGATTCATCATAAGCGATATTTAACCGAATTTCCAAGTTATCTACGAAGTGACAATAATTCTTTCAAGATTAGATCACCAAAGCACTTCAAACACGCTACAACGCATTTCAGACATCAATGAATATATTTATAGCTTAATACAATTTATAGGACGAATTCCTGCGGCATGACGAAATACAAGTAGATTTATATTCAAATGTTCCACAGCAATCATCATCACACTCATAAATTTGGGTTTTAATATATATTAGTTCTGTCACGGGAAGTATTTACTGAAGAGACGTTTTAAGAGTTTATTCCCCTCTAATTACATATAAACTGTCATGATAAATTCTGGTCGTATAAAAAAAGAAAAAGAAAAGAAAAACAATGACCGTAGTAGTTCTAGTGCCAATAGCATTTCCATCTTTTGCTTTCCTATTTTTTGTTCTCTCTTGTATTCACTAATACTTCATCTATTCAGTCTTGTCCTGTCCCGAATTAACAAATTTACTCTTCTCATTTAAGAAAAATTTCCATGAAGCACAGGTGTTAACATATTCAACTTAATTTTGCTAGATATTCTAAAAGCCCTAAAATGTTTGCCCATATATATGCTGGAAAATACTGGGTTCTCTGTACCTGACTCCTGCTACTATCTTCTACCTTTACATGACGCCGAAAATGGAATATTGGTATTACCGTATCGAGGCTGGAGCTACTCAGTCTTCACATTTTAATCTTGATAGAGTCCAAAGCCGTCTACGCTTTGGGGGTGATTAATTTTTTTACACCTTACAACCGATTCCCCACAGACGAAACATAGCAAGCCTCTCTCTATTCTACCATTATTTCCATGAAAAATGTTCAAAGGAGCATTCCTTAGTCCAAACCACAAATTTAAACCTACCAGATATGAGCCCCACACCAGTGAACCACACTCATTCCTTTCGTTTTTCTTTAAAAATTTCATTTGGATAATTTTCTCACAACTAATACTCTGCGGAATAGAATCTCAAGAGGATACATTTCCTACCACGACTATGTTAACATGCTCAAGTCTAAATTTAACCGTTATCTTACGTAAATATAAGCATAAACTTACTTTTACCACTCTCATAACCCTTTATCCTCATAACCTTTCAGTAATCATTTATATTTAGTTGCCTCTAGGCCTTCTATATTATGAACAATATATATATATTGTTTTATGTTTATGTTAAGTCATCTTGACCGAGTGTTTGAACCTCTCGGCCTTGGTGAAACTGTTGACCATGCTAGTTTATATCCCCTTTCTCAAAAACTAACTTAATTTCTGTTAGCATAGTAGCCCTAAAAACACATGGTGGAATTTAAAGAAGCAAAATTTCTATTGGTGAGTTTTGCAGTAAACAAATCTCTCTAAGCAAATTATTGCAACAGGGATAAGGTAACTACAATAGCAAAACTCGGAAACGAGCAGCCATTTTAATATTTGTGCCCGCGCAACATAAAAATTAAATTGAATCTAAATATATATGTTTTTAAATGTAACACCGTAAAATAATATCGAATGCATGGTTTATACAGTATTACCATATAACTGAATAAGCTTTTTTGTATTTAACTTGTAGAAACATTCTATAGTTTTAGTGCAAAGGATTTGCCACTTTCAGTAAGGACACCGTTATGACGCAGGTCAGTGTGATTTGATATTTTGTGGGATTAGTCTCGATTGCAATTGGATAACTTTTTTATTTTTATTTCTTTATTTCTTTATTAATTTGGGCAGATTTTCGATTCTTTTTATGATTTTTAATGAGAGTAGATATCGGCTTAATTATTTTATATTGAATAGGTGTCGCTTAGTTGTTATTTTTATCTGGTTTATTCTTGATATTTATGTTGAGCTGCTTATAAAAAATTACATGCAGTTATTGACAGAAAAGGTATACTCGTAGAAATAGATATAGACCAAGTATATATACATGCACGGACGGATGGTTGACTTGTATATATGCAGGATGGATTCATGAGGAATCTTTGTCTATGAGTGTATGAAATTTGATTAAAATCGGCACTCCTTCGATAACCCGATTTTTTCGATTATCGATTTTCGATATTTATCAGGGGTACCTCGATACAAAACCTAGCTAAGAGATCTAAAATATAACGAAGCAATATTATTTATGAATTTGCACGTGCTTTGAAGAACTGTGTCTTTGATCCACCTAACTTCGTAAATCATTATATCAGCCATACAACAATGGAACTCACTCTCACACTCATGCTGCATTTCTCTGAACAGAGCTACCAAACCCTATATGTAAGATACTTTTTGACAACACAGATATCATCGTATCATCCACAAGCAAATAAATGACTAATATAATGGAGACATTATTGATAAAAAAGAAAAAAACTATACTCAATAATATCAACTATTAACACGCTAACAACTTGTTTACCATTTTCGGTACATAGCACATACACACTGCACTACAAACATACATAACATTACATACATTTTGTTACAGGCAAAAATAACATACATCCTTGATAATAGCTCTACTCTATATCACTAACTAACATTTAAATTGTATTTTAAAAAAATAAAAATGGTTTTCTAAAAAAGTGCTTGAATTTTAATTGAAAGCTAAATGATTAAATTTACTATTTCCAGTAAGCAAAATACACTGGTCTATTTCAAACAGAAATTATATTAATTAAAATCTAAAATTTTGAGATTTGTTTTAATTTTTTAATTTTTTGGCAATTTTTCTCTCAGTATTTCTGTCCACTCTCACTCCCCCAGGAGCCCCCTACCTATAGGACCTCCTACCTATGCCAAAAAGCTGACTGGGATGCCTTTCGCGATTTCCTCTGCGACGTCCCTTGGGGAAAAGTGTTCGATATATCAGTTGATGACTGTGCCTCTAAGGTATCGTCATGGGTGAAAGCTGGCATTGATGCCTTCATACCCACCAGGAAGTATTGCCTAAAACCTCATTCCTCTCCGTGGTTCTCTCTTGCCTGCTCAGCCGCCATTGCCCACAGGAACCATTACTTCCGTCTATACCGGAGACAGTCATCTGATCACAATAGGCGCCTGTTAACGTCTGCTCGCAGTGAGTGCAAGAGAACCCTAAATGACGCCAAACGGTTGTTTGCTGAGAGAATGCGACAGCGCATAGATGAGCGAAAGTTCCGTTCCAAGGACTATTGGAGGATTTGCAAACGAGTGCTGAACAATAGCAAATCGTCAATACCTCCATTAATCCATGAATTTGAGGTTCTCACATCATCTGCAGACAAAGTTGAGTGCTTTGCCCGCATATTCTCATCCAACTCCACATTTGATTCATCTGGAGTACACCCACCCGACTTCACTATTAGAACTGAGGCCAAACTTTCCGACGTATATATTACCCTGACAGTAGTATCCCGAGTAATTTCAAAACTTGACCACCATAACGCGAGTGGAGACGATGGGATCCCGTTGATAGTCCTTAAGAGGTGTGCTCCTGAACTTTCCGCTGTCCTCTCTAAACTGTTTACCTACTGGCTTTCTGCTTCCTGCTTTCCTGCATGCTGGAAGTTCTCTTCAGTCGTTCCTGGATTTAAGAATTGTGTTGAACCCTCGGATCCATCCAACTATCGTCCTATCAGTCTTCTACCAATATTCGGGAAAGTGTTCGAGGCCATAATCAATGCTGAAATAGTTCAACATCTTACTGCCCACAAACTCTTCTCTGACCGGCAATATGGCTTCCGCTTTGCCAGGTCCACGGCCGACTTGCTAACAACCGTAACTGAGTACATGCTCCAGGCACTTGATGAGTCTGACGAGGCTCGCGCGGTTGCTTTGGGCATCTCCAAAGCTTTTGATAGGGTTTGGCACTCTGGCCTCCTATGCAAGTTACGGGGTTACGGTATTACCGGTCGCCTGCTTGACCTAATCCAATCTTTTTTAAATAACCGCAAAATGAAGGTCGTTTTGAATGGGCATGCCTCTTCATACTACAGCACGAATGCTGGTGTCTCACAGGGCTCTATCCTGGGCCCGACGCTCTTCCTTATGTTCATCAACGATCTCCCAGATAAGATCAATTCCCAAGTAGGCATCTACGCAGATGACACCACAATATACACCCGCACCAGTAAGAAACCTGTCGTGACGGACAGACATAATCTCGCTGCTGACCTTGAACGGGATCTACACTCTGTGGTGAATTGGGCAAGAAGTGGTTTGTCAACTTCAATGCGTCTAAGACCAAGCTGTTGTCTGTCAACCATCACAGGCAACCTCTCCTGCCTCCCATAAGCATGGACCAGGCGATTCTCCCTGAGAGCAACACACTACGCCTCCTCGGCCTTACCCTCTCCTCAGACCTCAAATGGAACCACTATATTGATTCCATAGCTAAATCTACTGCTAAGAAGTTTGGATCACTATGCCGATCCAGGATGTTTTTTCTGCCTGAATCCATCCTGCACATATACAATTCAACCATCCGTCCGTGCATGAAGTACTGCTGCCATTTGTGGTCAGGCGCCCCTGCCGTTCTCCTCCGTGTTCTCGACAGGCTCCACAGGAGAGTCTGTAATGTGATAGGTTCTGATCTGGCGGCTCGACTGCAGCCATTTCCCCACCGTCAAAATGTGGCCTCCCTTTGTTCTATGAATACTTTCATGGCCTCTGCTCGGATGAACTTAAGTCACTGGTGCCTCCTCAACAGGTGTTCAATTGTGCAAACAGACTGGCAACTAGATCCCACCCATTCACAGTCAGGTTAGCCAAATGCAGACGACAATTCTACTCCTGCAGCTTCTCTCGCACTTCCCACCTGTGGAACTCGCTCCCATATTCTGGCTTTCCTGACAGCTGCAACCTCCAGAAATTTAAATGCAATGTTAGCACTCATCTATTAACCACTGGACTCTAGCTCTCTCCCCAACCCCGTATATCCTTCCCTTTCTCTCCACCTATATATCTGTCATCGCACCTGCATTCTCAGCTTTCTATTGCTTCTTTCTAACTAGTTTTTACTCCTCATTCTTTTCTAATTAATCTTTTTAAAGTTATGTAGCCCCCTGCTCATCAGTGGCATTTCTGCCTTGCTCGGGATGAAATGATTAAAAAGAAATCCATGTTAATATTATCTGATATACACAATTATAACTTACTTATAGCATGACATTTAGAATAAAACTATTTCTTAACCTCAGTTCAACTTTCTGAAATATTTGAATTGTGTTGACAGCTCGCCAAATGCGAGATAAGATAAGTGTATGGCGATCACAAATGATATAATTGTACAATTGTTTTTTCTGGTAAGGAGAAGAAATCATGAAATACATAACCTTTTAATGTACACATAGAAACTATCACAAAAAAAAAAAAGAAAAAGTCAAATACACACAAACATCTGAAAATGTTATTAGAAATACTACGGCTAGATTATTTGTATTATACTTTTCAATTTTCCATAGGTAAATATAGTTTTCACTTTATAAATTACCAACGTAATGTCTACAAGTCTTGGAAATATTTTAAAATTATTTTTGAAACTTTAATTATAATTAAAAAATAAAAAATGAAAACAATTCTTTTAAATTTCATCATCAATCAATTTTTTCTTTAGATTATATCTAAATTTATATTATATATTAAAGCATTTAAAAGCTTATCTAATTCAATAATGTCACAGTTTTATTGCATTTTTTATTTTACTACTCGAGCAGATTATTGGTAAAAGTGGCTATTTTAAAAAATAATACATTATTTACATTCCCTAATGAGTCCTGCGTTTAACTTATAAAACCAATTTTGTCTACAGAATTTAATTTCTTGAAATTTATAAATGTAAGTGGTGGGTGGGTAACGAATATAAAATATATTTTTACCAATATTTTTTAAAATATTGTTTGCAAAATAATTTAATTTATTTGTGAATAAGTCTTAAAAGTTTCATTAAAATCCGAAAATTATTTGATTTTTGGAAGATTTTCCAAAATAATGTGTTTGGCACCGGAAAAATAGTGATTTAATATTACGTTTTCCCTAATGATTTGACTCCTCACTAACGAAAATAAAAACAAGGTTTTTACCAAAATTTCGAACGTGGTAGAAAGGATTAAACATTTTAAAAAAGTAATTACAAAATACTTTGATCTTTTCTCTTAGTAATAACAAATATTTTGATGGAAATATTCGTTTTTATTAAGTATAGGACCGTTTTTCTTTATACTATACTATTTTTTAGCGATTTAGCTGGAATATCTATGCTAAAAGTATAGCTGAAAGTGCTCGGAAAAACAAATCATTTGGACAATTTTTATGTAATTTATGCCTTCAAAAGGAATATATGATAAGATCACATGAAAGATTGCATAAAATCATAAGCATAATGCCTTTTCTGTTATTTTTAATGAAACCAGCATAAAAGGTAGATTGCTGCCCAAATATACAATATATATATATATATATATATATATATATATATATAGATAGATAGAGAGAGAGAGAGAGAGAGAGAGAGATTTGAATTTTGATAATGTTTAGCGCCATGATTGTTGTTTTTGTCAGTAGTTTACTGATAAAAGATATTTTGTCGCGCAGCATTTTTGTAAAGTGCTCGATATCAAAGTAGAGATAGGACGTTGATAGTTTTAGTGCAAAGAATTTGTAACTTTAATTGAGCAGATACATACCGACTTCAAAGTCTTCTGAGGACACCTTTATGATGTCTTCACGCATCAGGAAAAAAAAACAGCCCTGATGTGCGACAACATCAAAACAGTGTTGTCAGGAAATTTCGAAGTTTGTATGAACCTGCTCAGTTAAACTGACGAATTCTTTGCATATATATATATATGTATATATATATATATATATATATAAAGAATATATATATATATGTGTGTGTGAGTGTTTGTGTGTGCATGTGTGTGTGTTGTATTCCTATACTGATATCACATTTTGAAATATATACCTGCGCGCTGAGTGATATCGATTTCTCGTCTTCGGTTCGGCAAGTCATCGAAATCGCTGTGAGTGACGCAAAGTACAAAACAGGAATTACTGTTCAAGTTATAAATTTGTTTTTTTTTTCCTATTTAAACATCACTGAGTTCATTTAGACATTCTTCCCGTTAATAAAATTTCGAAAACGTGTACTTTTATATTTTATCTAAAAACAGAAACATTCGATAAAAAACAATGTATACCAGCATGAACGATGTATAGATTTTGTATCTCTATCATACGAAATAATATATCTCCTTTTGCTTCACAATGATTGATATATTTCTTAGCCTCCAAAATATATCTATATATTAAGAAATCATGTTTGGAAGTATTACCAATGTAGATGTCTACCTACCAGATACTGAGATGGAAGACTATAACCTACTGTGAGTAAACGTATTCGTTCTTTCTGTATTTTTTGTGTTTGCCAATAGACAAATATATTAAAAAGAAGAGTCTGTGCGTTGCTGTGGCTCATGTAATTGTCATTGTAGTAGAAATTCGACTAAAAAACCTGAGTCACAAATTCTTAGCTTTTTGACCTTATGACCTCCGTAGTGAAATTCATTGAATTGATAGGTTAGTCGTGAACTTACATTCCGTTTGATACCTTAGCCATAAATTAAATGAATAAGTAATTGATGTACGTGAGGTAAAATCACTATTCATTTATAAATTATTAAAAGAAATACAATTGACGTTGGACATGACACTGTAATGGCGTTTGTATTGTCATTCAGGATCCGGGGATTTAGCCTGGGGAGGATTGACAGATAATTGATGTTTGTACCATGTAGTTATTGGGGATTTTAGCTACATACGAATGTACAGATAGAACGAATGAATAAAAGATGGTGTAACTCCAAGAAAAAGAAAGGAATTATATGATATTATTTTCATATATATATATATATATATATATATATACATATATTTTAATTCAGATACTTCAATCCAAGGGAAAAATGCAGGAAGGTAAATTCCAAAAAACGCGATCCTAATTAATATTAAAAATTTATTTTAATATTAAAAAATGATACAGGAAGAGAGCTCAATGTAATAAAATATTACAGAGCAAATATATATTAAAAAAGGATTAATTCAAAGATGTTGAATAGCCATTTCGATATGAAGATCCCCACGGGGGACGACACATCACCTCAGCAAGAGAAAAAACATTTCAGAAACTGGAGAAAAATTAGTCTACTTTTCCTTATTAAATAGATTGCAAAGAAATTAAAAAATAAATAATAAAATAAAATAAAATAAAAATAAAAATAAAGGGAAAGAAAAAGAAAAAGAAAACGAAAAAGAAAAAGAAAAAGATAGAATAAAATCAAATAAATAAGAAAAGGAAAAAAAGGAAAAAAAATTGACATCGTCTGGGTTAGCAAAAAAAAAAAAAAAAAAAAAAAGGGAGAATGTAACTAAAAATTAACAGACAGCCGTGTTAAATCGACGTCAGTTTAAGCAACACGGAAAAAAGGTGGTAAGAGAGATAAAAGAAGGAAGGGAGGGAAAAAGAAAGAAACTAAAGAAAAAAAATTTTTTAAAATATTACAGACGCTGGATAAATTCAAAAACCTAATTTCCCCAAAACGTTGAAGTATTAGAAAAAGGCCTTTACTTAAAAAAGCATAATTATTAATAAAAGGGAATAAAAAGATATAGGATTTAAAATAAAATTATTTTTTAAAAAATTAGGTCATTTGAAATAAAACATATATATATATATATATATATATATATATATATATATATATATATATATATATATATATATATATATATATATATATATATATATATATATATATATATATATATATATATATATATATATATATATATATATATATATATATATATATATATATATATATATATATATATATATATATATATATATATATATATATATAATAATAATAATAATAAAATTGACTCTGTACGTATTCAAATCTTAAAATGTTACACAAGTAATTTTTAAGAACCACGAATAACCGGCAGAATCTAACTCCGCTATCGCCCTCGGCTATAAAGCTTTGGACAACGAGGGAAAAAAAAAAGAAAACTGCGGAGCACCGACAATACATACAGCACTTCACAGCAAAGGAAAAAAAACCCTCACCCTCATGTCTATTTATTTGATTAGTCCTTGGTCTGCCTTTGCCCTGACGAGCCGTTGTGCGAAACCGCGGTAGGTCTTGGCGATCTTGCGATTTTTTCTCGTGTGTAATATATATATATATATATATATATATATATATATATATATATATATATATATCGGATGATTCATTAGTAAATTTGAGAAGAAACTTTAAAAACAAATAATTTCGTTAGAAAAAAGGGTACTAAAGTCTTGTAATATAGGTCCTCTTATATAAAAGTAAATTTTATACAAATTCTTCGTCAATGAAGAAGATAACTGGAAATGTGATTCTATAGAAATATGTTGCAGATAACATGGACTAAACATATTAGCAACTACGAAGATAAAAAAATGGAAAAAGGCACTCATTCTTAACATCAGAAAGAGACGGTTGAGATTTCTAAGTTACAAAATGCTGAGAGAGTGTCTAGAAAATTTTACAAAACAGAAAATATTGATGTTTATTGGAACAGAGGAAACATATACATATACAGCAAACTCTTGCGTCTTAGTGGCTTTATTGCTTTACTTGCGTGAAATGATTAAAAGCAATACAACAAAAAAAATAGATTTGTCGCTGCGAAAAATGCGTAGAGAGGCCAAAATAGCAACGATTACAATAATTTCTAAAGAGTATAAATTCTAAAGAGCATAAACTCCTAAAAGACACATAGGTATTATTTCAGACAAGATAGTAGAAGGAAGGCGAGAATAATGAAATAAACAACACTTGTAACAAGGCAAATTTATGATAATTAACAGGAGGAGCAGCTTAAAATACGAGTTACAATTTGGAAAAGTCAAATATGAGCAAGTGACAGCAAAACCCGAAGGTGAAATGGAATAGCAAAACATGCCCCAAGCTGATCAGAGTATTAAAAACAGGAACATTTTCAATAAAATAAAACAAAAAAACTGGTACTGAACTGCTATGCAATACCAATTTCGCTATGTGGTAGTGGATGATAAATAATTTGCTCACAGATGAAGAGGAAAGGAGGCAACAGAGATACCAGTGTGTAAAATGATGCTGTGAATACCATGGACTACACATATGAGTATCTGGAAAAAATGTAAGGAAAATGAGAGGGAAATGGATACTTTTACTTAAAACCAGAAAGAAACAGTTGAAATCTTTAGAGTACAAAAGGAGGAAATATATCCTGGAGTATTTGACACTCCCAGGAGATTTTGACGGCAAGAGGATCAAAGGAAAACAACAGCTGGCATTACTAAAGAGCTTGTGAAAATGGATGGTAAAACATAGTTTAAGAGACGCTAGGAAAAAAATTATAGTTAAGAAGAGAAATAAAAAAGGAAGATTCATGATATCTCACGTTGCGAAGGCAAGCGCCACATAAAAGAATGAATTGGGCAACGCGATACACGAATAAATTTTCTCTTCCAACTCAGCTCTGAAGATTCATAAGACATGTATTTTTCTACTGTTAGCCTATGATCAGTAGATAAATGTTTGGAGAGAAAACTAAACGAATCGAGCAGATGCATGGCTGAAAAAAAGAATATTTTACTCACAGTCGAAGTATCTGGTAACAAATCACCTGTGTCTAACTAAATAAAATGTTTATATTTCCAGAAACCACAATATTTCAGAAATAAGTTCTTATATCGAATAGTATACCTCATCTTTTTAAAGCACCCTTGAAAAAAGATTTTTTAAATTTTAATCACTATATACTTTAATTTCATCATAAAAATATATCTATATCTATCAGTTTTGACCAACATCGTTTGGTCAATGTTCAATAGACGCGTACATCTATCATACACTAGATTAAATATGCACGCACATAAAGCGATAATATTCGAAGGTTGGTTTCATATTTACAAAAGAAAGTCTGCATTCTTCAACCAGAAATAATAGGCAGCCTTATCCATTAAGATAATAAATATTCTTTGTTCGGCTCGTTGTCCTCATCTTCGTTGCTATATTCACGAAGTTTCATCAAACCTTCTTCAGGCAATTGGAATTTCGAATTGAGCCATTTATTTCGTCCACCAGGATAGATTGCTCTAGTTACACAAGGCTTGCCTCTTTCAGACATATTAGTATCAATTATTTCCGTTTAACTCAACGCTCTAAGTTTTTTGTTTCCCTCTGCTGTAGCTATTGTATAGGCATTAAACTCACAACTCTTTGGGTAAAGTTCTCTAGATCCAGCCAACACGACAGCAGAGAGGAACAAAAATTATATATATATATATATAAGTTCATAAGAAAGGCTGTTTTTTTTATATTTGGATAAATAAATTTGCCTATTGTATATATGAAAATCCTTATATAAAATTCAAACAAATTTTTGTCAAATATTATTCATTTATTTGCGTAAACTTAGAACATTTTGTTAAAAACAGATACATTTATTGAACAGTAGACCAAAGATTTACAAGTATCCCAACTCCATTACTTGGTTGAGATTCAAATCTATCTAGATTAATATATGAGTGCAATCAATTTTCAGAAACCGTTAAAATGCCAAGAAATGATCAGATTAGTATTGAAAAAAGAGCACAAGTGGAATTTATTTTTATATAAAAGTATTCCGAAAGTCAGATTGCTCGAAAATATAAAAACTGTGGTTCATTTTTGCCTGCAGCAACATGCAGGAAGTGGCGCAGATGTTGGCAAGAAAGAGTTAATAGGTCCAGAGTAACATCTACTGACTATGTCTAGCAAAAACATACGAAAAACGGCTCCCAGTTAAAGAGGACCACAACTAACGTCCGGAGATTTCATTATGCTAACGACAATTCAACTGCGGATCAGACAACCGTTAACCTCCAGAAATAAAAAAAAATCTGTATAACGAGGCCTACGAATGCTTCAGAATGCAGTTCAATGTGAAAATTGCAAAGATTCTGGTCAAGTCTGGCCCAGGACAAGCAACATCAGATATTAACAACATCGACAGACAGCCGGTAGAAGTCGTCGACGAATTTCTCTACCTTAGCAGCATCATCTCGAATAATTTCATTTGCGAAAAAGACCTTGTGTTTTGTATTTAAATGCAAATCACTTTCACAACCAACAGTCAACATTGCCTGATGACGAAATAGAAATCTTGAAATGTTAGAAATTTCCGTGTAACTATGTAATTTATATTCATAATTATATATATATATATATATATATATATATATATATATATATATATATATATATATATGCCTTAAGGAAACTTGATCAGAATGCTGTATATTTGTTTATTGACACTGGTATTATTTAAGCGTAACAGAACTTAAAAAGTCAAACCTCTTGTTCAATTAAATATTGTATTTTCAAGCCAAATGCGTTACATACACAAAGAGCAAGATCGAAGGTAGTATGTGAAATTTTATGGGTATATTTTATATAGAAAGTTAACTGAGCAGAATAAAATCTCGCAGAGGATTTGTTAGCCTGAAATAGAAGAAAATGAGACAAAAAATGAGATAAATAATAAAAAGAAAACCAAACATCGTGGAGAGGCAGTTATTAAAACGTTTGTGTCATAGATATATATGATTAAGCAAAATAAGTAAGGAGTGCTGAATTTTACAGGACGGGCGTTAACTTCTTCTTCTTCTTCTTCTTCTTCTTCTTCTTCTTCTTCTTCTTCTTCTTCTTCTTCTATGTGCCCTGTCCCTTCAGGACGTAGGCGATCATGGATCTCCACGTCTCCCTATCCCTTGTGGCCCTTAGTATGTTTGCTCCTGTTGCTCCTGGCAACCCCCGTTCCGTCATCCACCTGATCAGACTCTGCAGATATGTTATCCGCTGCCTTCCTCTGTCTCTCCTTCCTTCTATCTGACCAGTCAGTATCAGATTCTCCAGGCTCTCCTTCCTCATTGCGTGACCCAGGAACTTCAGTTGTCTCTTCCTGATGCTCAGCATCAATTTCCTTTTTGTTGCCATTCTTTCTAACACTTCGTCGTTGCTTGTATGCTCAGTCCACGATATCCGTAGCATCCTTCTGTAGAACCACATTAGAAACGAAGAAAAGAGTGCTAGACTGCTACGTGATGTCAGTTCTTCAGTACGGCTGTGAATGCTGGACAATATCATCGAAAATGAGGAAAACTGGAAGCGGGCGTTAACTACGGTGCTTTAACATTGCTTACTTGCTGGTTGATTTTTACTCTTGCACGCACATACAATACATACATACATATATATATATATATATATATATATATATATATAAAGATCCCCACGGGGGATAACACATCACCTCAGCAACAGAAAAATCCTTAAACTGGAGAAAAATTAGTCTACTTTTCCTTTTTAAATAGATTACAAAGAAATTAAAAAAGAAAATGTGTATGTATATGTGTTCATGTATGTGTATACATGTATATTTTGTGTATATGAATTTTTTGTATATAGGGGTGTACACACATATATATATGTGTGTATGCGCATGTATATGTATATAAGTGTGTATGAAATTGAAAGTATGTGTGTGTATGTGTATGTATATATGTATTCTTAATCGTTGAATTGTGTGTGTATATGTATGTATATATGTGTGTACTTCTATAGGTATGTATAATTGTAAATAATTTTTTTTTTTTTACCTAATTTTCTTAAAAATAATTTGATTTTAAATCCTATATCTTTTTATTCCCTTTTATTAACAATTATGCCTTTTTAAGTAAAGGCCTTTTTCTAATACTTCAACGTTTTTGGGAAATTAGGTTTTTGAATTTGTCCAGCTTCTGTAATATTTAAAAAAAATTTTTCTTTCTTTTCTTTTCTTTTTCCCTCCCTTCCTTCTTTTATCTCTCTTACCACCTTTTTTCCGTGTTGCTTAAACTTACGTCGATTTAACACGGCTGTCTGTTAATTTTTAGTTACAATTCTCTTTCTTTTTTTTTTTTGCGAACCCAGACGATGTCAATTTTTTCTTTTCTTATTTATTTGATTTGATTTTATCTTTTTCTTTTTCTTTTTCTTTTCCTTTATTTTCCCTTTTTATTTTTATTTTTATTTTTATTTTTATTTTATTTTATTTTTTAATTTCTTTGTAATATATTTAAAAAGGAAAAGTAGACTAATATTTCTCCAGTTTCTGAAAGGATTTTTCTGTTGCTGAGGTGATGTGTTATCCCCGTGGGGATCTTCATATCGAAATGGCCATTCAACATCTTTGAATTAATCCTATTTTAATATATATTTGCTCTGTAATATTTTATTACATGGAGCTCTCTTCCTGTATCATTTTTTAATATTAAAATAAAATTTTTAATATTAATTAGGATCGGGTTTTTGGAATTTACCTTCCTGCTTTTTTCCCTTGGATTGAAGTATCTGATATATATATATATATATATATATATATATATATATATATATATCTGTCTATGTGTCCATATATATTTATATATACATGTACATGTTTACACATTTATATGTACATACATATAAGGATTTTTCTGTTGCTGAGGTGATATATATATATATATATATATATATATATATATATATATATATATATATGTTTACACATGTGTATATATGTATACTGGCTGTATAACCCGGCGTTGCTCAGTATTTTTCAGTGCTTATGTTAAAATGTTAAGTTCAAGTGCCTATGTAAAAAGCTCCAGTATGAGGTTACCTTGGGGCGTAAATTATAAAGTGCGAGGTAAGTAGTGGTTTTTGTTGTATTTGTAAAAAGGGATTCTTGCTTGGTCAATTTTGCTAATAAACGGGAATAATGTATATAGATTTGGGGAATGGGTGTGAGCTTTACAGAAGCCTGTAATGTGATGAGATGATATTGTGACGCAGAAGAAGTGGATGTATTTCCTTGCAACTTTGGTGGGAGGGGTGGTTGGCACCTTGTAGAAAACGTAAAATTGTTATGGCATATGATGAGGTAGAAATGACAAAAAATATTGGATTTTATGTTGGAATACAATTTCTCCTGTTCAGTTAATCTTTGACTATAAAATATGGCAGTAAAAATTCACACAGTATCTTCTATCAGGCTGTTTACGCAGTGGTTTCTGGGAGTGAAAGAGTACTAATAAAATAAAAATATTGCTAAAGAAATACAATGAAAGAATAAGGTTTAAGGAGATAGAAGATCTCAATTGATATTACATTTAAAATCAAAGTTGACCGGAAAGCAAGAAACTAGAAGAGCGTTCCACAATCTAGAAGTGCAATAAAGTAAGTTTAACTTACGTTTACGTCTAGCAATTACAGGTATTAAATGATGAAACCTAGCCGCCAATCTAGTTTTGGTCTATGTGACGTTTCTCTTTAGGACATGTTGGTCTCTCAGAAAATTTCTGTCCTTTGTAGCTTTTAGTGAATTTTATCTTTTTGCTATCTTTTTTAAACCTTGTTCTGACAATCATTCATACAAGTTCATTAAGCAGGTCATGCGATGTTTCCTCTGTTCCAATAAACATCAATATTTTCTGTTTTGTAAAATTTTCTAGACACTCTCTCAGCATTTTGTAACTTAGAAATCTCAACCGTCTCTTTCTGATGTTAAGAATGAGTGCCTTTTTCCATTTTTTTATCTTCGTAGTTGCTAATATGTTTAGTCCATGTTATCTGCAACATATTTCTATAGAATCACATTTCCAGTTATCTTCTTCATTGACGAAGAATTTGTATAAAATTTACTTTTATATAAGAGGACCTATATTACAAGACTTTAGTACCCTTTTTTCTAACGAAATTATCTTGTTTTTAAAGTTTCTTTAAAACCACTACTTACCTCGCACTTTATAATTTACGCCCCAAGGTAACCTCATACTGGAGCTTTTTACATAGGCACTTGAACTTAACATTTTAACATAAGCACTGAAAAATACTGAGCAACGCCGGGTTATACAGCCAGTATACATATATACACATGTGTAAACATATATATATATATATATATATATATATATATCACCTCAGCAACAGAAAAATCCTTATATGTATGTACATATAAATGTGTAAACATGTACATGTATATATAAATATATATGGACACATAGACAGATATATATATATATATATATATATATATATATATATATCAGATACTTCAATCCAAGGGAAAAAAGCAGGAAGGTAAATTCCAAAAACCCGATCCTAATTAATATTAAAAATTTTATTTTAATATTAAAAAATGATACAGGAAGAGAGCTCCATGTAATAAAATATTACAGAGCAAATATATATTAAAATAGGATTAATTCAAAGATGTTGAATGGCCATTTCGATATGAAGATCCCCACGGGGATAACACATCACCTCAGCAACAGAAAAATCCTTTCAGAAACTGGAGAAATATTAGTCTACTTTTCCTTTTTAAATATATTACAAAGAAATTAAAAAATAAAATAAAATAAAAATAAAAATAAAAATAAAAATAAAAAGGTAAAATAAAGGAAAAGAAAAAGAAAAAGAAAAAGATAAAATCAAATCAAATAAATAAGAAAAGAAAAAATTGACATCGTCTGGGTTCGCAAAAAAAAAAAAAGAAAGAGAATTGTAACTAAAAATTAACAGACAGCCGTGTTAAATCGACGTAAGTTTAAGCAACACGGAAAAAAGGTGGTAAGAGAGATAAAAGAAGGAAGGGAGGGAAAAAGAAAAGAAAAGAAAGAAAAATTTTTTTTTAATATTACAGAAGCTGGACAAATTCAAAAACCTAATTTCCCAAAAACGTTGAAGTATTAGAAAAAGGCCTTTACTTAAAAAGGCATAATTGTTAATAAAAGGGAATAAAAAGATATAGGATTTAAAATCAAATTATTTTTAAGAAAATTAGGTAAAAAAAAAAAAATTATTTACAATTATACATACCTATAGAAGTACACACATATATACATACATATACACACACAATTCAACGATTAAGAATACATATATACATACACATACACACACATACTTTCAATTTCATACACACTTATATACATATACATGCGCATACACACATATATATATGTGTGTACACCCCTATATACAAAAAATTCATATACACAAAATATACATGTATACACATACATGAACACATATACATACACATTTTCTTTTTTAATTTCTTTGTAATCTATTTAAAAAGGAAAAGTAGACTAATTTTTCTCCAGTTTAAGGATTTTTCTGTTGCTGAGGTGATGTGTTATCCCCCGTGGGGATCTTTATATATATATATATATATATATATATATATATATATATATATGTATGTATTGTATGTGCGTGCAAGAGTAAAAATCAACCAGCAAGTAAGCAATGTTAAAGCACCGTAGTTAACGCCCGCTTCCAGTTTTCCTCATTTTCGATGATATTGTCCAGCATTCACAGCCGTACTGAAGAACTGACATCACGTAGCAGTCTAGCACTCTTTTCTTCGTTTCTAATGTGGTTCTACAGAAGGATGCTACGGATATCGTGGACTGAGCATACAAGCAACGACGAAGTGTTAGAAAGAATGGCAACAAAAAGGAAATTGATGCTGAGCATCAGGAAGAGACAACTGAAGTTCCTGGGTCACGCAATGAGGAAGGAGAGCCTGGAGAACCTGATACTGACTGGTCAGATAGAAGGAAGGAGAGACAGAGGAAGGCAGCGGATAACATATCTGCAGAGTCTGATCAGGTGGATGACGGAACGGGGGTTGCCAGGAGCAACAGGAGCAAACATACTAAGGGCCACAAGGGATAGGGAGACGTGGAGATCCATGATCGCCTACGTCCTGAAGGGACAGGGCACATAGAAGAAGAAGAAGAAGAAGAAGAAGAAGAAGAAGAAGAAGAAGAAGAAGTTAACGCCCGTCCTGTAAAATTCAGCACTCCTTACTTATTTTGCTTAATCATATATATCTATGACACAAACGTTTTAATAACTGCCTCTCCACGATGTTTGGTTTTCTTTTTATTATTTATCTCATTTTTTGTCTCATTTTCTTCTATTTCAGGCTAACAAATCCTCTGCGAGATTTTATTCTGCTCAGTTAACTTTCTATATAAAATATACCCATAAAATTTCACATACTACCTTCGATCTTGCTCTTTGTGTATGTAACGCATTTGGCTTGAAAATACAATATTTAATTGAACAAGAGGTTTGACTTTTTAAGTTCTGTTACGCTTAAATAATACCAGTGTCAATAAACAAATATACAGCATTCTGATCAAGTTTCCTTAAGGCATATATATATATATATATATATATATATATATATATAATTATGAATAAAAATTACATAGTTACACGGAAATTTCTAACATTTCAAGATTTCTATTTCGTCATCAGGCAATGTTGACTGTTGGTTGTGAAAGTGATTTGCATTTAAATACAAAACACAAGGTCTTTTTCGCAAATGAAATTATTCGAGATGATGCTGCTAAGGTAGAGAAATTCGTCGACGACTTCTACCGGCTGTCTGTCGATGTTGTTAATATCTGATGTTGCTTGTCCTGGGCCAGACTTGACCAGAATCTTTGCAATTTTCACATTGAACTGCATTCTGAAGCATTCGTAGGCCTCGTTATACAGATTTTTTTTTATTTCTGGAGGTTAACGGTTGTCTGATCCGCAGTTGAATTGTCGTTAGCATAATGAAATCTCCGGACGTTAGTTGTGGTCCTCTTTAACTGGGAGCCGTTTTTCGTATGTTTTTGCTAGACATAGTCAGTAGATGTTACTCTGGACCTATTAACTCTTTCTTGCCAACATCTGCGCCACTTCCTGCATGTTGCTGCAGGCAAAAATGAACCACAGTTTTTATATTTTCGAGCAATCTGACTTTCGGAATACTTTTATATAAAAATAAATTCCACTTGTGCTCTTTTTTCAATACTAATCTGATCATTTCTTGGCATTTTAACGGTTTCTGAAAATTGATTGCACTCATATATTAATCTAGATAGATTTGAATCTCAACCAAGTAATGGAGTTGGGATACTTGTAAATCTTTGGTCTACTGTTCAATAAATGTATCTGTTTTTAACAAAATGTTCTAAGTTTACGCAAATAAATGAATAATATTTGACAAAAATTTGTTTGAATTTTATATAAGGATTTTCATATATACAATAGGCAAATTTATTTATCCAAATATAAAAAAAACAGCCTTTCTTATGAACTTATATATATATATATATAATTTTTGTTCCTCTCTGCTGTCGTGTTGGCTGGATCTAGAGAACTTTACCCAAAGAGTTGTGAGTTTAATGCCTATACAATAGCTACAGCAGAGGGAAACAAAAAACTTAGAGCGTTGAGTTAAACGGAAATAATTGATACTAATATGTCTGAAAGAGGCAAGCCTTGTGTAACTAGAGCAATCTATCCTGGTGGACGAAATAAATGGCTCAATTCGAAATTCCAATTGCCTGAAGAAGGTTTGATGAAACTTCGTGAATATAGCAACGAAGATGAGGACAACGAGCCGAACAAAGAATATTTATTATCTTAATGGATAAGGCTGCCTATTATTTCTGGTTGAAGAATGCAGACTTTCTTTTGTAAATATGAAACCAACCTTCGAATATTATCGCTTTATGTGCGTGCATATTTAATCTAGTGTATGATAGATGTACGCGTCTATTGAACATTGACCAAACGATGTTGGTCAAAACTGATAGATATAGATATATTTTTATGATGAAATTAAAGTATATAGTGATTAAAATTTAAAAAATCTTTTTTCAAGGGTGCTTTAAAAAGATGAGGTATACTATTCGATATAAGAACTTATTTCTGAAATATTGTGGTTTCTGGAAATATAAACATTTTATTTAGTTAGACACAGGTGATTTGTTACCAGATACTTCGACTGTGAGTAAAATATTCTTTTTTTCAGCCATGCATCTGCTCGATTCGTTTAGTTTTCTCTCCAAACATTTATCTACTGATCATAGGCTAACAGTAGAAAAATACATGTCTTATGAATCTTCAGAGCTGAGTTGGAAGAGAAAATTTATTCGTGTATCGCGTTGCCCAATTCATTCTTTTATGTGGCGCTTGCCTTCGCAACGTGAGATATCATGAATCTTCCTTTTTTATTTCTCTTCTTAACTATAATTTTTTCCTAGCGTCTCTTAAACTATGTTTTACCATCCATTTTCACAAGCTCTTTAGTAATGCCAGCTGTTGTTTTCCTTTGATCCTCTTGCCGTCAAAATCTCCTGGGAGTGTCAAATACTCCAGGATATATTTCCTCCTTTTGTACTCTAAAGATTTCAACTGTTTCTTTCTGGTTTTAAGTAAAAGTATCCATTTCCCTCTCATTTTCCTTACATTTTTTCCAGATACTCATATGTGTAGTCCATGGTATTCACAGCATCATTTTACACACTGGTATCTCTGTTGCCTCCTTTCCTCTTCATCTGTGAGCAAATTATTTATCATCCACTACCACATAGCGAAATTGGTATTGCATAGCAGTTCAGTACCAGTTTTTTTGTTTTATTTTATTGAAAATGTTCCTGTTTTTAATACTCTGATCAGCTTGGGGCATGTTTTGCTATTCCATTTCACCTTCGGGTTTTGCTGTCACTTGCTCATATTTGACTTTTCCAAATTGTAACTCGTATTTTAAGCTGCTCCTCCTGTTAATTATCATAAATTTGCCTTGTTACAAGTGTTGTTTATTTCATTATTCTCGCCTTCCTTCTACTATCTTGTCTGAAATAATACCTATGTGTCTTTTAGGAGTTTATGCTCTTTAGAATTTATACTCTTTAGAAATTATTGTAATCGTTGCTATTTTGGCCTCTCTACGCATTTTTCGCAGCGACAAATCTATTTTTTTGTTGTATTGCTTTTAATCATTTCACGCAAGTAAAGCAATAAAGCCACTAAGACGCAAGAGTTTGCTGTATATGAGAGAAAACTGCATAGAACAATAAACGAACAGGAATTAGGCAACAGATGATAATTAACATCTTTGAAGATCGAAATTGAGCGAAAAGCTAGAAGCCGGAAAAGAGATGCACAAGCGCCAAGTGTGAGAAAAGAAACCTTTAAAATAACAATTACTGTTATATATAGCCGTGTTTAACTATAAAATGGTGAGACACTGCCAACAATCGAGTACTCAGTTAAAATTCCTATTCTAGGTACTATAGGGAAAAGGTAATAAAAACAATTACCATTAAATTATTTATAGAAAAAGCACGCGAAACTACGTTGCAGCGGTTTGAAAATGACTGAAACTAAAAATCTAGATAACATTGGAGATTCTTTGTATTTTATTAAGAATCTCTAAGCATATATGAGAAGCACCAGACCACATTTGGCAGCAATATCTAATATAAAGACCAATGGTAGAATTATAAATATATAAGACAGATTCTGGCAAGAAAAAATGTCTATTACAACAACACAATGAACCAACTTCCCTAGAAACTGATTCAATATAATATTTCCATTTCATATCAGCAGAAAATGTTAGCTCCAGAAGGTGCAATGAATCATGTTTATTATTTTGTCACATTTATAAATCAATAAAATTGCAACATTTCAGCTGAAATAAAGTGAATTTCGTATACATGTTTATATCGTACAGTGTATGTTACCAAGTTAAAATGTTTACTGTGTTATCATTTGAACACATTACATTGCGTTACGAAAACAGATTTATTTTTATGCTTTCTTGTGCACGTATTTATTTTACTGCCATATGTATGAATTTATCGTGTATATTATCCAGCCTTATCCATTTTCTCTGTTAATGGACCTGTTGAATAAATGCCCGTCTTAAAATCGTTTTTATTTTGACAGTCAAGGTTTATGGATGAAGTCCAGATGGATCATTTCTAATATTGCAGGTTAGATTTTATTGTCTATTTGTATATTGTGACAGACCTTAAAAGCCTAAAATATGAATATAAATATCAGTTATGTGCTTTACATTCGGTTTTTGAATATGCAATCTCAGATTGGAAAAAATGTTGCATGATCTACTGTCAAATGATTTAGCAAATGATGTATATCATTCAGTTAAATCTATTTTATCTTTCCTTCAGTAAGACAAGTAGCACTTGATTGAACAGATGAAAGAAACATAAACATCTCCAGTCGGAAGCTGTTTTTTTTATAACCGAGAGTAAAAAATGACTATTCTCGTGAACTGAAGTAAACATAATTTTTGCGCATGACACATGGGAACTATTCGAAAATGTTTATAAGCAGCTCCTGTTTTTATGTATGAATTCCTTTACACGCACACCTGCACATTCCCTCTCGATCTCCTCTCAGATTTTATTTTACTTCTTCGGCATCTATCACTTTGTCTTTTTCTATCTTACTCACGATAAATGTTGATTCTCTCTCTATCATTTTAGTAATACATCTTTTATTTAAAATTGTTTTCTTTTATTTACAAATACTATTCCTTTTCATGCAGACACACATATGCGTTGTGGTGCATTGGATATCGGCTCGGAACGAGAAATCGGGGGGCCGAGTTCGAATTCCAGTTGAATTTATTGCATTCACTTACGCGCAAATACCCTTTGGAAAGGTATTAATCCGTCTCTTCCCTTCCAGTTATGGGTTAAATAACAGCGCAGATTGGGTTCTATAGCCTTGGTCGGCAACCAGTCTACCGCAGAAAGCAATGGCAACCTACTGCGGGATAATCTTCTGCCCAGTCAGTCATGTCTCTTTTGCGACATGATTGGCCAAAGCATGTATCACGTGTGGCACATACCTTTATTTTCTTTTTCTACGCCTCCTCTCTCTTTTCTTGTTTTATTGTTTGATATATATATATATATATATATATATATATATATTCATTTATTTTATTGTTTGATATATATATGCATATATATATATATATATATATATATATATATATCCAATATATATATATATATATATCCAGTATGATAATAAATAAACATTTTCGTCACCGTATTTCACAACTCATGTACACAACAATCTTCAAGTACTGATTAAAAACTTGACGTTGTAAAATTTAAGGACTACTACTAATAATCTACTGTTAAAGCAATGGAACAGTTCATTAAAAAATTACCATTAGCATTGATTATGCCATATTTTATAATTATATACATAACTCTCTTTCATACTGATCTTTCTATGTATTTACCGCATACTTGCATTTATTATATTCTTCTTCCTCTTCTGCTATTTGCCATGACCCTTCAGAACGTAGGTGATCATGGGCTTCCACATCTCTATATCCCTGATAGCTCTTAGCAAGCTTTCTCCTGTTTCTCTATCCAAATCCCGCTCTGCCATCCACCTGCTCAGGCATTTCAAACTTCTCTTTCCCTCTATCTGAATTCTGAGATTCTCCAAGCCTTCCTTTCATGTCCCAGAAACACACATCCTTGTTTTTCGCTTCTTCTTTGATTGATCTTCTATTACTTTCTTCCTTTTTCTGATAAATAAAATTCACACAAGAAAACAGTTTTGTGGAAACAAATGAAAAGAGAGAAATTGTGTTTACCCAATCTTACCGTTCTGTTCAATTCCAGAACGCATGACAAGATATTCTACTTGAAAAACCATTACAAGTCACGGTTACTTTATATTCCTCACCAGAAAACTGATTTTTGTGAGAGAAAAATTGTTTTACATTTGTACGAATAAAACCTATATCTTTTTTCTACATGGATCGATTAATATGAATTAATAAATATACATCCGTTTGAGGGTGTCCGCTCATTATTTTTTTGTATTCAACAACTGGAAAGAAACAATTCAGCTTAAGTCTGCACTTTCTTTATCAATACTGGAAAGCATTATTAAAGAATACTAAATTCAAAACCGCAGTAGATATTTAGTAAATTGTTTTCTGACAACATAAAAACAATGGCATATATTTTATTTATCATCTTGTTGATCTTGATCGGATTTTCTCGATTTCATGATTCCAACATTATCAGCTATACATGACAGTTGTTATTTCGGTATTGATAAAGTCACAAAAGTATCTTTTAGTGATAAATACAATTATGTTTTTCAATACTATAGTCAGAGCAGTATTTTCCTTTGAAAATTGGGTGATTCTAGAAGTTTTAACATTTAGAGCATCGTGTATGAATCGGCGTTGATTATAAATTGAAATTTAGATTGACTCCTCGTTTAAGTTAAACGCTACCGTCATTTTCTATTTCTTGGTGGTTTATATTTCTGATTACAGTCTGACCTCTACCCTCTGTACTAGCAGCATATATGAAATTAATATTTTTTCATTATCATCCTGCTAAGATTGTTGAGATTTGCTTTAATTCATGACCCAAACCTTCTCACTCATCCATGGCAATTGGTAGGTTCACCAAATTCCCAGTGGGAATTACTGCTATGATTAACATAGTTGGAGATGCCAATAAAACATTTGTGGTATTATTAATATCAGTGTCACATTTGATAATATCACGAAATCATTATAACTCTGTTATTGGCAAATCCAACTATGCTATTCATAGCAGTAATTCCCGTTGGGAATTTGGTAGACCTACAAATTTTGGCATTTGTAGCATTGTATGTAATTTGGTCGTAAATTGGGATTTAAATTGACTCCTTAGTCAAATCAGCACAACCACTAATCTATATTCTACGGTGTCTTAAAATTCTGATCACTGTATGATATCAATCCTATGGTCTGACCAGTTTGGTCTAACTCTTTATGAGTAATACTCTTGTTAATTAAGTTGTTTGAGTCTGTCTTACACAAACCTCTTCCAGAAGAAACTAGATGAGAAAATTGGTAGAGTACTTTATTAAGACCTGACTATTATTAGTTTTCGGATATCCATGATTGTCATCATTAATATGAATTCACTGAAGGACAGAAGCTTTTTCTCAAATTCATCAACAACGGTCATAAATGTAGTATTCTCTAACATGTCTTCAGAGCATGATCTTTCCGTCTTACGTCTCTATCTGTGCTTGTTTTCCTATTTTTGGGGAATATCTTACTCTGTCTGTTTTCATATCTCCTTAAGATGTGTCCCGCTCAATTCGGTTTCTTACCGTTTAATTACTTCTGTATCTCTTTTACCGTACACATATTGAACTCCTCCGATCTTTTAGAGTTCTCCACATTATTTGTTCTTTGCATTGATATCTGTACAATTCTGATCTGATTTTCAAGCGATTTTCTTAATTTACGTATTCAGTTACCTCACATCATAGTTGGCATTATATATTAAGTATACAATTTATATTTTAAGCATACTGGAAAACCTTTTTCAGCATATCTATTTTCTGTGAAAAGCTTTGAAGCTTATCGTTAGATTTCTTTTTATGTCTTCTTCTTTTATATTTAAACATTGATATTTGTTCTAAGAAATCTGTATTCTTGACCTTACCTTAATTCTTTCTCTTACGTTATTACGATCTTTTTTCGGAACGTCAACACCGAATATTATTTTGTTTTGTTTTTTTCCTTTTAAAACCTGCATTAAACTTTCCATACTTTGCTAATATAGTACATGTGTTTGGTCCGACTCAGAAGGGAAACTGAAATAATTTATGGCGTAAATAAAAGAAAGCAAGAAGTAAGTAAAAAGTTTATTCAAAGAAGAGAGAATGGATGGACATCAGTAAATGATTAATTACTTACTGGACACGTCAAAATCAAGCAGGTGCAAATATTTAACTATCTGGGTAAAGTAGTAATAGACGACGAATAAATGTGACATAAATCGTAGGTGAAGAGGAAAAGCGAAAACTAAGAAAAGTATTAAGACATAGAAATATATTTTGAAACAAAGAAAATAGAGTTCTGCACTTCTATGTATTATCTAACCTCCCATATAGAAGTAAGGATGTATGTTGGGGTGCAGTGGATATCGGCTCGGAATGAGAAATCTGAGAGCCGAGTTTGAATTCCAGTTCAATTCCACTGCCACTATAGCGCAGGAGGTTACATAGAGCGATTGGATATAGGAAATGGCAGAAGGAGGATGATAGACGAATAAGGAGGTACATAGGAAGAGTGTTTGGGAGAATGGGCGCGAGTTAGTGTGTTAGGAGGTGTCTATTGACCTTACATTTAAATTACTGGAGGTTGTAGCCGTCGATGAAGGAAAAATACCATTGAGAAAGGTATTAATCTATCTCTTCTCCCTCAAGCTATGGGTTGAATAACAGGATAAACTTAGTTGTCAGATAAAGAAGTTTGCATTGGGTCAACACACATACCTGTAAAAAAGTTACAGAAACATCGATGCCCTCTCTCAATGGCCTATGCTCCACTGGAAGCGACGGATTTTAGGTTATGTGAATGTGGATGTTGGACAATTTCCCCACATATAAAAAATAATGACAGCTAAGTATATCATGGACTACATGTGAGTAATGAGGTAGTATTAATACGCTTTGAATGTTTTCTATCTTTATTTCTAGAAAGCAATAGCTGAAGAATTTGAAGCATATACGAAAGAAAATTCAACACAAACATCATACTGGAGGGAAGAGAAGAATGTGGAACGAACGACTAAACTACGTAAGGATTGTGAGTAAACGGAATACAGAACGATGACGACAACGATAAAGTAATGTTAAAAGAATATGAGCTACTCAGAGCAACAAAAGATGAGGTATTGTGGAGTGTCGGTCAAAGCTCTGGTCAATCTTATAAAAGCGCCCTTTAATTATGTAATCTTAAAGACTTTCAGCAAATAGTATAGTCAATGCTAAGATGATGATCTTTTTTCACCAGCCTGTACTAAACGTAGAAAGCTGGAAATATTCCAAACTTTCTCCTTACCAAACTGAACAAGGAAGTAAACAACTGATTTTTTGGTCTACCAAATACCTAAACCTAAGACTAAGCCAGAGTTTCTTGGGCAGTGAAAGCCTCACAAAGTATAGCTATATGCAACCGACTATTCTATTCTAATTTTCTTCACATTTCTTGCCTGTGGAATTTTTTTCAGATTTCTAGTTTCCTGCCACTTACATTTAAATTCAGCGTCAGCCGCCAACTTTTGTACTCCTGAATTGTTTTTTTTATTTCGTTTTCTTACATTTCTTCAATAAAATCTCATTTTCTGTAATTTCATATATTCTAGTGGCGTTATTGCTTTGTTTGGGGTGAAATTAAAGAAAATAGGACAACCAGCATATACACAGTCATCATGCTACACACCCTTCTTTATAATACATGGGCCTTGTTTTCGCTCATTATTAACATTGTATCTGTACCTTTTTAAAATTCATTTACCAAGCACTGAGCCATAGTTGTAAGTATTGGAGATATGCTTCATAAAACTTAACTACTTAGAAGTAAGATGAAAGAAGACTGTTTTGTAAGGGCCTAACTTTTGTGTAACCACTCTCTGTCCAAAAGAGATGTAAAGCTCTACAAAAGACACGGAAACAGTCTAAGAAAACTGACTCCATTTACTGTAGATTTAGCCACCAACAGAGGATAAAAGAAGCAAGACACTAAATGGAATTCGAAATACATTTTCTTCCATGAAAATCAAACAGAAAAAAATTAAAAAAAGAAGAGGCAACTCCAAATGAGTATGGCGTATTCAATATGTGTAGCCCTTAGCAGAATTTCTCCGTTTTCTAAGCTCTCCGCCTTCTTTCCACCAGTCATTAATAGGTTTCTTGCTGTCTTCTCTTAGATATTTTTTGAAAGTTAAGTTTTCCAAACACTCTTTCCCCAATATGAATTCAAGTAATTTTGGCTCTCTTTTGGATTTCTCCCATATGCATTCGTTTCGTGAACACTTTCTCTAAAAATTCTCTCGCTTTGTTCATGAAATTCTCAGAAGCTTTCTGTAGAACCAATCTCATTTGTCACTACTTCTTCATCTGTGTGAGAATTTCCAGTATTCCCAACCAGAAAAAAATGATCATTATCAGAAAAAAATTGAGCACTTAGTATTTTGTTTTTTGCTTCACCAACTCTACATCTAAGCTTGCAATACCTAGAATTATCAAGAAGTCACCGATATAGGTATTCAGCAGAGTTGACATTGCTTACTTTCTTACGATAACCAGTAAGTCAACTTGATACGTCCGAAAGCCGATCAAACGTACAGTATGAATCAAAGGGATATTTGAAGGCAATACACTTTCAGGAAAACGGCAGCGTTCTAACCATGAAGCTATACTTAGAAGCACAGCGAGATTCTTTTCATTTTATCTACAAAAATAATTCTTCTCAGACAAAAAATAGATGAACATAAATTTCGAAAACTGACTTTATGAACCGTTTCTGTGCCCCAGGGTAATAAACACCACTTTAACATTATAACTTTAGCGTGTTGTTTTAATGGGCTACTGCAGGTGAGATGAAACGGAATGCTACGTGGTAATGAAAAAAATTGAAACTGTGAATGCTTGACACGTTAGTAGTTCAATTTCCAGTTACTTCCTAGAGGCAACTAAGAGAAAGAAAAAAAAAATGAAAACAGTGACAATTTTATTACATTAATACTTTACGTCTGAATTTCGTAGACGAGACTTTTCTATAAATACTGATAGTCTCGGACTAGTTTCCTTCATTTTGTTGTCTTTCTCTCAAAATTTCGGACACTATATCGTCTGGTCTAATTTTTCTTTTTCTTTCGAAATTTCAGGAAAGGTGATGTTCTCATTTTTTGGTTATTCTTTCTGTTGATCTTTCTTTTGTTTCATCAGGAAAATTTCTTCTTTTTCAGAATTCTTTCTTTCAATCCCTGTATATATATATATATATATATATATATATATATATATATATTTCCACATATATGCGTATATATGTTTCGTCTATTCAATAAATTTCATCTACAAATTTATGGATAGATTGATAGATATATATTGATACACATACACGCGCATACACACAAGCACATATACAAATACATATACACATGTGCATGTGTGTGTGTGTGTGTGTGTGTGTGTGTGTCAATGTATGCGTGACATAATGAATGTAAAGGTAGCGTGATGACTACCACCACCGATCCAGTGTAGAGCCCTTAAAGTTGTTCGATGATGTACCACGTTACGTTCAGGTAACGACTATAGCTGTACCAAACACTATTAATGTATACTTTCTTTTGAACTAAACATTGCAAGGCCGAGATTAGTCTCTAGGCAAGAAATGAATACCTGTAACACACTGCGCTGCATCACCATCTTCAGAGACGTAACGCGTGCACGTCTGTGTGTGTGTGGTGACAGAGAGAGGGAGAGAGAGAGATTGTTATAGTGAAACACACCTATTCCTCAGATAATGGACTCTCCCTCCTATATTAATAACAGTTAACAGGAAGTTAACGGAAGAATTACTTGGGAAGTTCATGGGAGTTCTTTAGACTTCTATTAGAGTTCAGTAGAACTACTAGGCAGTTGATATTAGTCGGCAGTTAGCCGAATAATAAGGAGTCAGCTTTCAGTGGAAGATTACCAAGTTCTTAACATTTTGGGTACGTTAAGTCGATTAGCAACCGACATAGCACAATTATAACGCTCAGGGCGAAAAATACTCTACAACAGAGATAATCAAATAGAATAGAAACAATCAAATAGAAGATGGCAACTGACGTTACATTTAAACTTTTGGAGATTGTAGCTATCAGAGAAGCAAGCAGAGAAAAGTGTTATCCACAGGCGGGAAATACGAAAAAATAAAGTAGAATTGGCAGCTACAATTGCCTATTTTGACGGTAAAAGGATAGGACCTAGTTGAGGGACACCTGCGTTCACATGATAGGATTTGGAAGTATTCCCATTCAGAACGAAGGTTTGACAGGAACGATTAAATTAAATCGCGCAATAGTCCAGTTATATCATAGTCCTACAGATTGTGCAAAGGCCAGAATTATTTTTCATGTAAGGTTGGAGAATATCAAACACTTTCCAACGTTACATGAAAAATAATTCTTAACTCAATCTATATAAACCCCAATTCTAATCACGCACAATGCATTATCAAGCATATCCCATCATCAGCGGGACGCCGCATTAACACACACTCCTCAAATAAAGAAATATTCGATAAATACAAAATAATTTACGATAAAACTCTTAAAGACAGTTGATTTCAATCATCCAATATTAACTTTGTGGAAATATTCAAGAGCTCAAAAAGAAAAAATAGAAACAGGAAAACCATATGGTATAACCCTCCTTTTAATCAGTTAGTTAACTTTAAACTGGGATATAAATTTCTTAAACTAATAGATAAGCATTTTCCTTAAAATAAATATTCAATAGGAACACAATAAAACTAAGCTATAGCTGCTCCAACAATCTAGAAAAAATAATTAAATTACATAACAGTAAAATATTAAAAGCACACAACAAAAATAACTCCAACACTAATACCAGCCTGCCCCATAATAACACACTTTGTAACTGTAGAAACCCAAACCAATGCCCCATTCCTAATAAATATTTAACGAAATCCCTAATATATATGTGTTCGATTTCATCCATGGAGAATCCCAAAGATGAAAAAGTATATATCGGAAACACAATGAACATGTTTCAAAGGCGCTTTTACAATCAGCTCTCATCGTTCAATAACAAAGAAAAACAAAACTTGACGTCTCTTTCCAAACATTTATGGAAGTTATAAAAGGAAAATTAAACACCTACATTTAAATGGAAAATCCTCAAACAAGCAAGAACAGCTACACCAAAAAAGGAACCATGTGTCCTTTGTCTTCAAGAAAAAATTGAAATCTTTAAATACATGAATAGCGATAATCTTTTAAACCAGAGGAATGAAACCACAGTAAACTGCAAACACATTAAAGAACTAGCAATCATGCTAAAATATACTGCAAAAGCCAAAACTAGGATCCCCCTAGAGACGATAAACCTTTATAGTACGAACAACACTCTTATATCAAATTTTACCTATTACACACCACAAACTATAATCTATTTTAAAGTTTTATAGAAAAAAGTGATTTCCTAAATTCAAAATTAAGGTTAAATATACAAAATTAGATTAATTATAAAAACTGTGCTTAAATACAAAAATGTTCTATAGTTGTACAAATAAACATTAAGGATAGGTTCAATCCCATCCCTTCCCACACTTTACACCTCCTTACTCTCCCCCTCTAATAAATCCAAAGAATAAAAGCTAGCCAGCCGGTCATAAAACCTATGCACCATTTTCTAATGGTAATTCTGTCTACAAAATTCCGAACACTTTCATTAATCAAATATATCCCATACCTACCCCAATTTCTTCAAAATTCTAACGGACAATTTACAAGACTTATTCCTTTAACGCTAACCCCCACCAACATCCCACACACAAATTGCCAAATATAAGAAAAGAGGTCTTCCATTCCTTTCCACACCACCAGATGAGACATTGTAAGTCTAATGTCGAAACAAAATGTACAATTTGTAGTGGATATCTATAAAAAAAATTGTACATGTTCTAAAATATAATTTATAATAAATATTCGCAGCTCTATATTATATATCGAGCACTGTTTTAAATTAATGTTTTCGACGTTGTAAATTTTTCCTCTTTCCTTATTCACTCGGATATATATATATATATATATATATATATATATATATATATATGTAAATAGTAAGACAGACACGTTATTCCATGGTTAAGCGGAGGTATGGGCCTATTTTCAGGCGAACCATCATCAGCTTCCGTCTTTATTGTACAGAAAATTTTACACGAATTTTCTGTACAATAAATAAGGAAGCTGATGATGGTTTGCCTGAAATCGTCCTACACTTCCGCTTAACCATGGAATAACGTGTCAGTCTTCATTTTTTATATATTTGCTCTATATGTGAGAGTTATCCTACCACTTTATGTACAGGAGACTCCTTGGAATTCTTCTATATCTACACCGAATGCTGATATATATATATATATATATATATATATATATATATATATATATATATATTAGATAGAGAAATAAACCAAAATACTAATTACATACATATAACTTGAAATAAATGCACTTTATCTGTGTGTTTGTGTTTTTTACATACAATGTTCAATATCTTGAGGCTATAGCCGCATATAATTTAAATGTGCGCACGATTTTACCGTGAAACTTAATGAACAAGCTTGTCACATTTTTAGTAATTTTATTCTAGATGCAAACTTATTGAGTTTAAAAATTATTTTCAAAGACAATATCTAAACTTATTTATAAATGGAACTTTGTTTGTGTGTGTGTATGTTTGTGTGTGTGTGTGTGTGTGTCCGTTACTTATAGACTCCGAAAAGGCTAAACCGATTTTCTTGAAAATTTACAGTTGTACTATAAGCGTCTGCGCGTGTTCTTAGCTAGGTTTTGTGTCGAGGTACCCCCGATAAATATCAAAAATTGATAATCGAAAAAATCAGGTTATAGAAGGAGTGATCCAATTTTAATCAAATTTTATACACTCATAGACAAAGACATAAAAAACGATATTCAGAAGTTTCAAGGTTGCAGTTCTTACAATAGTGCAGAAAATCGATAATATATATATATATATAAAAGGCAACATGTTTGTGTGTGTTTGTTTATCTGTCTGTATGTCCTTTATATTTCACAATTTTTATCCGATTCTGACCAAACTTCACACAAATATTCTTTAGGCTGAGTCTAAGCTCCAGGACCATGGATTAGTTTTAAAGCTTTCATTACACCCAAGCACCGCCGGGCCATACTGCTAGTTTAGGTATAAATTTACTCAACTACATATGTGTCATTTTGTTCCACTACATTTCATTATCTTTTAGGTTGCTTCGTAATGCTATTCTGTCATGAATAGACTGTTTGAAAATGGCGAAGTTGCTTATTTTTTTCTTAATGGCCCCCAGAAAATTTCTTCCCATTTAGAGAACTTTGTAGATTTCCAAATAAGTGTTGAGTATGACATTCTAACCAACCTATACCAGTTTCTGTGAAAATTTAGTAAAGAAAATAAATACTCCGACAGGGTTTGAAGCTTTAGATCTCTTGACCAGAGAGCGTCACAGCCCAATAGGTTTCTATTTACTCTGTTATAATTGTTTCCCTACAAATATAGGCGTATATTTAAACACAGATTGAGAGCATTGTGCGTGTGTGTGCACGCGTGCGCTCGATATAAAACGCAAACAATTTTTGTCGAATATAAAGTTTTAAAATTTCAAGACCAAAATATACTCCTGAACAAATGAAGGAAGATCATAAATATTTGTCGCCATAAAGATAACTATAAATAACAATAATTATCCTATTCTCCCAATTATTCCCAATAATGTTTTTTAAAATTTGGCCAAACAGTTACTTCCCCACCACCTACCACTACTGACTCAAAGGGTCAAGTCACATACCTTCCACTTCCAAAGAGGAAATTACTACGAAATACTTTCCCCTAGCTTAACCCAAATAAAACCAATACATCCCAATTTCTTCCTTTACCTAAGGTAACCTCTGGGCTTAGAATTTTTCCTCATTCTCTGTTTATAAATAGGTCGAAGAATGCATATCTTAAAATGACATTGTTGAAAATGGGTATTTCCCATCTAAGTTTTATCTGAATTTATATATATATATATATATATATATATATATATATATATATATATATATATATATTAATGCAGGTTTCATTGAATAGTATAGACAAGTTTTGTCTATTAATTTTGTGTAGGATCCGTTCATACCGTCTGATATATTGATGGTGATGTCTGAGAAAAACGCTTGTTGATGACACGTACATACTCAAACAAGAAAATAATAAGCAGAAACTAAAAATCCTCGAAGCACTCTACATTAAACAATTTAAACCTGGTTTGAATACAATCAATTTCGATATTTCCAACAACGTACTCAAATGTCTGTAATCAGACCAGGGACCATAACACCACTATTTTGTCACTGTCTTCGGCCATCCGCCACGGTAGGGATGGACTTATATTTTCAATTCAGTTATCTTTATTGTTAATAGCTTAAATGTTCTATGTTTACTGTGTGTTAATATTTACTCTTTGATAATGGCTTATTATGAGCCGAAAGCTTAGACCCGATAAAAAATTCAACAAATACTGTGATTTTTTGTTGTCTTTCAACGACATCACCATCAAGTATATCAGACGGTATGAACGGATCCTACACAAAATTAATAGACAAAACTTGTCTATACTATTCAATGAAACCTGCATTAATGAAAAAATGCTGCCAAAATACACACAATATATATATATATATATATATATATATATATAATTGGAGCAATACTGAATATAATCTTAATTTTTACAACGAAAAAATCAGTTATCTACAAAAAACCGTAGTTCTTTTAATTAGATAAGCTAAAAGTATTTGTAATTACCTGCTATGGCCTCTCTCAAGAGAAAACTATATTGATTTTCACATATTCCTTTCGAATGAATTACAAAAGAAAACACCTTTTTTCGCATAACCCGAAACTCTTTGTAGCACATGGAAAGACAAAATTCAATTTGAATTTTTGAAAATGCGTTTTTTTTCGTTATAGCTTATTCAAATTTTGAAACGTAGATTGGATACTTTTATTCCTTTGAATTTAGGAGGCGGATAATTAAATTCAAATAATTACAAGCGGTATATAAAACCATATATATTTTATGGAATTGAAAAAATAGCAAACTGAATTAATGTGTATGTGTGCGTGCGTGTGTGTTAAAAAATAATTTTTGGCTCCCTATCAAAAAAGGGTAAAAGGAAAGGGAAAAAATGTTTCAAATGGTTAACCTCTGAATGAATATCTGAAACAATATTCTCTCTGTGAGCGTCAAGGTAATCTCGTGAAATCTCCCCGAATTTCATCAGTGATTGATATTTTAATCGATAGATCCACGCCGAAAGCCTTCAGTTCTATGGCGTGCATTAATAAAATACATAAGATCCATAAAGCAACAGCAGAATTTTCTAAATAATAATAATGTTAATTTGTTTTAATGTAAAAGTTGCCTCCCACGTGATCGTCAATGATTGGCTAAGAGATTCTGGCGATGTTGGCGTCCAATAGGATCCATACCTGGTGCCAGTTGAATGAAGACCTCATTTTACGGGATAACGTGTCAGAAAAATGAAGCAAATATGCAGCGAACGTCATTTCTCGCTTTGGGTCTGTCGGTTAGGATTAAATCGAAAATCGACGTCTCGAAATTACGTTTTAAAATATCCTGTTGAATAGACTAAAGTGGATTAGCGCTTTATATCAGAGCGTCTATGCGCTAAACATGCCGATACTCTGTTAGTGACAGATAGATAGATAGATAGATAGATAGATAGATAGATAGATAGATAGATGAAAAGATAGATAGATAGAAATAGATGAGATAGATAGATAGATAGATAGATAGATAGATAGATAGATAGAAACAGACTGAGATAGATAGAAATAGACTAGATAGATAGATAGATAGATAGATAGATAGATAGATAGATAGATAACACGGGAAAATCCCAAGTTACGTATTTCGTACTTTTAAAAGACTACTTCAGATCAAAAAGGTTTTTAACGATGAAATCATATATCTATTTAGGGGTACTGAATGAAAGTCATCAAACGCTGTTTACAATTCTACTTCGAAAGAAACGCCAAATATTCAGGTGCACTTAACTTTAAATTGAAAGTTTAAATTCTTGGCGTCTGATGTATCTCGATAAACATCATCGATAATCTTATTTAGCTTTCTACAGTTTTTATTTTTATTTTCATATATCACGATTGTTTTAAATAACCCACTTTGTAATGGAAGTCGTTTGCTGGAAAGTGAGATATGTTATATGATATTCGTCGTAAATTTACCATTCCGAACTTAAACTAATGCTCTTTCAATTAATTTTCGCCGGTTTACGGTCATATCACCTTATAAGACCGATTTCTTGTACGATTACTGAAGTTAAGGAACATCGAGCCTAGAAAATATTAAGATAGGTCACAGCGTGGAAATATCATGTGCTGTAAACTTAGATATGATTGTGGTATAATGGATAACAGCTAGAAATTTGATATCAGAAAGCAGAGTTCCAACTCCAGTCGTGTTCTTCATGCTCACTTTCGTGCAAATACCATAGTTATGGGTTAAATAGTAAGACATATTATTAAATCATTATTATCTCAAAAACATTCTGACAATCTGTTATAATGGATTATCCTATCACCCCCGACAGTTGACTCGCCGAAGAGACTAAGAAGTAAGGAATTACGAGACGGTTCGACTTCCGCTCCCTTTCCGTCTTTAACTTATCATTTTATTGAACTCTCTGTTAATTGTACTTTTCTGTACAATAAACTCTGTTATTTGTTTACTCTTTACATGTGTAAATCTTTCCACTTTGAATTTACCTTGTTATTTATATCGTTTCCACGATATAACACAATCTAAAAAATAGTTTGACTCTAAATAACAAAGAGTTAATAACCAGTAAAAAGCTAATTTTTATATAATTCCTTTTATAAGAAATTTAGTCATGGAGTTAGAACGATCCACCAGGAATTCGAAATCAAACAATGGTCTATTTGTCACGGAATGGCTTCTTGAAGTTATCGACAAGAGATAAGGAACCGTTAGGAAGTGCCTGAAAACTATACTACAGGCTGACCTATGTCTTGTAAGCGAAATTAGATATACATAGTTGTTTTGGAAGCCTTCGATAGTTGTACCAACACGAAGTTATATATTATCGTGTTTGTGCCTACAAATTTCAACAGTCTCTTTTTTATTGTAAGCATAAGTGTCATTTTTGCCTTTAACTTCCTAAAGAAGTTCCTCGTTGCTTGCACGCTCTAGAACATTAATAGTGTTACATAAATTGGGACAAGATAAATGAACATGTAATTTTGTTTATTAATTTATATGTGTGTGAGAGCACGTGCACGTCTGTTAATTTTATGTCGAAATCTGAAATAAGGTAATTTGTGCAAAGATGCACGTACGCTATTTGTTTAAATAGAACATCAAAAATTTTTCATAAAAACAGAGTCTATCGAAGATTAATCAGTCAGTTAAGTGTCATAAATGATACACGTTTTGGGGGATCATGTCTCTTTCGAGACATGACTGACTGGAGAGAAGATTATCCTGCAGTGGGTTTCCATTGCTTTCTGCGGTAGACTGGTTGCCAACCAAGGCTATAGAACCCATTCTGTCCTGTTATTTGACTCATAGTTACAGGGAAAGAGATATATTATATTATTAAGTAGTAATTAGTGGGGGTCAGTTTATTACTTCAGAAAAATATAAAATTGATCCCCCACTTTATGCCCAGTAGAAGCCTTATTTATGTTTCCAACTATTATATTTATGACTAACTGGGCAGAAGATTATCCCGCAGTAGGTTGCCATTGTTTTCTGCGGTAGACTGGTTGCCAACCAAGGCTATAGAACCCAATCTGGCCTATTATTTAACCCATAACTAGAGGAAAAAGACGATTAATACCTTTCCCAAGAGTATTTGTGCGTAAGTGAATGCAAGAGAATTAAACTAGAATTCGAACTCGGCTCCCTGATTTGTCGTTCCAAGTCGATATCCACTACACCAAAACGGACATCCTCTGACTAATAGTAGACTAATAATAGTATTATTGTTTTATGTCGGCCTATATCGCATCCGGTAATTTCTGAGATGTTTCCCTCATCCCAACATCTTTTTCCTTTCATATGCCTGTACGTGTGTGTGTCTGTGCGTGTGTCTGTATGTGTGATACATTCATGTGTATCATTCTTATTAGAACAGGTCCAAATTCGAAGGACCAAGATGAATCTTGCTTCTAAACCATATTATTATTAGTAGAAATAGTAGTATTAGGATTAGGTGTTTTATCCTGCTTCACGATCTCTTAACACTTTCTCAGTTCCTGAAAAAGCGTCTTTCCCTATCCCTAAGTACCTTCGGATTTGTGTCTCACACTTTCCTTCCTGCGTGATTAGTGGATAATTGAGAAAAATGCTCGTATCTCTCTGAATTATGTTCGTAATTCTTCCCAAGACTTTATATGTTTTATAAGACGGCACAGCATCAATTTTTCAATTACTTGAACTAACTTAAAATTTAGAGATAGAGATAATCGAAATTATTTGTCTTACCTTACTAGTGTTGTATATCAATAAACAACAAACACGCATATATATAAAAATATAAGTTATATTTTTATTAATGACGATGAACCGTGTAGCCTAGGGAACAGAGAGTGAGAGAGCGCGCTTCTAAGGGTTGACGGGAGTGTAGTCGTATCTGTTGTGTCTCTCTCTCTCTACTGCTACTCTGGTCTGTCTACTACTGGTGAATCCGTGCGCCGAGGTCTTTTTATAATCTCCAAAACCGGGACTTTTTCTTCCGGTTTTTGCCTCGCCCACGCACGCCCACGTAATTCTCAGAGACACCTGTTCTGTTTGCCTCTGTAGCCATTTCCGCTACTGCCGGAAATAAGGTCAAACAAACATCCGTTCCTTTCAACGACCGGAAACACCCTCGCTTGCATCAGCCTTCCTCGGGTGGGGCCAGATTGTTATATTACATTAGTTAAAGATCTTAATATAAACGCAGTATTTATCTTGCATACTCTCTAGTATTTTTATGCATTCATTCTTATTTTTAGTCGTCAATATCCACTGATATATCATTTTGTGCATGATTCTGTTTTAGCACAATCCGATATTTCGTTAATTTCTCGAGAGAATGAACTCACAGGCACCTAATAAAAAGCACGATTTTTACCAAGGATTAAAGAATATGGTACGCTAAGTTGGACTCTTATAAATTTGATACCTCATGCTTCATCATTAGTTATTACATAGGGATCTTAACATAAATAAATTCTATCTAAAAATTAGACTGAAATGAAAATATTTTTCTGCTCAGAAAAGTTTTCAGTGACTTAAAACTGGTACCTACAGAAAACGTGATTAGCGAAATAAAAAGTTTTTTGTTTAAATTATTGCATATTTATTTCGAGATGTAAAGGTTAAAAAACTAAGAAACGGAAATTAATGCGTGACAAGAATCCGCCGTAAAGCAGATCAAACATTACTATCGCAGATTCCAGTTAAAGAGGTAGCGAAAGCTGTGAGGTTTACCTTTGTATTAGTTGTTTGGTTGATTTTACTTTAAATTTGTTGGGTTACCCAATGTCGAAACTAATTTTTTTTTGAGTCAGTAAGCATTTACTTAGTTCAATGATTGGTAAATACTGTTTGATTATATTTGTGTCTGTATGCATTTACTTGATTTACGAATAAGTATATTTTAACCGATTATATTTGAGCCCATAAATATTACCTTTGTTAGAATTTACGTACATATACGTAAATTTACTTAAATATACGTAATTATCAGTCGTTCATATTTGAGTAGAAAAGCATTTAATTGGTTGAGTGATACATAAATACCGATCATTTACATCTAAGTTTATAACCATTTACTTGGTACATAGTTAAGTAAATTTGGACCATTTATAGTTGAGCCTTTAAGTATTTACTTGGTTCTGAGATAACTAAATAACAATAGTTTATATCATGAATATAAGGGTCTATAAGCATTTATGTGATATATATACCTTTGGTGGGGATTACTATTTCGCAGTGAATGCCGTCGACTTATTCTTTGCCCCTACTGATAGCATAGAATTATACTAGCAAATTTGACATCATCACAAATTTTAAAAAGATAGCTTCAAAAATATTAACAGAAATAAAAGAAAAAGACACCTAAAAATAAGCTGAAAATTAATAATGAACAAAGGCATATTGATAAAGAAAGGCAATAATGAAACAAAGAGAAATGATTTCATAGAGATAAGCAAGGGGTTTGAAAACATCGTAAAAAGAGGAAAAAGAAGAAAGAAAAAGAAAACCACGACGATGGATTGACAAAGAAAGAAGTAAAAAATCCTAGAGAAGAAAATAATAAAGGAAAAATGAAACGAAGAAAAGATAAAAAGAAAGAATAATGTAATCAGGTCAAACAAGACTGTCACAACCAAACTGTAACAGTTTTGAAAAAGAAAGTAGCAAGATTGAAATTAGAAAATCGCATTGAGAAACAAAACAAAAAAATTACTTGATAATAAAAGAAAGTTATATATATAGAATAATATAAAAAAAGAAAAAGAAATTCCTAAATGAGGCAACGAAAGAAGACCAGTTCGATGTTAAGCAAGAAATCTAACTTTAGCAATCTGCATTACCTATTAAAGTAAAGAACATTAAAATCTGTTATGTAACATCGACATGAAGTTTTATATTTGAGCTGAAGACATTCAGCGGTGATTTAGGCTATGACCAATAATTTGAAATTCATATGTTATAATTTCGCAGGTCACTTTTTAAAAGTTTCTTAAAGATTATTGTTTCTTTATTGTAGTTTAAAACTATTCAGTATTCCTCTTGTGCTAAACCTGAATCTAATAAATATCTACTAAGACGTAGGAAAATGGTTTCTGTCAAAGACCAAAGTTTAGTTGTTCGAGCTTCATTCAAAGACCAACTATATTGGTTTTCGGTCATTAAACTAAATTTGGTAAATATCTATAAAATCTTAATCTTGACGAAGTGGTGTCTAACAAATTATTCTCTCTTTGAACTCATTTCACGTCAAGCAATATATTTCACTCAAAGCACTAAGATGCAAGCGATTATTGAGTGCGAAAGAATATGGGAAAAGCAAACATTGTTAAAAAAGGAAGACAATAAAAGAACAAGTATTAAGAACACAGAAGAACGATTGACATTGCATTTAAACTTCTGATGATAAAATTGGCAAGAAAACAAGGAATCGGACCAGAGTTTCAAAAGCGAGAATTCCAAGATAAGAATATAATTAGTATGAATCTTACGGTTATATCTAGTCATGACAACCGCAAAATAATGAAACATGGTGGCGGTTAAAATCGAAAAGTGAGTCTCGACAGAGAAAAGATCATCGGAACAATTAAAATGAAAATATTTATAGAGAATATGTAAAGAATATTTATTACGACGGTACGAAAGTGATTGAAGCAGAGATACTGATGAAGTGATTGTTAGTGCATTTGTACGATTTTTTCTGTCTCACATCATTTGAAGTTCTTTATTCTTAGAAAATATTAAATTAAAGTATTAAACTAAATACAATTACTAAATTAAAATATAAAATCAAAAGACTTTCGATATCAGTTTAAATATTGATTCGTTTTCTGTGGATTGTAAGAATATTTTTGGCAATAATAATGGCTTAGTGATACAAGTATTACTGATTAACCCATTGTTGGGGGAAGAAAAGATAGATTCATACTTTTTCCAGTGGTACGTGATCCCAAATGAAATTAGAAGTCGGCCCACCGATTGTGGGCCGACTTCTAATTTAATGTAATGAACCATTGTTCATTACATCACATCTAGGCTTACAGCACCTGACATTCCCAAGCTGCCATCCATCTAGGTACCAACCAGGTTCGGTGTCGCTTAATTTTAGTGATCGTAATAAAACCGGTGATTTAACGTGATTTGACCGTAGACCCTGTCTTTAATAAGTTAATAAAAGAAAAAAGTGATGCTTGGGATCCAATGAAGATTGAACTCACCATACAGTATTAATGATTGGCTATTTCTTGCTAACTTTTGCGTAAAATAGGCGTTTGTTCATTTAGCGACATATGAACTCTGTATGGGTCATTTAATGTATAAAGTTTGTTTTCCTGATGCATCAGTAATTCCTTTTACAAACATCTATTGCTCGTAATGTTTTTTAGTGTATTTCTGGTAATTATTTTACTATGAAAAATATTGCTGGTATTTTTGCTATAAAAATGTATTTATAAAACTTTATAGTGTTCTGCTAACAGAGTGAATCTGGGAACAGCAGCAATGAAGAGATGGTTCCTCGCTCCTCCAATCACCCCTATCATAAGCCTTGCTGCTGGGTGCAGTTTATCGTCACACCCAGAACGTAGGTTAGACGAATATAAAGTTTACTGAGCAGTCGTTTTTGTATATAACGAGCTAACGATTACGCCATAACGTAGTCCGCTACATTTTTGGAAAAAGGCGAGAGCCGTCTCGCTTTTTCTATTCTAGTATTTTCCTTGAGCTGGTGTCATTGAGCTTAGGGTTGGTAACTGTCTTCAGGTAAAATCCAACTTGCTATAGAAACGACAGCAGCGACACTAGCGTGATAACTCTGTGACCCTGTCCTACACAGGTGTCAAAAGAACAGCTCTTATTATAATGAAAACGTTTTGTTTTTTTTTTGTTTTGTTTTTGTCTTTGAGTGAGTATCGTGACATTTGTTAAGTCTTCTACACAGCCTTCTACGTGTACATTTATGTACTTGTAAAGTCAACAATATCCACTCAGCATTGAAACAGCAGAGACAGAAGTGTAGGGTTTACGATGAACGCCCAATCACAAGCGGTCAAGCAAACCTTACCACCGGAATAAGGGAGAACGAAACAGCGTCGAATTACTTCTCTTTCTCTCTCTAACTTATTTAACAGCACCCCACTGCTCTTTTTCTTTCTTTTTTATTTTTTCTTATCGATTTTGGCTAATGCCGACGTGACCCAGGTATCTAACGATCAATTGCTTTCTTTCTTTACTTTTCTTAGCCTAGTCAATTATTTTCATTCAGAATATGTTTAATTCAATGCGTTCGTTAGGTCCTTTAAGCAAGATGCAGTGATGGCTTCCGATGTAGCGAAAGAAAAAAAAAGAAGAAAAATAGAATAGTAAGAGGACTAGAGAGAGTGGTGAGAAAAGGATAAGAGAGAAAGAAAAATTCGGAAGTAAAGTACAGTCGTAAATAAGAAAATGGAAAGTATATATCAAATAGAAAAGTGGGGCGAAAAAGAGAATAACGAAAGACAAGGCGAATGTGAAACAGGGCGAAAATAAAGAAAAGTAAGTAAAAAAAATGGTTAAAAGAATGAAAAGAAGAGAAGGAATAAGAAGGTGAAGAAGGGAAGAAAGAAAGTGAGTGAGAAAATAAAAAAGAGTAAAATGAGGAAGAAAGAGGGAAATAAAAAGAATGTGACGTACGTAGAATGAAGATATTGAAAAGAGACAGTAAAAGAGATAAGACAAGAAAAATAGAAAAAATAGAGTGAATAAGAAAGTGTTGAATTGTAAAGAAAAAATGGAATAATAAAATAAGAAATTAAGGAAAAAAAAGATGAAATAGAAAAATTATGATTTCGGGCTAGAATTAACTGAAAAAAGTTAAAATTAGAAAGGAAGAAAGAAACTTAACGAATGAGTGAAAAGGTGACAAATTCGAAAGAATAGAAATGCGGAAAAATAAAGAAAAAATGAATAAAAAGTAAAACCGAGGAAAAAAACAGAGTGAATAGAAAAGATGGAAAAATAAGAGAGAAAATATACAAGAGTAAGAAAGCTATAAAAGAAAAGAATGAACAGGTAGGTTAATGAATACAGAAAGAATATGGAAATGAATACTGAAAAATAAAGAGTAGGCGTAATGGGATGGAAGAGATTGATTAAAAAAACGAAGAATTCGGAATAAATAAAGAAAAAAACTATAAAAAAAGGAAAAATAAGAAGATAAAATTTTAATAAACAAAGAAAAAATAGCAAAAGAAAGAAGATTTATGAAATGGTAGTGAGTGAATGAGAAGGTAATGTATTCGGAAAAAAATATCAAGGTAAAAACATTGTAAAATATAGGAGAAATAATGGAATAGAAGATAGAGAATGAGAAATTAATGTATTCGAGAAAATGAAATTAGGAAGAAAAAAGTGAAAATTACAAAAAGAAAGAGAATAGAATGAATGAGAAAGTGATGAATTCAGGAAAAAGAATTAAAAAAAATAGAAATAGTATAAGAATGTGAGAAAGAGGTTGAATTAAAAAAGTTTGGATTTGAAAATAAAGCTTTCCAGCAAAAAGAAACATAAAATAAGAAAGAAATCCAAAAAGAAGAAGTAAAAGATGATATTGAAAAGAAACATCATGCATGCAATAAAAACAAAAACTGCAAAAAAAAAAAAAAAGAAAACGAGTAAAAGTAATCAAAAAACAAACTTAATAAATATTTAGTATCTTTTTCCAGTTGACTCTTTTTTATTGATATCACTAATCGGTATTTGAGCTTAAGAAGAGCCCAGTACTTCAAATGCTGATTTTCAAGGAATGCGGAATTTTCAGCTAAACTCCAAGTATAAAACTAGTAAAACAAGTGAAAGAGCTTTTTAATTTTCCCTACTTATCTTTGGGTCGTAATAAATGAAGTTTTGTACCATAAGTAAAGTAGGAGAAACAATGAACAGAATACACGAAAGAATGAAAATATGAAAAGGTAAATTCCAATATGAATACGGCAATCTAAGAACGAGGAGATGAGAAAAAACATAATAGAGGAAATGTGACAAATTGAAAAAATGGATAAATGATGCATGCTGCGAATTCTTTCAAATAGATGAATCAGATAACCGTTGATAGATTAAACGATTTTATCCGAAATCGAAAAAAAAAATTTCAAAAAGTAAAAAATGGAATTATGGTTTACCAGAATTAAAGTATAAATTAAAAAAAAACGACTGGAGACGATAAGAAGAAATAGACAGAAAATTAAAATAGAAACAGTTCAAGAAAAATGCTACAAAGAAGTCAGTTTAGCAAAAGAAATATTGCCAAAAAATATAAAATAACTGATGTGAAAAAATAAAACAGGAAACAGAGGAAAATTAGAATTTAAGATCTTCTTAAAAAAAACTGATATTTGCTTAGATTTTGGAAAGTCACTTATGCCGAAAACTATTCACTATGCTTATGTATTTGAATTATTTTCTTATATATTTGAATTATTTTCTTTATCTTGGGTATTACGGTCATAACGGTTTGGATATTGCACATTCTGACCGTCTTCAATTACAATTTGTATTCAGTAACATTTTCAGAATTTCTGAAAAAAAAACAGAGTATAGAACAACTGGAATGTTATGAATATAATAAACAGCATCAGGACAGCAGTTCAAATAAATCACTGTATAAAAATAATAAAAGGTTTAACAAATGGTAAAATGAAGAAAAGAAACATTAAATATAAAACGATCGGAGCAGAATGGAAAGGAGAAAAAAATCAGATGTACAAGAAAGAAAGGAGCGCAAATTAAAAAAATAAACGTAAACTTTGTAATAAATATAAATTCTAAAAAAATAAAATAAAAACATTGCGAATAAACGTCTGAAATAATTGTATTTATTTAAAGTGAATCATTTTATAAGAATCGAAAAGACTTTGTTTCGAGAAGATAACTTTCCAAGTAAATTTCAATGTTTAGCCAAGTGGATGTTCTTAGGTTTATTTCTTTAAGAAATTAAAGCATCATGAAAACCGAAAATGATACAAATTATACATGCTAAATGATATTACCTTGTGATTACGTGGAGCTGTTGACTACTAATCAAAATGTTTGCTATTCAACGGTTAATTTTATGTCAAAAGACAAACATCTCGCAAAGATTTAATCTTCATTTAAACTTACCGCAAATGAAGTTCCACTGCAAATCCTGGAACTGTTTGATAAGGAGATCACTTCATATTACGTTGATATAAAATTGCTCAAACCTTTTACATAATTTTTTTTATTAATATCCTCTGCTTTTCTTTCTTTGTGAATCAGATAATAATTATCAACAAACATATAGTCTCTCAGAAGATTTATAATCTATTAATTTAGAATCATTTCGTTAGGTAGCAAGCATTTTATTACAACTATTATGATTTCTGGTTGCATCTCATTTGTAGTCTTGATCAAGGTCAATGTAATTTTAATTTATAACCTATTCAATATATGCAGGATATGCGTTGTGGTGCAGTGAATATCGGCTCGGAACAAGTAATCGAAGAGCAGAGTTCCAAATTCACTTGAATTCATTGGATTTGCTTACACGCAATACCCCTGAGAAGGTTATGAATCTGTCGCTTTTTTCTCCATCTATGGATTAAATAGCACGGCATATTGGCTTCTGTAGCTTTGGTTTTCAACCAGTCTACCGCAGAAAAGAATGGCAACCAGTCTACTGCAAAAAAGAATGGCAAACTACTGCAAGAAAATCTTCTGACCTGTCAGGCATATTTTTTTAGAGACATAATTTCCCAAGCGTGTATCATGTATGGCATTTAACTTAATTCAATATATTTTCATTTTATAGTTTACCCATATCACAATAGCTATTCTTTCTTTTACAATTAAAATTGTCCTGATCTTTTAGCCATTTGAGGTTCAAAGCTCAGCTCAGGGAATGTCACTTGGCATGTTTTCTCAAAGGACGGAAAGTGTGACACCGAAATTCGAACTCGCATTGAGATAGCGAAGGCTGCCTTCCAAACACTAAGAAAAGTATTAAGAAACAGGAAAATCTCAACAGAAACAAAGAAAAGAGTACTGAACTGTTATGCGATATCAGTCCTTTTATATGGCAGTGAACAATAGACATTTTCCTCACAAATAAAGAAGAGAATTGCAGCAACAGAAATGAGGTTCTACAGAATAATGGTGAGGATGCCATGGATCGAACATACGATCAAAGACAAAATTTTTATAGAAAATGGAAACGAAATGTTAGTTTTACTTATCACCAGAAAGAGGCAGTTGAAATTTTTAGGCTCCTTAATTTGAAAAGGAAGTTTAGAAAATTTGATACTCATCGGACAGATTGAAGGCAAGTGGGTTAGAGAAAAACAACACATGATCTACCTACCGAGTCTGAATAAATGGATAGTGGATCATAGCTTAAGAGCAATAACCAAAACACAAAATTTGTTAGGAAATCGTAGAAAGCCATGATGGCCAACGGCCTGAAGGGAGAAGTGACATAGAAGAAGATATCATATTTATAAGACTTCCACCTCTTATTTAGTCATAACTTTGTAATCTGGATTTTACTACAATCTGTTTCTACAGTAAATAATAAGGTGAATGCCATTCCTTACACTTCAACATTCCAGACCTTTACCGATTGAACACGCTATGCTAGTTCCACCATTTGAAACACACGCTTTTCATCAGTGTACCAAATGTAAGAAACAGACAAGTTCTTTTCGAACAATATCCACTTTTTGGAATAGACTCCAGTGGGGTTTATTCCTTGAACACGTCAATTTTTACTTCTTCCAAGTAAAGCCGGTCATCGTATCTTGTAGCTTATCCTCATAATCGTAATTTCTTATCATTTTTCTTCTATTCATATCAAACACCTCATTCAGTATTACGATTTTATTGACCCTCTCTTAAGTGACACCCTAGCTTTGTATTGGTTGAAATTTAGTATTAAAAATAATTTCAGCTGTGAGCTATGAGCTGGCGAGGATCCGAGTGCATGAATTCCCTGAATTATAATTCCACACCAATAAAAAGGATAGATTATGGACAATTAATTTTTAAGATTTGCATCCTACATTCCCTGAAAATTTAACCTTTTCGCACCAATTGACTTATTTAGTTAACATTTTTACTTGATAGCATATTTACGCATCTTGAATCTACTGTTTACATCAGTGTTATTTTTTTTATTTGTTTAAAAGTTAAGTTTGACCTTTTTGCTTAACGAAGAATCGAGCTAGATTGCATACTATACGTAGGTGGAGGTAGTAGCGTTAAAAACTGTTGACTTTTCCCTCTGACCATATTCTGTATCTGTGAAGTTCAAATTCTTGACAAAACAAACAATTTATACAAAAATACTTCTTTATATTGTTAATGTTACTGATGTTAAATTTTAACTTGGTAATATTGTTTGGTAATTGAAATTTGAATTAGCATTGCAGTTTTAAATAGGCTACACGTGCACACACAAATATATAAACACTCAGTGGCACAAACAGGAAATTTAGTATTAATATATATATATACTCTCACGAATGATGATTAAAAATAATGACTTATTTATTTCGACGGAAACTAAGGAAACTAAACTTATAAAGGGAGAACAAAAATGTCTTGCATAAAGCAGTTTTTTTAGCTACAAAGCACTATTTTTCTACAATCTCCAAAACTGACCAAACGTTTTTGTAAAAGTGGAGAAAAATCCTATCACTACTGCAGAAGCGCATTGTTCATTGCTTGATGTGGCTTAAATTTATATTCAATATAAATATACAGCAAGCGTCGATGAATATTAATGTGCATGTTTGTTTTTACTGTAGTGATACTACTCTAGTTTGTACACACTTTCTAGTCAGATATTATTTTACCTGCTTGGGTAATATCTTTTATAAGGCCCAAAACATTATGAACTATTGTTAGAAATTCTCAAATTCTATTGTTATAACATTAACATATGCCTCTAATATTGTGTACCGATATGATAATATAACAGGTATTTCTTTCAGAGTTACATCTCTTATATACATGGATATAATAAAAGTTACGATATCTGATGAGTCGGTATGAACACAAGCAAAGCAGCTCAAGGTAAAGCGACCTGAATTATTGAACTCGAAAACGACATTGGAGGAGGGACTAAACGGATGTGACATTTGCTTCCATGGGATATAAGATAAGAAAACTAACCAGGGTGCACGTGTTAACACCGAACACAGAGATTCACCTGGGCTACTAAATTTTAACTGTCTCTCTGTTATTTTAATTAAATTAGTTACCAATTCTTTTGAAAATTTCGACGATGTTTACAAGGTTCTGCCTATGGTATTCTCAACACCGATTTCTAGAATGATATCTTTATCATTTCATCTGTAAGGAAATTGGTCAGAGTTCGTTAATATATAGTATAATTGTTATCACATAGTAGTTCAGCATCACACACAAACACACACACACATTATATATAATATATAACGTAGCGCACTTCGTAAATTCAGATAGAGACGAACTCAAAAGAACTCAACGTTAAAGTCATTTGTTTAATTTAACAGAATAATATGATTTAGAGAAAAAATTTTATTTATTATAATGGATAATACATATTTCACCGCATCATGATGATATAATTGCGGCTCGTCAGACCCAAAACTATATATATATATATATATTTTAATTCAGATACTTCAATCCAAGGGAAAAAAGCAGGAAGGTAAATTCCAAAAAACCCGATCCTAATTAATATTAAAAATTTATTTTAATATTAAAAAATGATACAGGAAGAGAGCTCCATGTAATAAAATATTACAGAGCAAATATATATTAAAAAAGGATTAATTCAAAGATGTTGAATGGCCATTTCGATATGAAGATCCCCACGGGGGATGACACATCACCTCAGCAACAGAAAAATCCTTTCAGAAACTGGAGAAAAATTAGTCTATTTTTCCTATTTAAATAGATTGCAAAGAAATTAAAAAATAAATAATAAAATAAAATAAAATAAAAATAAAAATAAAGGGAAAGAAAAAGAAAATGTTCCGTGCTGAGGCGAAAAGGCGCCTGTTTTGGTTCGACGAGCAGCTTCGATAGAGCCGGAAGAAATGGTTCAGGTGGGCAATGGCGGCCGAGCAAGCGGGTGAGAACCAGGGGGACGAATTTGGTTTTAGTTGGAATTTCCTGGCCGGGATAAAAGCATCGATGCCAGCCTTAACCCAAGAGGAGACCTCGGAGGCACAGTCTTCGACAGGAAGATCGAAGACGTTGTTCCAGGGGACGTCGCAGAGAAAGTCTCTGAAGGAGTCCCAGTCTGCTCTTTAGATATGAAATTCTTTTATTAACAAGATATCAACCCGCATTGAAAACAGTAAAGAAAGTACCTTAATGGACAGAAAACAAGGCATTAATTATGGTTTTACTGAAAACTGGAGACGAGCGGATTCTAATTGGTTAGGATGCATTAGTGCAAAATCAGCCTTATAATTTGTTTGTTCTAGAAAATTCTTGAAAGATAGAATAAGTGTAGATCTTAGCAGTGCTAATCTTTTTATCTTTCTTAATCCATACCCTGTAAATATTTACACTAGTTCTATATTTACGAAACCATCACGTATATTCCCTTTAACGATATATGATGTCTTTATTCGTTATGCCCTAATTTTACATTTGCAACAAATACAAATGCCGTCTGAATTAGTTATGCAGGTAGGACTTTTTAACTAAAAAAATAAGCGTACTAATGAAAACAAAAGACAGCCCTAAATTTATTATTGCTTGTGAAAAATGTTCTTCTGCAGAAAATTATTTAAAGACATAAGTGTACTGTAGTATCTAATCAACGATAGAAAATAATTTAAATCGTAGCAAGGATTGTATGAATAAGAGGTTATTTGAAGTGAAAGAAACTAAGAAAATGTTGAAGAGAGTTTGGTAGACAAGCGTAGTGTTACTACTACAGTGTCATATGAAACATGAAAACATCTCTGCGTGGTGCAAAATGCACATCAAAGAAAAGTATAAGCTGGGTGCTAGAATATATATATATATATATATATATATATATATATATATATATATATATGTCAGATTAAACAAATTGCAAACATTATGTCTGCTTATTTTTAATAAAATCCGTTTATATTCACGGCTAATCTTACGCGTATTATAATTGAAAGATGTCAGAAATGAGCTGTAACGTTGACATATATTATAATCATTACTTTCTCAAGGTACACAAGTATTTTCAATCTCTTTCCCAGATCATCTTCAGCTCATTTCTGACATCTTTCAATTATAATACGCGAAAAATTATCCGTGAGTATGAACGGATTATATTAAAAATAAGCAGACATAATGTTTGCAATTTATTTAATTTAACATGTCTAAAAGAAAATTTGCTGCCTAAGTATAGAAATTTTATATATATAATCTTAAAAATAAATAATAGTATTAAAACTTACTTTTTACTCTTATTGCCAAGATAGAAAATTGATGACATTGGTTTTTCAGATCAAATATTTGCGCATGCGTATGTCACACCAAAGACAAGACAGATTAAAAGATTTCGCTTTCTAATGTCTTTTTACGAGTGAATTATTGAAAATCGAATGACAGAGTTCCCCGATGTCTCTATGTGTCATCTTAGGCATCAACGTGCGTATATTAAAAGATTTTTATCAGAATAATATTTTTTTATAACAGACTTATTCCCTTATTTTCTTTACTTGCAGCTGTTAGTCGCTCTATCGACATGGAATTTCAAGCAAATCTATAATTTTATATAGGACATAGATAGAAAATTATGCTAAAGAAAGTAATTGCAGTCAATGAATATGCTACCAACTTGAAGCGTATGTACTTCTAAAATCTGCAATATCCATTTCATTTTGATAGATATGCGTTGAAAAATGGATTAGCAAGCTTGTGTCGAGTAATATTTCTACTCACATACGTTTAATTCGTAACATGTGTTTTTTGTACTGTACTTCGTAAAAATTGATAACTACCCAATTTTATTTTTTAGTATTATTGGAACGGCCTTCTTTTAAATCGTTTCAAAAGTAAAATCTTCAAGCTATCTTATTGCATTTCCATCATAAACTATGATTTTCTCTATGTGACATGGCCTTTCCGGACGTGGGTGATCATGTCCGTTTTTCGCAATGCTTGCCCATTTAGAACGCCTCCTTGTGGTATTTGTATCTCCATTCATTGTTTTTTATTTTTTATAATCAGTTCATCCCATGCTAGATGAAAATTCCACTATAACGCATAGGGCTACTGAGAGTGAAAAAAAAATTTGAAGACTTTAGTAGGAACCGGAAACCAATTTTAATCATGAAGAAAAATCACTTCTGTTCAACACACTGGAGAGGAGTGTGCACCGGACGATGTTCCTCTAGGCTTACCGCCATAGCACACTGAAACACCGGTTTCTAGTACGATTACCGGAGTTAAACAAAGTGTACTCCGCTCAGTGCCAAGATGGACGACCGCATTTGAATACTAGATGCTGTAAGGTTAGATGTGCGGAACTGGAAATCGGATAGTCAAATTCTAGTTCCAGGCGGGGTTATTATATTCAGTTTTTTTAATCATGTCAAGACTATAATGTCACTAAGATAAAAGAATTTATAGGCTGGTTGAAAGAAGACTTCCGGGGAAGGCACCGGAAAACTAATCCTAAACAGGAAGCTAGGGTTAAATTCTCTACTCCTGCTAAAAAGACGAGAAAAGTGAGAAGCGAACGATAGGCGAAACTACTTCTCATCATTATCAAGGATATTTGCTCAAAATTTACGAGAATGGTAAGAATCCATGTCCGCTGCCTCGTCTATGGGTTTATTTATAGGACATATATCAGTAAATCATTACAATCTCCAAAACATTCTTACAATCTAAAATATTTCCTGGCTTTAAATAACAAGCGAAAGGTTGATATGTAATACATAAGCAACAATCAATGTTTGTTTTAGTAATTATTGACAATTAAGTGAATTTCAAAGACAATATTTAGATATTTGTACATAGATCTATACAGCCAAATACGTGCCATTTTATTCCATAACCAAATATCATTTCTAAGTCACATTTGGTATATTCTGGGAGATGGAATTGGATAAGTGCTTTTTACAGGTTTTCAGAGAACTGAAAGTTTTCCTATTAAGAGATCCTTGTATTAATCAAAATAAGAGGTAATCTGAAAATGCTAGATCAGATGAGTATCGTGTGTGTAATAGAATATTCCAGCCGAATTTCTGTGTCAAATTTTACCGGGTATGCAAAGGGGCGTGGTTTGACGCTAACCAAATGGAACACACACTGACTGAACAATTTTAAATATTTTCATATACTGCTGCTTTTAACAAGTTCAGTTGTGAACAGACTTTTTCTAAGTGCCATGTTCTCTCAGGACGTGGGAGATCGTGGCTCTCCACGGCTTCTTGTCCTTTATAGCTCTTACAAGTGTTAGTCTTTTGCTATCTCTCCTAATCCCTGTTCTGTCATTCATTTGCGCAAGCTCGTTAAGAAGGTTATTGTATGATTTTATCTGTCACTTTGCCTCCAATAAGTCTTTTGAGTGTTAAATGTTTCAAGCATTCTTTCCTTATTAGCAATTTTAATGGTCTCTTTCTGATTCTAACTATAATTGTAATTTTTGTGATATTTTCTCGAAACATTCGACGTTGCTTACAAGGTTAACCTTGGCAGTGTCATTGTATTTCTCTTCTGTTCAACTGCTGCTACACATCCCTTCATCTGTGAGAAAAATACCCAGCATTAAAATCCACACAGGAAAAATTACTTTCATGAATTCAGAGTCTCTTATAGCGAAATGTGTTCGTCATACACAATTCCCTTGCAATCCCACAAATAATGATCTGCTTTAAGTATCTGCTCATTTCCCCAGAATGTTACTTGCTCCATTTTTAATCACCAAATAGAATACTTCAAAAAATGCTCTATATTTACTGCGTTTGGGAAAGGAACCACAGATGGACATGTGATCAATTAAAATGTTTAACTTTATACAAAAGGAACATAAATATCGTAGCGATTCTCTTATGTATGTGGTATCAATATATTACAAGACTCATAAGGTATATGGGGAGTATCTCTGCAATGTCCAGTATCATGTGACCTGGATTGTTTTTAATTATCGCTTCGATTTGATCATTGTCAAAGATTTATGTCCAGGTCTGAAACTAGAAAAAGATTTACAAACAGTACACTCATCTATGGCAACATCACCATAAACGACACATCTTTTTGTTTGTTTGTACATCGTTTTCTCTTCTTTCTGAAAAAAAAAACACAAAAATAAAAATAAGTCTAATTTTCTTCCATTTTCACTGTTAACATTTTAAACTCAAATTACAAGTTCGGATAAATAGAAAGATGTGGATAGATGAGATGCTGCGAATGTATTTGACGCGTAATTTCCAACAAAAGGACACTGCTGTCGTGATGTCGAGACTCTAACGAGAAAAGCGGTAAACAATTGCAGCTTGAGTATTAGCAAGATTTATTTGGTTGTCTTTAACTGAAAATAAATGGTTAACATGGGTTTCGCAAAAAAAAAAAAATTGAAATTATAAGAAGTTTGAACACCTATATATTTATATCTATATATATATATATATATATATATATATATATATAAGTTTATGAATATAAATGCATACCTATATACACATATATATGCACACACACATATATATACATATACATACGGGTATAAACATATATACACATATTCACACACATATATAGATAAATACACGCCTATCTACACACATATATGCATATACATATATACACATATATATATATATACATAAATACATATACATATATATATATATATATACATGTAGGCACAAATATATATATGCATATACACGCATATATATACACATATACACACATAAATATACGCATATGCACATGTACATACGCATATACAAATATATGTACACATATACACACGTATATACACACATATATACACATATATATACATATATACAAATATATAAGTATACATAAATATATGCATATATATAAACATATATATACATATATGCACATATATGCATATATATATATATACATATATGCACATATATATATATATATATACAATTACACCAATTACACATATATAGACATAAATATTTGTCAGGGGTTTAGACTAATGGATACATATACCACAGGTTAAAATTTAATTTTTTTTAAAAGTGCTCAATAATGAAGTAGAATATTTATTTATTTATTAATCATATCTTCCCAAGCAAGGCGGTAAGGCCACTGGTGTGCAGGGGGCTACGTAAGAGTGAATACATTGGAAAAGAGAAAGCCGGAAACCACACCCTAAACAGGGAACAAGGGATGAGCCTCTACACCTGTTCAATAGACGAGAGTGGAGTGTGAACCGGGCGATAGTTCATTCTATCTACTCCAATAAAGAAAAAAATAAACAAAAAAGAAAGTGAGAAGATTGGAAACCACGACCGAAATCGAAGGAAAATGCACCAGAAACCCCTTTCTAAACAAGAAACAAGGCGATGACCTCTACTCCTGTTCAAAAGAAGGGGGTGGAGTGTGAAGTGTAAAACCAAGTGATGGTGGGTACTATCTACTCCAATAATAAAAAAAAAAAGTTTTAACTTAGTCTAAGTCGAAACGAGAGTTAAACGCAAAAATTATTTACAATAGCAGAATACTACCCCTGTTAACAAATTCAGTCAAATTAAAGACAAAAATTAAGCAGACAAAAATTAAAATAAAATGCGGAAATCAACATACCAGTTAGGTAGGACAGACTAAAAAAGTTGAGCAGAAATACCGAACTAGGATTCCGTTCTTTAATTTTCCCAGAAAATTTACTTCTGTTGCTCGACATCTTGGGGTAGTTGAAATCGGAAGAGAGATAGAGAAAGAAAGAAAGAAAGAAAGGATGGCCCGCTGCGAAGAGGAGTTCATAATGACCGATGCTACACCGACCCTACCCTTAAAAAATTCCTTCAAACAGCGAAACCACTATGAAAACTTTCACCATTTACGTCGAAATGAGATTTAAACGCAAAAATTATTTACAATAGCAGAATACTACCCCTGTTAAAAAATTCAAACAAATTAAAGACAAAGATAGATATATAATTACAATTATTGTCATAAAGATAGTACACTGCAACTCAAAAAATATTAATTTTCGGTGATCAATACACCACCATTTGACAGTGAAATGTGCTTCATTCACCGAGTTGTATATATATTGTATAGAAAATTTAATATAACAAAATCAAACTTAAAATAAAAAATACTACCATATTTGATGATTGTAGTAGAATTGGAGAAAATTATATTTGAAGAAAATTGTTAGTGTAGAACAATTGTAACAATTACAACCAACCTATTAAAGTAACGTCAATAATATATTAATACTTGCAATTATCGTAACTCAAGCGAAAGTCCTCTGCAAAACGATTCATTACAAATTTCATAGTATACCAACCTATCATCTCCACTACAAAAACCTGATTCTTAACAAATATTATATCGGAGGTAATAAGAATACATTTAAGGCTCATTTTTATCAGCATAAACTATCATTTAATAATAAAATCTACAGCAATTCAACTTACGTCTCAAATACTATTGCCAAGTGAGAGATGCAAATAAAACACAATAAAGTGGAAGATATTAAGAAAAGTTAGAACATGTAAATCATTATATGACGTTTTTTTGCTTACAAGGAAAAATCAAAAAAATTAAATTACTAAAAACTGACTTAAAGTAAAGAAATTACATATACGTATATATAAAATATATATAAACCTCATATATATTTATGCAAATGTATATATAAAAATGTATATAAAATCTTACATATATATGCATATATCTAAACTTATTTATAAATGGAACTTTGTCTGTGTGTGTGTCTGTGTGTGTGTCCGTTAACTATAGCCTCCAAAACGGCTGAACCGATTTGCTTGAAAATTTACACAGTTGTACTATAAGCGTCTGCGAGTGTTCTTAGCTAGGTTTTGTGTCGAGGTACCCCCGATAAATATCGAAAATTAATAATCGAAAAAAATCGGGTTATAAAAGGAATGGTCCGATTTTAATCAAATTTGATACACTCATAGACAAAGAAAAAGGAAACGATATTCAGAAGTTTCAAGGTTGCAGTTCTTACAATAGTTCAGAAAATTTGATATCGATACCAGGAAATCAAAATTTGACTTATATTCATTTTTCTTTCAGTCTACGGTTTTGCTTCAACTGGAAACAACTATTGCTTTGTAGTCTTTCGTGCCAACGTCCAAAGAGTCTGAGCTCCAGGATCATGGATTAATTTTGAAGCTTTCAATACACCCGAGCATCGCCGGGCTATACTGCTTGTATATATATATATATATATATATATATATATATGGTATGTAATAACTCTTATATAAATACACAAATATATATAAATACAAACACATATATATACACATTTATATACACAATTCATGCCTATAAATATACAGACAAATATATATACATTTTTTCAAATACACATGTATACAAAAATACAGATGTACATTTACACAGGTAAGTAAATATATGTGAAAACATAAACACACACATAGATATATATACATACATATACACACACATATATACATATATATTGACATATACAAATATCTATTTATACACTTATATATATATACATAAACACACGCAAACACATACACATGTGTATACATAGACACATATATATGCGAAAACAGACATATATATATGCAAACAATTATATATATATAAAACACTCACTCACATGCAATTATATATGCACACATGCATACATATAAACACACTCACTAATATACATATACATTCACACACGTATATACATATTAACAGATATATACATATATGTAGATAAGTATATATACATATACGCAGACAGATATATAGTTTAATATTTATACGTAAATATAGACACATATATATACATATACGAATATAAATATATATACGTATATATATATATAGAACACACATATAGAAATATGCATATATATACACGCATATACATTCACATATATATAAACATACATATATACATAAATAGGTGCACATGTATACGCATGTACATACACAAGTATATATACAGGTATTCATATATATATATATATATATATATATGTACATAGATACATATATATATATATATATATATATATATATATATACATTTACAAACATATATATACAAACGCACACATATATAGGGACCTCTATATGCTCACATATATATACATACATATACATATATTTACATGTATATACACAAACTCACATATATATATATACACGCACATACACATGCACATATTTATGCACATATATATACGCACACATATATATATACAGATACATACATATACGCACGCATATATATATACACACATATTTATACTCACATATATATACATACAAACATATCCATGTATGCACACATATATTCACATTATATATATATATATATATATATATATATATATATATATCTCATTAAGTAATGAATTAGAGCACTCTGGCTATTGGGCTTGTATAATGATAATATACAAGCTGAAATGTCTGACTTCTTTTACCGAACGCCCATATCACAGAGGTAGAATCGCCGACTGACGCCAATTCAGTCGGGTTTCTATCCTGGGTTAAAAGCAATCGGAGTCTAATCGTACTGATGAGCTGTGATACAGCGAAACAGATCTGCCTGCGGGTGACTATATATATATCTTTATTTATCTGTAATTTCGGATAGAACTTAGTGGGTAAATAGACATTTTCACCATATCATTTTAAGGCATGCATTTTCGACCCCTTATAAACAGAGAATGAGGAACACTTATAAACCCAGAGTTAGCTTAGGTAAAGAAAGGGGTTGGTATATATATATATATATATATATATATATATATATATATATATATATATTGTAATCGTCTCGCCCCAACAAGGTAGAATTGTCATTGATGCGCAGGACGTTACATAATAGGAGACTGAAGAGTGGGAGTGGAAAAAGGTCACAGTATGTGTCGGAAAATGGGTAAGAGATGGACGGGTGCATTGGTGTAAAGATTTGCGTGAGAGCAAATTTTAAAGTAAGAAAAAGGGTAGGTGTTAAACAGACAAGAGTTGACGGTTAACGTTGCATTTAAACTCTTGGGAATTGTAGCTTTCAGAGAAACAAGAATACGGAAGGGAGTTCCATATGCGGGATTTGTGAGAAAAAAAGCTGATACCTTGTTACATATGATTGTTTTTACAGTAAAATGGTGAGACCTCGTTGCCAGTCGAGTAGCTCGAGTAAATTCGCGAAAGGGGGCACCAAGATGCTGAGCTCATTGGAGCAGAATCCGTAAAAGTATTTGACAAAGGGAAGCCACATTTCGTCGGTGAGAGAGAGACTGGTATCGGAAAGGATGACCGAACTATTTTGTGATGCAGACTATAATTGGAAACGGTTCAGTCAATCAGTTCTTTACCCAAAGGTTAAGGCTGCCCTGAGTCAACTACGCCTGGCAACATCTCTGCATCATTCCACACAAGCTTAACCGCTTCATGGCTGTTAAACAATTTGTGCGATCACATCACCCCTTACATCATTCCGCCTATATCTCAGTCTGCGACATACGTGATTGTTATGTGTGGGGTGCATTTGAGCGAGAGACCAACAAAACTCCTTGCAATACGAAAGATGAACTGAATGCAAGGATTATGCACGCATTCACCAAATTAATTTAGGATATATATATATATATATATATATATATATATATATATATGAATTAAAGAAAACTTTCAAAAGATTAAAATTGAAATTAGTTATTCTTGCACCCCGAATATGGACAGCCTTATTGGTTCCCATGATAGGAGTATTCTAGTGAACTTGCGCAATGCTGAATCTAGGTCCGGAATTCTAAACAAATGCAGCTGTAAATCTGTGGACGCCTGCCCGGTGGTGGGAAAATGCAAATCCACCCAGGTGATTTATGAAGCCCGCATTTCTCCATCTAACAAAAGAAAAATGACTTCCGGACCTATATTAGTATGTTCGCCGGTCCTTTCAAACAAAGACAGTATAACCACAGGTACTCTTTTTCGAACCCCGGTCAGAGGTACCAGACAGCCCTTTCACGAGCATTCTGGAAAATGAAAGAAGGGCTGGATCCTGAAATTAGCTGGAAACTAGTAGGTTCAACCCGTATTCCGAGGAATTTTCGTGATAGGTGCTCTATGCTGTCTATGTTTACTGGAAAAAATTTCAATATTAAAATACCCCCACCAACATCGGCTACTGAATCTTAGAAGGGAATTTATCAGTAAGTGCCGCTACAAGGCAAATTTTTTGAATACTTAAGTTTAGAATTTAAATCCCCGTTTGCTAGATGTTAGAATATAAATTAAATGGATTTAATTTAAATTTTAATCTGAATTTTACTTTAACGTAAACCATAAAAAGTATTTTAACAACCCTACCTTCCGATCCCAATCTCCTTTAATTGCCTATCTTTATAAAATATGGATTCTTTTACTAAACCCCTTTTTTCCTTGGTTAACACATAAATATATTATTTTTCTGTAATAATTTTTAAACTTATAACTTCCTGTAATTGTCATTTAGCTCGCATCTACCTAAAAAGTTTAATTAAATAAACTTAATTAAAAATATTTTAAGATCTTATATTTAAACCCATTCCTTCCCCCTAAATACACCTCTTCAAACAGCTCAAAATCTTAATCTTAAAAAAGTAATTTAACTCTTTTAGTTGTCTATCTTTATAAAATATGGATTCCTTTACTAAACCCCTTTTATTCCTTTGTTAACACACACACACACACACACACACACACACACATATATATATATATATATATATATATATATATATATATATATATATATATATATTTCTTTAATAACTTTAAATCCATGACTTCCTGTAACGGATAAACTTAATTAAATTTTTTTAAGATCTCACATTTAAATCTATTCCTTCCCTTCCTAAATATACCGTTTCAAATCCCTGTAAACATTCACTAGCCTCTACCGTTTGATATTGGTACCCCGTCTTTCTCTTGTCTCTATACACTGTGTAATCTCCGCAACTCCCAGCTCTGTCCTGTTCTGTTTTGTTTAACCTACTTCACCAACTTAAAAAAAATCCCACTTCCCTGACCCTAAGGGAATTCTCAATTCTTGACCGTTGTTAACCTTGCCCCTCCCCCTTTGCCCCAGTGCCTTCTCCATTTAGAACAGAACAATGTCGCCGAGGTGACGTAGAATCTCTGTTAGAGATCTCATGTCGAAATGTGCATCCGACACCTTTGAATTTGGAAAATTTTCTCTAATTTATATTGGCTCTGTATTCTTAAGTACATTGAGCTCTCCATCTGCATCATTTTTTAATATTAAATTTTTTTTAATATTAATTAGGATCAGGTTCTTGAAATTTACCTTCCTTCTCTTCCACTTCGGATTAGAGAAAAACAATATATATATATATATATATATATATATATATATATATATATATATATATTATAACAAAGTTGTGGAACTCGTAGATTTTTTAACCTGCTGTTCATGCATTTACTTTTATAAAGAGTGCTCGATACAAACGTAGAGCGTTATATTGTAATAGTTGTTACCATGGTTTATAAATTCGTAGTATCACTACACAAAAATTTTCGCAATTCTAAGCTAATCTTGGTTTTTGGTTGCTTCTCCTCTGGTGAAGAAGTTGGAAAGATTCCAACTTCTTTCACCCGAGACGAAGCAACCAAAAAACAAGGTTAGCTTCGAAACGTGAATATTTTTGTATAGTGATACAATTAATTTATAAACCATTGTAACATCTATTACAATATATATATATATATATATATATATATATAGGAAAAACTACTAAAATGTTGTAAGTTTAAAAATGTATTTTTTGACAGTATTTATTTATTTATTTTATATTTGATATTTCAGACCGTCCTCGGCCTTTCATCAGAAACAAATGATTTTAAAATTTAAATTAGAAGCTTTTTCGCGAGGAGCGTTCGTCGAGAGATTGTTTACATCACGTGACGCAGAAAGCGACAGATTTTTTAAATATTTGTAAACGTAAACCTATCTTTAATAATGCTTATAAATGTTGTTTTAAAGAAAATTTTAAAAGTGTATCTAAAAAGTGTTTAACTATTGAAATATTTATAAAGATTCAAAACACTTAAGTCCCTATTTAACCCTAGCCTGTATGTGTTTAATTTTAAAATCCAGTATTTTTCTTTCTTTCTGCGTGAGTATGTAGAACTAAAATCAGAATCTATTAGTAAACATTTGCAGTTTTCTAATGTGTGTCCCGGTTGATTGAAGTGTACTGCTATGGGGGAATACGGGTTGTTTGGCGTATGCTTAGTTTGTGATTATTGAAACGGAATCTAAAGCTATTTCCAGATTCACCAATATATCCACTATTTGGACATATTGAACAGAAGAGAAAATATATTATGTTTTGGCCGTCGGGGTGAGTCGTGTTGGGTATAATTTGATTTTGGTGTTGGGTAGAGAAAATACTGCATCGTTTACTAAATGTTTGCATACTAGACAGCGAGATTTCTTACATTGGAAATATATATATATATATATATATATATCCAAATGAATAAAAAACGAAGAAAGTTTTAACAACATCAAAACATTAATTTAAAAGAGAGTTCAATATAAAAATAGAGCTATGAATATGTATTATAAATTATAGTTTAGAACAGGTACAAATTATAATTTACTACAAATGTGTACATTTTATTTCGACATCAAAAAACAATGTTTCATCAGGCAGTTAATAATGATGGGAATAAACGTTATTTTTGAAAAAGAAAATTTGAAAATCTCACAATTTAGAACAATTTTTGTACGAGTTAAAGAGGATAGAAAAGATGGGAGAAAAAAGAACATCGATTTTATTTTTCATTATTAACTGATAAGACATTGTTTTTCGATGTCGAAACATAACGTACACTTTTGTTGTAAACTATACTTTGTACATGTTCTAAGCTATAACACACACACACACACACACACACACACACACATATATATATATATATATATTAAATTCTACCTATGTTAAAGCAAGCTTTGAAATCTTTTGCTGGCTTGATATGTCATTTAAAGATAAATAAAAACAAAAATAAAAAGGGGCGTCATTTATCTTGACAGTCACTTGTCTGGACTGTTTATAATAGGTAAAAACAAACTAAAGATCTCCACAGTGAGAGAGAAATCGTTGGATATTTAGATAATAGACTGAGGTGAAGCAGAAACAAATAAAACAGAAAACAACAGCAGGAGTAAAAGTCAAATATGTTTGAAAGAATGTATTTCATTTTAATAACGTTAAACAAGAATGACTTCGCTAAATGCACTTGCATAAATATGCATAAACATGTGTATTTTCGTTTCTGTTTATACATCAAAAATTGTTTTTGCCAAAGCTGATCGAATTTGAGCATATATAAAACAACTTCTTAAGAATTATGTCTGTGTTCTAACTAATCACCAGAAGTATTTTTTTTATCTTTACATATTGCATTTTGATAGGTGTACGTATTAATCTATAAGAACTCATCTATTTCCATATTTTTATTAAAAATGACATGTTTTTTCAGGAACTGGACGATTATCGCACTTACTAGATTCCTGTACTTTATGACCTGTTAATTGATCAAAACTCTTTTTTTTTTTTAAAGAAAAGTGAAGTTTTCTTAGCCTTTTTCTGGGTCTGACATCCAAAGTCATCCTTCTGCTTGTCAACCAGAATTCGAAAACAGATTCTAAGCTGCTATTTTAACACATAGCATGGAAAAGAAGAGGAATTCATTCCTTTACTAAGTATATTGGACAAAGTTGCAATTTAAACACAGCACGCAGATTTAATTTTCTAGTCAGGTGGTTGTTACAATAGTCACCACTTCTATACACGCTTATGTAATATATATACATATATATAAACCTGCATATAAAAAAATGGTGTTCAGTATACTTTTCCACACACACACACACACACACACACACACACACACACACACACACACACACACACACACACACATCTAGTCTCCCTGAAAGCAAAACACTGCGCCTCCTCGGCCTAACTCTCTTAGTCGACATCAAGTGAAATTACTACATTCAATCCAAAGCTAAATTTGCTGCTAGGAAGGTCGGGTAGAGCCAGGAAGTTTTTCTTTTTCCATCTGAGTCCATCTTGTATATATATATATAAATCTACCATCCACCTGGCATTGAATACTGTTGTCACATCTGGTCGGGTGTACTTGCTATTCCTCTCAGGGTTCTTGACAAAATCCAACGGAGAAGCTGCAGTGTGATCGATCCCGACCTGGTATTTCAGCTTCAATCACTTTTTCATCGGTTTAATATGTCTTCCCTCTGTCTATTCTACAAATACTTTAACGGCGTCTTCTCCGCTGGTGCCCCTCTGCATGAATTTACTCGAGCTACTAGACTAGCAATTTTATTCCCACTATTCTACAATAAAACCAATCAAATGTCACTACAACTTCTACTCCCTCTGCTTCTTTTCTCGCACTTTCCACCTGTGGAATTACCTTCCGTATACTTGCTTCCCTGACAGCTACAATCTCCAAGAATTTAAATGTAATGTCATTTGTCATTACCTATCTCTTTGACTCTCATTATTTTCCTGACAACACTTTTATCATATTTTTTCCTCGTCCACGCTATTCTCATTCAGCTCTCTTCATACCAGTGTTCTCATCCTTCTCTTACTAATTTTCTTACATTCCCCGTAACTTGTTCCTCTTTCTCATCACTCTTCTCTTATGTAAGCCCCTGCGCAACATTGGCACAAAAATGTTAAACTTCACGGACCATATTGAAGGAAAGAGCAATATTGCGATACGTAGTGAGAGGTAGAAAATGGATATGGCTGTGGATGATGAACAATCTCCTCACAGGTTACGAGATGTACTGAAGCTACAATAGTGTAGTTCAACTAAAGAATACTGTAAACATTATGGCCAACACATATTGAAAACAGGGAGGTTTTAATGAGATTGCTTTTGGCAATAACAAAAATTGACACATAATAGGGAAATAAAGTTTAAAGAATTTAATATGGAATATAAAGGAAAAGGAAGCAAGAAAAACAGCTAGTAACTTACTTGACAAATTTGAGTGAGTGAATTCCTGAGCCAATACTACAAAAATAATTGTCATAAACTAGCAACAATTACATAATAAAGTAAAAAGTGGGAAAGTGTTGAGAGTAAAGTCTGTATCTAAAAATGTTCCATTCCTGATACTGGACTCTCTTTCCCCATAAATAAAGCAAATCTTACGCAAAAATGATGTATATATACGTTCATTGTATTCACTACACAATTATACGATTGGAAAAGAATGAATTTATCTCTTCTTTACAAGATGTATTTTACAAATTAATTCAGAGTAAGTTTTCTTAGCCTGGTTAGAAACCAGTTTATGAGAAAAAGAACTTTGAAATCAAAATCTTGAAGAAAACAACGGGAAAGCACTTCGCTATCTTTTTTGGAAGTCCAATCATATCAATGATAACAGCAAAAGATACTGTAGAGATCTAGTGCACCTACATTTTAAAGGATACTTAACAACTGTATATATCACTATTTTCCGTGTGTAAATATATACATAAATGTATACAGGGGATTGTGTTTATAAGAAAGAAAAACTATGCATTGAGATCACGACATTTCACTTTAAATTGAGTGATTGACCGAATTCACTTTCAAAAACAACACCGTGCCAGACCAAAAAGCTAGTAATATATAGCGTTCACGGGGACATTGATTTAAAGACATTTATATGCATGAAGCATTGAAGAAAAAACAGCAAAGAATTAAAATAAAATGTGGAAATTGAGCAAGTAAACGAAACAGCCCATGAATCAGTGCCAGGAGACGACTTTTACGTGAAGACTAGTATTTATTACGACTTCTATGAATGTATTAGAATCAGATGGATGATGGTAATTTTCCTTTTTCCTTAGAAAACATCTGTCTATCAATTTGTGTATCAAGTTATACACATCTATGTATGCATGTATCAATCTATTCTCATGCATGTATATATGTAAGTATGTATGTATATATCTGTTCACCTGTATGTATCTATATATCTAGCTATCTACTATCACGTATGAATATATCTATCTATTCCAGTTTGTTTCTATATCTCAGTTTACCATTATTTATCTACCCAAGTCTGTTCCTATCAATATATATATATATATATATATATATGTGTGTGTGTGTGTGTGTGTGTGTGTGTGTGTGTGTGGTTGTGTGTGTGTGTGTGTGTGTGTGTGTGTGTGTGTTTAATAGTGCTAATGTTTAGCGCTAAGGTTGTTGTTTTTCAGTGGTTTTACAAACAGCCCTGACGAGTGAGAATATCTTAACGGTGGACTCACGAAACATTGAAGTCGCCATGAATCTGTTCTGTTAAAGGGACAAATTCTTTGTACTATATATCTATTCAAATCTATCTATCTATCTATCTATCTATCTATCTATCTATCTATCTATCCCAGTTTGTTCTTATCTATCTATCTATCTATCTATCTATCTATCTATCTATCTATCTATCCCACCTTCTTTTTATATCAGATTCCGAACCACTGGAAGAGTTTTCAACTTGAGAAGATTCCAAATCAGGATTTATGTTAGTGACAGAATTATTAGGGAGCTTTTTTTTTATCACTACGATGTCGACTTAGTTGCACACTTTTCAGTGATAAACCTCTTTACTAAATGCTTGTACCTGCTTCAGACTGACAGTCACTATTAATGAAACCAAGGTCATCTACTGCTTCTGGCAATGTTTACGTGGAAACTGATATCTTTGTCTATGAGAAGCATCATAAAGTCGTCAAACAGTTTGTTTACTTTGGTGATACATTATCTCAAGAAGACTCTCTTGATGCGGAAATCAAACAGAGAATAAGTAAAGCATCAGAACACCCAGATGTCTTATCAGAAGCTAGAAAATAAAGTCCGGTTGGATGGTTGGATGGCAACTAAAATATCTATTTATCAAACATGTGCGTTGTAAACCTAACTTTTTACCTCTGAAACATGGACCTTATATCAATTGCATATTAAGCAGCTCGAAAGATTCCATCAGGACTGTCTCAGACATATCCTTGGTCTGAAGTGGGACAGTGGTCTTTTAGATACAGGCGTCTTAATCAAAGCTAAAACAGTAAGCATTGCTACAACTGTGGTTAGGAACCAGATGCGTTAGGCTTGTCATCTTGTTTGGCTTAATGACTCCAAACTTCCAAAAACAGCTGTTTTATAGTGAGCTTCTTCTGGCAAGTGAACTCAGAACAAGCTAAATAAACGATTTCGAGATAATTTTAAGAACGTTTTGGCGTATTTCGGAATTCCTGCTGATGATTGGAAATCCCTTGCATTTCAAGATGGCCGGTAGAGAGATGTGACATCCGAGGGCGCTGAACATTTTAAAGCAGCCCGAGCAGACAGGGCAAAGCTCAAGAGTGCATGCGGAAAACGGGAACCTCTGAGAGCCAATTGTGAAGATGTGTGGGTTTGTGATGTGCGTGACCGAACGTCGTTAGTAAACAAGGACCTGGTCGATCCCTTAAAATTGCATGAAAGCAATGCAAGTAACGTCTCATGTTACGCATTGAGTCTTAGAATGGGAACTTTTGACGTTCCCACTGTTATGGAGTTTGCCGATCGCCTGGTGGTCTTAAGCGTCACATGAAGTTCATAGTGATACCGTGTCTGTTGTCTCGACCTGAACCAATGGTTATGTCAAATCTGCTTCAAGATGAGCAAGTCGCTAGCATGACTGAAGAGTCATCAACGGCTCACGGACGGTCAATCAATGCAGGAAAGATGTATGTATGTATATGTTCGAATGTATGTATGTATTTATATATCTATTTGTTCTCATGTATGAATATGTTTGTCTATTGCAGTTTTTTCTATCTATCTCAATTTGTATTTTTTTAATTATCCAAGTTTGTTTATATATATATATATATATATATATATATATATATATATATTTCTTTAATAATTTTTAAACTGATGACTTCCTGTAATTGGCATTTAGCTCGCATCTACCTAAAAGGTTTAATTAAATAAACTTAAATAAAAATGTTTAAAATCTTATATTGAAAACCATTCCTTCCCCCCTAAATACACCTCTTCAAACAGCTCAAAATCTTAACCTTAAAAAAGTTTAGTTGTCTATCTTTATAAAATATGAACTCCTTTACCAAATCCCTCTTTTCCTTTGTTAACGCGCACACATGTATATATATATATATATATATGTGTGTGTGTGTGTGTGTGTGTGTGTGTGTGTGTGCATATATTTCTTTAATAACTTTAAATTCATGACTTCCTGTAATGGATAAACTTAATTAAAAATTTAAATATTACATTTAAATCTATTCCTCCCTCTCCTAAATATACCGTGTCAAACCCCTGTAAACATTCACTAGCCTCTACCATTTCATATTTGATACCCCGTCTAACTCTTGTCTCTGCACCCTGTAACCTCACCACTACCAGCTCTGTCCTGTTCTACTTTGTAACCGTTGTTAACCTGCTCCCTTCCCCACTTTACCCCAGGGTTTTCGCCATTTTGGAACAAAACAATGTCGCTGACGTGACGTGGAATCTCTGTTAGAGATCCTATGTCGAAATGTACATCCGACACCTTTGAATTTTGAAAGATTTTCTCTAATTTATATATATATATATATATATATATATTCAAGATTCTTCCAATTCAAATATCTCAGTTCGTTCCTGTCTATCTATCTATTCCAGTTTTCTTCCTATCTATGTAGCTATCTACCCATCTTATTTTCTATCTATCCCAGTTTGTTCTTATCCTTCTGTATATCTATCCAGCTATATAGCGTTCTATCTACACACTATCATACAAACACCATATCACACATATCATTTTTGTCATATTAGTTTTAGTCTGTTACAAAATAGCCATCAGTCAATCTGTGTCGACCTTTTCCTGTTTATCTCTCTATAATACTGTTCATATATTTTTCCGTGTGCGATCAGCTGCTACAAGCGTCATCTTTTCTTTTTTTATCACTATGAATTCATTATCCCTGTATATATGATCCCCACGATAATGTCGGAGAATTTAAACGGATTAATTATATTGTCCATCTGTGCAATAGTTGAGCGTTTCTCCTGTATCGCCAGACATTTCAGTCATCTCTTGTAATTACTCTCCCGGAAAAACTCTTTTATGTCAATTATGAAGTTCAAAAACGTTTTATATTTCTCGAACTTATAGTTAGTACCTTTCCCCTGACTTTCTAGTTTAGAGACTGTGACAAGTTCAAAATACCCATTCCTCTACAGCTTGAGACGCAGGATATGTCAGCCAGTTAAACTCACATTGACTGACCTTCTCCAAGCAAATAAACTGAGCAATCTGCCACAGGTGGTGATACCGTGTAATAATTTTTTTAGGGGAATGTATTTAGAAGCCAGTGAGGGATTAGTGTGTGTAGACGTAAAAAGTTATTTTGTTTAGTATTATCAATTAAATTTCAAATTTAAATATAGTACCTTAAACGTTCACACATGCTCAAGTTTGAAATGCATATTAGAGTACATGCAAATACGCGTCTCCTGTGGTATACACAATCTCAGTCTGCTTTTGTTTCCATAGATAATAGTTTTTTTGTTTGTTTTTTACCAGATGTTGTTGCTACTTGAATTGGCTTTCACTTTAGTTTGGTTGTTAACCAAAACTAGGGAACCAAGCATGCCCTGTCCTTAACCTTAGCTAAGGCGGGGGAGATAATTAGATTTATATCTTTTAAGAATGTATGTGTAAAGGCATCTGCCGTAATTTAAATTCAACAAGCTAGCCTTAATTCCCGTGCTAGTAACCGCATGTCCACGTACCTTTAAATATAGATATGAGAAGAAATATAACACCTGAAAGTACAATTCACTGATGTTCTTCTTCATATTGATTTTCGATAAAGAACAGACAGCATCTGATAATATAGATTAAGAAATCAGGTGACAACTTCCGTGTCAAATCAACTTCGAATAGTGTAATCATTAGTACTGACTGCACAACGATCTAGAATCTTAGCTCGCATTAACTTTACAGGCCACTGGATTTGTATAAGTGCTTGCGGGGTCTCTGTTAAAGAAGTGAAGAAATTGTTTATTGAAAAATAATCCTGCTTTGAATATAATTCGCTTTCTTCCCAGTTGCGTTTACTGACCAAAGATAATTTGCTGAGCTATAGGCTAAGATGGAGAAAAAAGAAAAACACAAATGACACAGAGTTAAGTATATGTTATTGCATTGTTTGAAATGAAAGAAAATTACTTTTTTCAGTGAATCTTATATACAGATAAATACAAAAGTGAATTAATTTGTCCATAGACTGAAAGAAGAAAATTATGTTGATAAACAAATATTTGTATGCCCAATAAACCCTTTTATATTCACTAGTCTGAAGACATTAAAAATATTTATATCTAAGAGTGGAAAATATGTTTGTAGCATGACCCAGTTACCAGCTGAAATTTTATATGAAATTGTTGCTCATAATCGTTATGCTACACACCGAAAGTGAAGTCAGCAAGCTGAGTTCAAATTACGGTTCGGTTCAATTTTGCAATCATACACTTGGGAAAGGTGTGGATCCTTTATTTCTTACCGTTGCTATAAATAACATGGGAAGTTAGGCTCCTTAGCCTTGGATGCCATCTTGTCTCGAAGAATGACTACTCTTGTTTACCTTTTAGGCAAAAATGAATAGTGAATAACTTCTTTGAAAGATCACCATACTGCAACCATTAATCTTTTTAATGTGCAGTGGGGTTTTTAGGCAGTCCTTTGATGATTCACTTGCATCTAACTACTGGCATATTTTCTTATTGTTGTTAAAGAGTACCCGATTTTTATCGCATGAAACGATTCGATGCAAAAGTTATTCCTTTTTCCCTAGTTTATACTCATGCGGTAAAATTACTCGACATTGTTTCATTGTAATCATTTTCACTGGGCGTATGAGTATCAATATATAATCGTTATGCTTTACATCGAAAGTGAAGTCGGCAAGCCGAGTTCAAATTACGGTTCGGTTCGATTTTGCAATCATACACTTGGGAAAGGTGTGGATCCTTTATTTCTTACCGTTGCTATAAATAACATGGGAAGTTAGGCTCCTTAGCCTTGGATGCCATCTTGTCTCGAAGAATGACTACTCTGAATTTGAAACCATGTAGAGATAAAGAGGAAACCCTTCTAATATATTTCCCAAATAGTCATGCAAATGCACAACTAAAAAAGTTGTAGGGCTTCATAACATATTTGACTTTTGATGTGCAATTTATTAATGCTTTAAGTGTCCCTGTTATTCTTTGATATTATAAATATTATTATTTATTGTTACTTGTGGAAATCTTTAGAACACGTAAAGATGGCTTGGAGAATTTTAATACAGATAGTACATATAAAAGCAAGAGAAGAGAGAAGGAACAGCTTGTAGCCTACCTGTGTAAATGGCAGATCTGGGAGCGAGAAGGATAACAAAGAAACAAAAAGCTACAAAGAGAATAAATCGAGCACCATTAAGAAATATCTTACAATATCATGCAATGTGTGTTCTGTATGTGCAATCAATTAATATAAGCTTGATTATGAATTTTTCTTATAGTAGTGAAAGGGGGTAATCTAGGTCAAATCCACTTTCTAAACATTAAAAGCAATACTCTGAAAAAAAGGATCAAATTACCATCCCCACTTTCCTAGTGAGTTCCAGTTGTTACATTTCAACTTGGTTCGCCGATATCACTTTCTGCGTCAATATTCGTTGCGCTACGTGTACATATCTGTGTGTCGGTTACATATTGCTTTAATAGATTACATTCTGGGAATGTCCTTACCTGTTACTTGTTAGAAACGTCTAAAGGGTCCGACACTGCCAAAGAGAGATGTCTGCTAGATGGGTGTTGACCCCCGAAAGACGGTTCAGCCATCTTTGCGCAAGATTTGGTTTTAATGCTACTAGGTGTCTAGCCACCATCCTTATCAGAAAAACCTTGTTGAGAAAACATGTCAGTCACTGATAACCCAACCATTCGGCAGTTGATACTGGATACTGATTTACATATTATCAGTAGAGCTTCCAGAGTAACCACACCCACACCATATATATATATATATATATATATATATATATATATATATATTCAGTTAGGTTGGTATGAGTTAGTGACCCTGGGTTTCACGCTTTTGTGATCGTCAGAAAATTTGTCGATCTGACGATCGCAAAAGCGTGAAACACATGGTCACAAACTCATATCAACCCAACTGAATATGTTAGCTCTTTCACTGATATTGCGCGCTTTCTAATAATACCGCACTTATGTAATATATAATATATATAACAAATTGCATATATATAAAATTTATTTTGTATTTTCTACTGCAATATTAACTTGTGAAAAAATATTTAGGTTAACCAGAAAAATCATATAAACTGACCAACCAAATTCAATGAGACGTTAAAAATATTATTAGATGAATTTTATTACCACTAGAAATATGAAACTTTTTCGTTTGTAGTAACATTTTACGAATATTTTGTGGTATCCCAAAAATACTCCTTATCCTCGATTCCAAACTTAAATGCGCCTCCTCGGCCTTACTCTCACAGACAACATCAAGTGGAACCACTACATCGAATCAATAGCTACAGCTGCTGCTAAAATGGTCAGGTCATTTTGTTGGGTCAAGAAGATTTTCTCGTCAGAATCCATCTTGCACATAGACAAATCTACCATTCGTCTGTGCATTGAATACTTTTGCATACCTGGTGGGGCGCTTTTGCTATTCATCTCGAGGTGCTCGACAAAATTCAAAGGAGGATCTGCAATGTTATTGATCCTGATTTAGCAGCTCGTCTTCAGCCAATTTCTCACTGTTGGGATGTGGCTTCTCTTTGTCTACAAATACTTTCATGGCTTCTACTTTAACGAGTTTATCTCCCTGGTGACCACTCTACATTAATTTAGAATGGCAACTAGATACCGCTTTTTTACAGTGAAAAGGGTCAAATTGCACCACCTCCTCTACTTTACAGTTTCTTTTCTCTCACTTCCCGTCTTTCGAACTCTCTTCCGTACACTTGCTTCAGTGAAAGCTACAATTTCCAAGATTTTAAGCGCAGCGCCAATAATCATCTTTTATCCCCTTAATTTCTATCTTTCTTTTATCCTTTTCCTGACACCTCCCTCCGTATCTTGTTTTTCTTTCTTTTCGCTCTTCTCTCTTGTAACACCCTGTGCACCAGTGAAAGTACTGCCTTGATTGGGGTAGATCTATTTGAAAAAAAATACCTTATCGATATGAACCCGGTATGGGACCATAAAATAATGAGTCAAAACGGTGGTAGGTCAAGAACATATATTACGTCAAAAAGAGTTACAAACAAAGAGATACAAAGACAAAGAGTAATAATAGCTTGGCTACAAGTGACCCACAGACAGACAGACTAGGCTGAGCTGAACTGAATTATCTCTGTCGCCCGGCTCTGTCCTCAAGAGTAATTAACTTTCGGTTAATATAGGCAAAGAAGAGTCCATTATTAAGTGGGTAACTCCCCACAACACCCCCTTCTAAGAGCTTTTCTCCCCGAAAAACTGTCTAATATTTTTTTCCGTTTAGGGTCGACGATCAAAGGATCCGTGAACTTCCTTTTCCTACAAGATCGCATTCTTTCTGGTGAAGCATGGAATGCCTCGAGGTCGATATTCTCGAAGATGATATCTATCGGCTCTTCATTTGACGGTGGTGAATCATTTATGTCAGTTGTCCGACATTTTCTTTTTTGATTTTGGTGGCACTTATGTATATTCTTGGGACCTTGTATCATGTAGACCAGGTCTCCCACACTTTGTTTTAGAATGCCCACTTCCCAAAAGGTCATGTTATTTTTGTATACTTTGAAAAGTACTTTTTCGCCACTAGAATAACGTTTCCTGGGAATTGTGATTGTCTTTTGAATTTAGCTTGCTTGGGGATAAGCTTGTCGAAAACTGACCTGATTTTTCTCGCAAGCATCATTTCTGCCGTGGAAGGTCCCGCTGGTGTATTGGTATTTGGAGTAACTCTATACACCTGCAGAAACTGTTGCAGCGCCTTCTCAGTAGGTGTGCCCTGTGCTTTCTTAAGTGCTCGTTTCAATGTGTCGACGAAACGTTCCACTTGTCCATTGGACCTAGGGTGATAATGTGGAGTCGTGGTATGGTTCACTTGAAACGTTTCGCAGAATTGTTTGAATTTGCTAGATGTGAACTGCGTTCCCTTATCAGTCACTACGCAATCCACAACGCCGAAACGTGCAAACAGTTCATGCAGAAAAGCTATCGTGCATCCTGAGGCTAGTCTTTTACATCTGAGGACTTCCGGCCATTTAGTGTGGCTGTCTACGACTATGAGGTAATAGTGATCCTCTAATGGTCCCGTAAAATCGACATGTATCCTCTGCAATGGCTGGTCCGTCTTCGGCCAAGGCTTGCACGTAACTAGTGGAGCCTTAGCAGCAAACGCGCACCCTTTGCATGCGTCAGTCATGTCTGTGATATCTCTGTACATGTTAGGCCAGTAGACATAACATCGCATGAGGCTTTTAGTTCGGTTTTCTCCAGGATGTCCCGTATGGAGGTCCCGAAGGATTTTCTTTTGTAAACGTCTTGGTATCATCACTCTTTCGTTGTATAAAAGTACCTCATCACAAAGAGAAAAGACCTGAGGCACACTTGAGTCCTTTTTGCAAATTTTAATCTTAGTAGATGTAATGAATTCATCTTTCAGAGCCTCCCTTTTAATGTCGGATAATGTAACTGGGAGCTCTCTTATGGTGTTGACGAACATGTTTTTTGTATTTCGCAATCCGTTCTCAATGTTGCGATTATCGAGTCTTGGGAAAACTCTTTATTTTTAAAAACGAGTCTGGATAATCCGTCAGTGTGGCAAATATTCTTGGAAGACAACTGCTTGATTTTGAAATTATATTTCAACAATATTGTTCCCAATCGAATGAGTCTGTTAGCGGTCTACACCGGCAATCCTTTTTTACTTCCATATATCGTCAGCAGCGGCTTGTGATCGGTTTGTAGAGTAAAATATCTGCCATGCAGATATCTGTGGAATTTGGTTACAGTAAAGATTATACTTAATGCTTCTTTTTCGATCTGTGAATACTGCCTTTCTGCCGGCAGCAAAGGTCGGGAAGCATGCACTATCGGTTTTCTGGTTCCATCCGGAAGTTTATGTAATATACAGGCGCCAAAACCATAAGATCTGGCATCGCTCGCTACTATAATATCTAATTTTGGGTTATAGTGGGTGAAGAAAAGGTCTGACGTAAGTGTATCTTTTATTTTCTCGAATGCTGATTGACATTCTGTTGTCTAATTCCAGATTTTATCTTTCTTTAAAAGATCATTCAACGGATCTTTCAAGTTATGCATGTTCTTTATGAATATTTGATAGAAATTTGTTAGGCCTAAAAAGCTTTGCAGTGCTTGTTCGTTATCCGGGGCCGGCATGTCTTTAATCGCCGTAGCCCTATCAGGATCCGATCGTCGACCGTATTTATCAGTAATGTATCCTAAATATTTTATTTGGGTTAAATAAAAGTCGAACTTAGCTTCTTTAACTTTAAAACCATATTGCTGGACTTTATCGAATACGCTTATTATATGTTATCTATGGTCTTTCACTGATTTATTCGTCACTAGAATGTCGTCAAGATAGGCAGTTGCCAAATCAAGGTTGCCGAACATGGTGTCCATGACCTGTTGAAAAATAGCAGGCGCGACCTTGATTCCATAAGACAATCTATTAAATTTATATAGACCTCTATGTGTATTTATACACAGCAGTTTGGAGCATTCTTCGTCATCCTGTATTTATAAGTAAGCGTCTGATAAATCCATTTTTGAAAAAATTTTGCTCCCGTTTAATTTGTTGAATATTTATTCGGGGCTAGGTAGAGGATAATGACGGTTTTTTTAACTAGGCGTTGAAACCCGTTGAAAAATTAGCGCATATTCTGATTTGATTTGACTTCATCTTAATGTATACCACTGGAGCAGCCCATTTCGAAAAATTAAATTTGGACATGTGCCTTACTAATCTGTCTAATTCTTCGTCTATTTGGTTTACCGCTGCGAACGGAAAGTTCCTCTTCTTTTTGAACACGGGCTGTGCATTAACCTTTAACTTGAACTGAGCTTTTATTTTAGTGCATTTCCCTAACGCCTTTTGAAAACACCTCCTGGAATTTTTCCTTTGAGTTCCAGTTTCAGTTCTTCAATGTTGGACGTTGTAGTTTCTATTTTGCGACAGAACATACGCATTGGACAGTCTCACAAATTGAACTTTTCAATCCAATCTGTACCGAACAAATTTTCAGTATTTTTCATCACATACGCTCTCAATTATTTAGTTGTTCCATTTAATGTTACCGCGAAAAATACTTCTCCTAAAATGTTTATTTTTTCACCTGTCTCGGAGCGTGCCGTTTTGTTAGTTCTCAATAAAGTTGGTTTTTTCAGTCGCCACCACCTATGCAAATTTATGATCGTCAAGTCATATCCATTGCCCAACTGGAATTTAATTGTTTTATTTAATATTTGCACGATTACACATTTGCGCAAATTTCCATCTTCCTTATCGCTTGACTGCACCTGCCTTATTTTATTTTTTGTTCTTCTGAATTTTTTCGCATACGAGAAACTTGAAGTTATATGGCCAGCTTTACCAAAATTCTGACAGATTTTTCCTTTCTGGACGGGCGAAACCTCATCCAGTGTAATTTTCCGCAAATGTAACGTGGACCTGGTGGTAAATTTTCTTGTCTTATAGTATGCTTGCTACGAGATTTTCTTTTCTCTCTATCATGGGAGTGGCGTTTTGATCTGTTCATAAATTTTTTTATTTGAGCGACTTCCAACTCCCAACTCCTCGATATTCCCAGAGTCACGTTTTACGGATACGACCCCATGGCAGTCTTGTGCTAATTTTTGGAGGGTTAAATCCGGCTCATTTTCTAGTTTTGTTAGCAATCAACGTCTAACTTAAGCATTTCCGGCTGAGACCAGACCTTGTGCAAAAATTTAGGCATTTAAGGTCGTCAGCAGATAATTCTGCTAATTTGAAATCGTTACAGTATTTATTTACCATAGCGGCAAATGTTAAATAGTTCTGATGATCCTCTTTGAATAAATTTAGGCACTTCCATCTTTTAGGAAAAAGTGATATGTTCGGCCCAAATAATTCGTACAGTAGCTTGACTGTTTCTGAGAATTCCAGGTCTGTTGTCTTTTTGGGCGGATAATATCAACAAACCTGCTCTGCTTTACTGTACCCAACTTCCTTAGTAATAAACGCACTTTCTTGGAATTTGGCCAATTATTACAGTTCAGGTTAAATAAATTCTCGTACCGCCTATAAAAAGCATCAAGGTTTTTTTTGTCTTCAGGTACATACTCAAAATTTCCATCGTACTCCAGATAGTACCCTGAGGAAAAGCAGCATCGTTCGCAGTTTGTTTGCCATTTACTGATTTAAAAAGAAACTTCTCAATTTGAATTTGTCGTTCCTCGGTTTATTTTAAAGACTGGTTCTTGCAAATCCATCTGTTGTTTATGTAGCTCCATAAATAATTGCTGTTGTTGTTATTGTTGTTGTTGTTGTTGCTGTTGTAGCTGCTCGTTGCTTTTCTGTTGTCGATCCAACTGAGTCTTCATTAATGCCACTGATGTCCAGGGGGCTACATAAGTGCAAAAAGATTAATTAGGAAAGAGTGAAGAGGAAGACGAACCAGTTAGAATGGAGCAATAGAAGGATGAGAATGCAGGTGTGATAACAGTTTCAAAGGTGGAGAGAAAGGAAAGGATAGGCAAAGAAGAGTCTATTATTAAGTGGGTAACTTCCCACAACACTTATGTTTGTGACTTACTCAAGAATCTCGGAGAGATTTGCATTTCCGATAAATCTAAAAAGAAAAATCAACTGAAATTTGCTTGGTAGAAATAAGAGTAAAAAATTAACAATATTTGACATATATTGTTCGAATATTATTTCTATTATTGCTGTTATCTATGCTATTGCTGTTTTGTCTATAAACAAAGTTTTCAAAATTATTGATTCTATAAATTTTTAAAACCTGGTCCTTCATATCCATATTTTGTTTCTTTATCCACATTTTTAAAAATTTGTAAGTTATGCAAATTTATTAGAAACTATCTTTCGTTCACATTTCTAAGAACGTGATCCGTTTGTATTATCTTAAAATGTTGATATTTATTCACATTAAGTATTCAAATCATTATACACAATTTTGTAAACATTTGATTCATTATCAACATTTTAAAAACTTTACTCACTTATTGTTTTTTAATCTTTGTCCTTTATCTGCATTTATTAAAAATTTCCCCTAAGCAAGTTCATTAAAATTTGCTATTTTCTCCTCCTTTTCTTAGAATTTGATTTGTGATATACATTTTTAAATTTGTGACCTTTTAAACTTGATCTTATATTTATCTACATTTTTAAATTTGATCGTTTATTCACGTTTTTCCAAAAGCTTGATTCGTTATCAAAATTTGTTAAAACCTTCATCTATTACCCACATTCTTAAATGATCAATGTTTTTTTTTAAATAAATGAGAATATAAAATAATTTCTTTTATATCATAGCATATCTAATACCGGCTAATATATTTATATATTCGAATTTTTCGCGCGGCTGACTCAAGTTTGGCCTTGCATTTATAGTTTCTGACGGGTCAAATAGGTCTATATTTTACGCACAATTCATCTTCTATTTACAATTTTCTGATGAAAGATTCTCTTCCTTTTTTATACATTGTTCACTGAAAGAAAGAAGAACGAAATGGCTGAAATTCTCTATTGAGAACATTACCAATGTAAAGAATGATTACGGTAATTTGCAACAAAATCGCCTCTTACAATTAAATAGAATATACTTGCAGATTATCCGAAATCTATAATGAAATAGTTTTGTTACTTATTGTTTAAACCTATATTTTTGCCTGTTATTTACAAACAAAACAAGGGTTTGAAAATTTGACCCTGATATTATATATTGAAGGCAAGAGGATAGTAGCAAATAACATACAAACTTGTGTAAATGGATGCCAGGGCAGAGATTAAAAGAAATAGTAAAAAGAAAGTTGTTAAGAGCCATCAGTTGAGAAAAATATGACGGAAACGTTTCGTAATATATTAGGTTGTCACATGAAAGAACGCACTTTATAGGAAATTAATAAAACGCTTATGAAAGGTTAAATGACTAATGTATATACGTTCTCTACTATATCTCTAAGCTCCTGATCTCATCTTTAAAAATTTCTCATAATTTGATGTCATAATTCAAATGCATCGATTACGTCTTGCCTATTGGAAAATGTTTTATTGCGTATGAAAAGCTCAAAATGTTTAAATCAGCAATTATCAATAGAAGAGATATCAAGTGAATATGAAGAATGAAGCAAAATTTTTATTTTTTCAGGCTATGCAGCTTTTGGACAGTTTATTTATAATATTTTGGATAGTGTGCATCCGTGCATTGTCATGTAGCAAAATTGGGCAATCTCTGTTCAAAAGTTAAGGATGTTTCTTTTTCAATTTTTTCATACATACACTCAAATTCTCCATAAGACGCGGTTACTTGTTTATCCTTCAGGCATGAATGAATAATGAGTAACCTCTTTGAAAAACCACCATACTGGAACCATTAATATTTTTAGTGTGCAATGGTGGTTTTAGGGATTCCTTGCATCTAACCACTGGCATAGTCTCTTATTGTTGTCAAAGAGTATCCATTTTTTATCGCATGAAACGATTCGATGCAAAATTATTCCCTTTTCCCTAGTTTGTACTCATACTGTAAAATTATTCGACATTATTTCATTGTAATCATTTTCACTGGGCGTACGAGTAGCAATATATTTTTTTAAAAATTAACTGGAAATAAAAAGATTCAAGAATGAGTCAAATTCCTTTGTATATACAAAAGAGATTAGTTTATATACACTAAGGAGATTACTTCGTTATACGACCGGATCAACAATCAGACAAAAAATGCATTATTTCATGAGAGACAACCTCATATTAATGTAAATGTGGGATAATATAAATCTTTTATTATAGACATTTACTAACCTTAGTCGTGTAGGCCAACAGAATCGTAACAGTAGACTATCTAAGAAGGACCTAACGCATAATATTAGAGAACAGATCCTCAAAACAAACTTCTTAACCATTGCTTTGAAAAGGAAGGTAATATTTTGAAAAGTGTTATCTGTATTCACTTTATTCACCATAAACACGTTGTTTAACGTTGGGATGAAGCTACAGACAATTTCTAAATCCAAGAAAAGACTTTAAAATTATACCTGGAATTATCACCCTTTGCAAGACTTTTATTTTATATGAATTTAGAAATTAAGAATTTGTAGTGTTAGAAATTACTCGGAGACTAGTGCCTACATATTCTTGGATCATATTGTCCAAATTAGAATATTTTAATTGCATTAGACTATTTTTGTTCTGTAACTGTAAAAAACACAACGTAATTTATGAAATATTATGATATAGAAAACAATATTAAAGAAATTCAATGCTGAAATTTAAGAGATTGGTAAAAAGTTTTCTTCCTATTTTTGTTGTTAGATAGCATTATAAGTATTTAATGCTAACTAGACTCAGTCAAAAATATCCCACTTAACTGTATTGTGACAGTTGTCTTTTCAATAGGCATTTATTCCAATAGTAAAAATGATTCTAATTTTGCTTATCTTTATTAAATGACTGAAAATAACATTTTTGATTCAGAATGTTATGAAGCCATTGCGAATAATTGCTGCGGGTGATATTTTGTTCAGTTCGTATTGTTCGCGATCTGATATATTACTTGATAATTATCAACGGAAGATAGCTAGCTCATTCCAAATCATGAATTGAAAATCGTTTCATATCGAAAGATAAGCGAAATTAAAATACCATAAACAGTGCGAAAGATTGGTCAAAAAAGATAATATTTATTACTTAATGATAACAGAATGGGATAATCTACTTTGAATAATTTACAGTTCACCGAACGTTTTCACTATTGTACTTCTTCCAATTTGACTGACAAAATCATCCAAAATTCAATAAGAGAAAGAACGTAATAATCGATGTGAATAACCCGATTCCACATACTTCTTTGCTGAGCTGGTAGAAATGATTACCGTTTAATTGTGATGTTTTCATTTATTCATTATATTTTTTATTTGAAGTGTCTTTGTTCCAATCTTAACAAAATTGTTTTAATGAAAAAAAAAATCAAATTTTGATTAATTCTAAAGCCATCTACAGCTATAATTGTTGAAGATTTAAAGAAATAAATTCTGGGAAAATTAAATCATAAACTCGATTGAGATGTGACAGAAAATAACGGAACGCAGCGTTAAATGTTTTGTCCTAAAAAGTTAATGACAGTAATTATAAAACATTTTGCGGAACAAAAAGAGCGTAGATTTTGTTGAAAGGAAGATGTAAGATAGTTTGCAATTGTTCATTTTAAACAAAAGATTTTACAGAACAAGAACATCTGTCATGATTCGGCTTATGTGTCTAGATCCGATATTTCGGATTGATCGTGCAATAACTAAATCGAGTTTTACGACTGTTGATATTCACTAAATCATTAAAGTAAATATTTGTTATAAAATTTTCAGTCAGTGGTTTGATTAAATCGTTATGAAAAATATTAAACAATTTGAAATGTGATCAATAATGAGAAATAATTTTAAAAAAACGAGTTTTCATAATATTCAGAAGCGTAAAAAATTCTAATTAGATTTTTCCTTAATTAAAAAGCCATTTATTATTATTATTATTATTATTATTATTATTATTATTATTATTATTATTATTTTGTCTTGAGATATTATTAGAATTTGATTAATGAGGTTAATTGATTACGGATTAAGAATATTTTTGCCTGTTTTTGTTTTGTTCTTTTCAAAACATTTAAACTCTAAGCTCATTTATTTCGTTATATTTAAAGATCAAAATTAAGTCTCTTTTATAAACGATTCCATAACATTATTTGGAATTTCAAATCAAATTATTAATTTTCTAGCATTTAGCAGTTGTTAACTTGGTCTTAAAGACATCTTTTTTTTTCATATTACATATGTTGAGTGTAAAATTAAGAGATTAATTTAAAGGAAAACATTTTTATAATTTTTTTTTCATGCAATCGAAAAAGTCTAAGTGGCTTTAATATATTTTTAAATCAGTTTGAAAAACAAAAACGCTTGGAAAGGTGGGAATATAACTTTTAGAGAAGCATGTCTGCTGAAAAATCGTCTATTTTTCTTTTTCTCTTTTATGGATGTTTCCTCGGAACGTGAAACGATCATTGCTTTCCACGATGTTTATTGCGCTAACCTTTGGCCCTTTAACATTCCTACTTGTCATTCCATTATAAACTTATTAAGTTAATCATTCTTTTCTCTTTCTTTTCTTGTCTTCAATATTTTCTGTGGCTGCTAAATTCTCTAAGTCTTTTTCTTCGTTATGTGTCCCATATATATATATATATATATATATATATATATATATATAAAGTAGAAGCCTCCCTTCGTCTTTCACATCCAGTTCTAGCCTTCACGGCATGCCACTCCCATTGTAGCAAATCACCTACATTCCCGCTGTATTCCATAGATGAGAAGTTCCACTGAAGCAGCTTCTTTCCGTGAACCGGCTCCCTACTGGATGTTTCCCTGATCACTAAAATCTTAACCTGTTCAAGTCTAGGGTTAACCGTTATTTTTCCCGACTATCTGCATAAAATGTGCCTCTCGCTCTGTAACTCTCTACATAGAGTGGCTTTACAGGTTTTATTATAAAAAATATTTTCTCCGTGTTATTGTTAACATTCTTTGCTAGAAGCTGATTTCTAACACTTAAACGTTCTTCTTCAATTTGTGGCTAAATAGTTCCGAATGATACATTTTCATGTTTTCCTTTCTGGGTGTCATAAAAAGAGTCACATACGCATCTTCAGATTTAGTATTATGTTCATTAATAATTTCTAGTATTTTTAATTGCATCAGAATATATACGGTACCTGGTGAATGTTTCTATTCGAAAATCTGGAAATTACTCAAACATACATATTGTAAAGCAGCGATGACCGCAAATCTGGGACAACGTTGAATAAAATCTTTCGAAAGTTCCAGATTCTCGAATGAAAGTTTCACACAATTTATTTTTTAAGCTTTTCCTTTTCTCTTATTATCTTCTACTTACTCTTTGACTATCTCTTTCTTTGAGCTTCTTATTCCCATTCTCTCTCTTTGTCTCTTTCGAGTTCTCTTTGACTTCCTCCTCTTTGACATTTTGCCTCCATTTATTTGATTGCTTCTCTGATTCAATTCTTCTGTCTTCTTTCGATACTTACTTAATTTTCTCCCTTTAACTATCTCTATTTGACCATCTTCTTTATTCCCTGTCGTTCCCTAAAACGTTTTCAGGATCTTCTTCTATATGCCGTCTCCTTTCAAGATGTAGGCGATCATGGCCGTTCATATCTCCCTCTCCATTATAGCTCTTAACACCCTTTCTATTATTGCTCCTCCCAAACCCTACTCTGCCATCTATTTGCTCAAACCCATCAAGTATATGATTTCCCCTGTCTCTCTTTCCTTCTATCTGACCTGAGAGTATCATATTCTTTAAGCCCTCCTTTCTCATTACATGTTCCAGAAACTGTCTTTTCCTGATGCTAAGTATAATTTTCTTTTCGTCTCCATGCTCTCTAAAACCTTGTCGTTGCTAATATATTTCTCCCATGGTTTTTTTTTAATCATTTCATCCCGAGCAAGGCAGAAATGCCACTGATGAGCGGAGGGCTACATAACTGCAAAAAGATTAATTAGAAAAGAGTGAGGAGTACAAACTAGTTAGAAAGGAACAATAGAAAGCTGAGAATGCAGGTGCGATGACAGATACATAGGTGGAGAGAAAGGGAAGGATATACGGGGGTGGGGAGAGAGCTAGAGTCCAGTGGTTAATAGATGAGTATTGACATTGCATTTAAATTTCTGGAGGTTAGCAAGAATATGGGAGCGAGTTCCACAGGCGGGAAGTGCGAGAGAAGAAGCTGCAGGAGTAGAATTGTCGTCTGCATTTGGCTAACCTGACTGTGAATGGGTGGGGCCCAGTTGCCAGTTTGATTGCACGAGTAAACACCTGTTGAGGAGGCACCAGTGACTTAAGTTCGTTGGAGCAGAAGCCATGAAAGTATTTATAGAACAGACAAATGGAGGCCACATTTTGACATGGGGAAGTGTCTGCAATCGAGCCGCCAGATCAGTACCTATCACATTACAGACTCTCCTTTGGAGCCTGTCGAGAACACTGAGGGGAACGGCAGGGGAACCTGACCATAAATTGTAGCAGTACTCCATGCACGGACGGATGGTTCACTTGTATATATGCAGGGTGGATTCAGGCAGAAAAAAAATCCTGGATCGGCATAGTGACCCAACCTTCTTAGCAGTAGATTTAGCTATGGATTCAATATAGTGGTTCCAGGAGAGGGTAAGGCCGAGGAGGCGTAGTGTATTGCTCTCAGGGAGAATCGCTTGGTCCATGCTTATGGGAGGCAGGAGAGGTTGCCTGTGATGGTTGACAGACAACAGCTTGGTCTTAGACGCATTCCTGAGCATCTTTCTGTAGAACCACATTTCAGTTGCTTCAAGTCTTTCCTTCATCTTTTGGTTCCAAATACAGCAATTTTTTCCTTGTTTCCAACGAAATTTCCCTGTCTCTCACTACTCTACTCACCTTTTGGAATGCATCATGCCAATAAACCTTCGGATCTCAGTGTCGCACTTTCCGTCCTCTATTAGAACACTTACCAGGTATTTAAATTTCTGTACCTGGTTGGTTTCTGTGTTCCCAACTTACGATAATGATGAATCCTGGCAGGACTTCTAGTTCTCTCAGAACTGCCTCGCTGTATAGGTTGAATAGATTAGTGAAAAAACACATCCTTGTCTCACACCCTTTTCTATTTTGATGGTGGGTTTTAAAAAAGTTATAGCTAGAAAGCTATAAGTAATATCAATTTTTATATACGTATAATTAATACCATTTTTTTTTTTTTAGAAACTAAATAATATTAGACTTTTTATGAAGCTGTAATTACTAACTGATTTTTTCTAAAATTATAAACACTGGAAGTTTTGTAAATATTATAATTAATATCGAATTTCACAGTGGGCATTAATGGGGGAAGAGAAATACAGTCTTTCTATTATCTATTTAATTTTCATTGTTTTTCATAAATTTCTCAAAAGTATTTGCCAAAAAAGATAGACTTCCAACTGTTATCAGATTGGTATAACGCACTTTTCTTGATATTGTTTGACATTTCTTTTTGTCGTGTATTTACCGTTTTCTTTCAGGACGTGGGCGATCATAGCTGTACACAACATCATATCCATCGTTGCGCTAGTCAAGGTGTGTCTTATTTACTATTCCTCCCAGTCTCAGTTATCCCATCCATTCACAGAAGCTAAGTTACATGTATACCTTGTTCAGCCATTTATTTACATAAGGTAGGTTACTTGAAGTTTCTTTCTGTCCGTTTGCTTTCAATATTTCTTGTGAATATCAAATTTCCCAAGCACTCTTTCTTCACTGTGTTCTAAAGGTTTCAACTGCCTATCCTTTTCGTTTCCATTCTTCTTAAAGCATCAGAAGCTTGTTAACCATTACACCACGTCGAGATGCCCATCTGTTCAGGTGATGAGTTTGCCCTGTATTTACTGCCGTATAGAAGGACTGATAATACATAAATTTTCTTTTCTGCCGTTCCTAATGAAAATTCACCGTCTCTTAATAATTTATCTTGCTTTTGGAAGACATCTTTATATATTCCAATAAGTCTTCGAATTTCTGGTTCACATTATCCGTCGTCTGTTATGACACTTCATAGATATTCAAGTTGAGCATTTACCATCCTAAATTATGATTATAACTGTTCCCCCTGAAATACCTTTATAAGTGTATGTGTATGTATTTTGTTGTTCCAAGATTTGTCTTTAGAAAAATAGATATAGTGATGAGCACTATTTTATTCTGTACCACTTAGCTTTACCTGTCATGTATGTCTCTCGTTTTATCGATCTGCCAACAGACTAATCATTCGTGTTGCTCGTATATAGCTGCTGGCTGAAATTTTCTATCAATGCGCCGTTATCGATTTCTAGAGTTAGATGGCTGCTTCTTATTTCTGTCGTTGGTCAGCTTCTTTTCCATATTCTTTATTTTCGAGCCTTCTTTTACTAGTTCATTGTCGCTTTTATCTTTAGCAAATTTTATTTAACCTTCAAGCTACTTAATTGTGTTTTTATTATTGTTATTATTCGTATTTCTACATCTTTTATTCTTCTGAATTCTTGTTTTTGACCTTCTTCTCTTCTTGCTTAGGCTTCTTTTTAACCTCTTCTTCATTAGAGCTCTCTTTTTCCCTTTTCTTCATTGCAACTCTCTTTTTACCCCTCTTCTTCATTGCAACTCTCTTTTTACCCCTCTTCTTCATTGCAACTCTTTTTTCCTTATTCTTCATTGTATCTCTCTTCTTTTTTCTTTCTTCTTCATTGCATTTCTCTTCTTTTTCCTTCTTCATTGCATTTCTCTTTTTCCTTCTTCTCCTTCATTGCATCTCTTTTCTTTTTTCCTTCTTCTTCATTGCATCTCTCTCGTTTTTCCTTCTTCGTTGCATCTCTGTTCTTTTTTCCTACTTCTTCATTACATCTCTCTTCTTTTTTCCTTTTTATCTGCATCTCTCTTTTTCTTTCTTTTTCATTGCATCTCTCTTTTTCCTTGTTCTCCTTCATTGTATCTCTTTTCTTTTTTTCCTTCTTCTTCATTGCATCTCTGTTCTTTTTTTCCTACTTCTTCATTGCATCTCTCTTCTTTTTTCCTTCTTCATTGCATCTCTCTTTTTCCGTCTTCTTCATTACATCTTTCTTCTTTTTGCCTTCTTCTTCATTACACTTCTCTCCCTGTTTTACTCTTTATTACACTTGTCTTCTTTTTCCTCTTTATTTTATTACTTCTTACATCTTAATTTTTTTGCTTCATTTCCTTCTCTCACAATTTTTCACTTTTTGAGGTGTGAATGTTTACGTTTACTCCTCCGGCCTCTTTTATCAGCATTCGACCCCTTATGAAATATAGATTGTCGAATGAACACTCGCTTTCAACTATAAAAGAAATACGCAGTCATAATAACATACCTAATAAACACATAAACAAATATTCATGAAAATAATACACACACACAGAGGAATGCGCGTGCACAAGCTTAGCGGTCCCTTTCCTTTGTGATTCAGGAATATCTGGATTCCTACAAGTGTATTTAGGTTGTGTTTATTCCCAGTTAAAATTCCTGATTTTTAATGGGGATTTTCAAACTCGGTATGTTCTCCTTACTTGTTGGTATACAATCTTCCTACCTCGCATTTTCCCCTGTTATTCAGTGCTGTATAAAGCATAGTATCGATGACACTCAACCTTTTGAACGACGCAGGCGTACGAATACCCATACCCATACACATACCCATACACATACCCATACCCATACACATACCCATACACATACCCATACACATACCCATACACGAACGAGAAAATAACACCGCAGTAAATAGGAAACATAAGCAAATGTTCAAATCGGGATAGAAGCGCCTGGCATTGGGTTAACAAAAAACGTCTTGTAGACCAGATCATTAGTATAGCAACTTCAACTATCACTAAATACGCCACTATTGTGTCAGAGTAAATTCAATTTAATCAATAACAACATTGAAAGAGGGAAAAACATAAGAATTCTAATGTAAAAAAAATATAAAACAACGGAAAATTGCTTTAGAAAGATACGTTTCAGTCTCTAGTGTCGTGTTCAGTATAGAGAAAAAGGGAGTCACAAAACGAGGAAGAATTGTACAGTCTCTAGTGTCGTGTTCAGTATAGAGAAAAAGGGAGTCACAAAACGAGGAAGAATTGTACAGTCTCTAGTGTCGTGTTCAGTATAGAGAAAAAGGGAGTCACAAAACGAGGAAGAATTGTACAGTCTCTAGTGTCGTGTTCAGTATAGAGAAAAAGGGAGTCACAAAACGAGGAAGAATTGTACAGTCTCTAGTGTCGTGTTCAGTATAGAGAAAAAGGGAGTCAGAAAACGAGGAAGAATTGTACAGTCTCTATTTACAAGTTTTATTCAGAATTATCAGAAAGTTTTCATCATCAGGTTTTCGTCAGAAGGTTAGTTGTCGGCAGTGTGAGAATATGTGGCATTGTGTGGAATAATGTAAGAATAGAAAATACGTTTTTCATGTTAAAATAGAAATTTATTAAAAGGAAAGAATAACATAAGTTGTAGGAGTTCATGTACAATTAGAAACATTATTAAGAATTTAAGGGTAGAGTTCGTGTTCAATGAGAAAGTTAAAGGCATCAAGAGTTGAAGAAATTGTTCGTAATAGAAATTGTCGAAAGAGTTTATGCGTACGTACGTATGCATATATGAACGTCTGTTTGATAGGAATATCTTTGAATGGAGAAGAAGAAGTAAAATTAATCAGCACACGAGAAAGAAGGAGAAAGAGAAGGTCCGGGTCGATCTTAAGTTGAAGTTACAATTTAGTTTTGTCTTTCTCGCTGCTCTCATCTGAATCTGACTGACTGACGCTGAAGAAGTATTTTTATTGTAATCTAGATTTTTCGCACTGACTCGCGAAGTCTTTTTTTGATCTTGCATGTCTCTTCCATTGATCAGAAATCAGTTTAACACATACTTACAAAATCCGGTTTCGACTTTTTCTTTAAGCACATGGTCAAACCTTTTTTCTGTTTGGGAAAACCAGGATTTCACACGTCATTGTGAATTTTTGTAAAAGTGAAAAAGAAGGTTGATTTTAATTCTTAATTTCCTATCCCACGTGTTACATCTAAGCTGTGCTTAGAAAATCACCTTTGCTTTGGGTCACTTTCGAGTCTTGTATTGGGTGAGCATTAGTATAAAAAAAATACAAATTACTTAACTGTCTACCATTCTATTAATAAGGATGTCAGGTTATAAAACTATTTGTTTAAAACTTCAAAATATTTGCATCGGACAGTGTGACAAAAACGTAGGAGTTAAAGTAACAGTTTCATTAAAGGATATTTTTTTAAAAATCACTTCACCAAAACCCAGGCAATAAAACCACTAAAACCGAAGGATTACTGAGTGTGAAAGATCTGGACTTATAAAAATGTATTAAAAACCCTTTGTTCGCCTACCATTTCTACGCATAGTATATAGTACAGTACAGTATAGCATAGTATAATATCTAATTGTTTACCTTTTTGAACCTACCTTGAAAAATACTCTTTTCGGAGATTTTTATTCTTATAAAGTCGGAACTCAAAAAGGTACTCGAAAACCCTAACCGTGTAATATATCGAATAGGTGATCTTCTGTGTAAATGTAGATTTGAAATATGCTAACATTCTCTGTCCAAATGTTTGTAACCAATGCTGAGCAATCGATTTTAAACTGTAGTTAAAATAACGTGTAATTAAACATTATCAATTCCAGTGAAGTGGGATAGTCACAAATTTAAAAACAATAGGCTGATCAAGTGTGGATTAAATTAGGCTGCGTGCTAAAATTAACTATCCCCTTCAGAACAATAAACATAAATGAAAAATAATACGAATAAAAAACAGTTTTGAATAACAAACAATAATTTGATTTATTCAGCACTAGCAGTGATTCCCGGTGTTGCTCGGGTGTAATGAAAGCTTTAAAACTAATCCATGGTCCTGGTGCTCAGACTCAGCCTAAAGAATATTTGAAATAATAAAATAATTGCGACAATTTACCAGTCGCACCTAATATATATATATATATATACATATATATATATATATACATATATATATATATATATATATATATATATATACTAGCGGTATAGCCCGGCGTTGCTCGGGTGTAATGAAAGCTTTGAAACAAATCTATGGTCCTAGAATTCAGTCTCTTTGGACGTTGGCACGAAAGACTAAAAACCAATAGTTGTTTCCAGTTAAAGCGAAACCGTAGACTGAAAGAAAAATGAATGGATGTAAATCAAATTTTGGTTTTCTGGTATCAATATCAAATTTTCTGCACTATTGTAAGAACTGCAACCTTGAAACTTCTGAATATCCTTTCTTATGTTTTTGTCTATGAGTGTATCAAATTTGATTAAAATCGAACCACTCCGTCTATAACCCGATTTTTTCGATTATCGATTTTTGATATTTATCGGCGGTACCTCGACACAAACATTAGCTAAGAACACTCGCAGACGCATATAGTACAACTGTGTAAATTTTCAAGAAAATTGGTTCAGCCGTTTCGGAGTCTATAGGTAACGGATACACACACAGACAGACACACAAAGTTCCATTTATAAATAAGTTTAGATTAGATAAAAGAAACAACACCTTATGCTGAAATGAGTAAAAATTTGTGAGTGAAATCTTTGTGATGTTTGTCAATTTAATTATGTGTATAAACTCTTATTTTTTGTGTTTAGAGATGGAGTATATGAGTTTGCTTGAAGAAATATTTGTTGTAGTTATGAGGACATAAGTTTCACAGAGTGAACGAATTATTATTTTTATGAGGTAATTCAACACTGTTTGTAGAATATAATTTTCCACTGTAAAATAGGATAACTTAGTTGTGCTAGAGTTGTCTTTCTTTGACCGTAATTTTGCCAAAAATAAATGTTTAGATAAATTTTGGTTGAAATAATGTTCTGTAATTGAGAACTTTTGGTAGGTAATAATAATGTCCTGTGGTTGATAACTCCTTCTGTGTGTTAAATGAAATCCAGTGTTATTAGAGTGAGTGAGCGAGTTCTGAAAGTTAATTTATGCTAACAGAGTAACTTTAAACTTCAAATAATTGGGCATCTTAGATTCGTTTGGCCACGTCATTGTCACTGGAAGAAAACGTGATAGGGCATCCTATTTATCTACTTGTTGAACACGTGATAGGCTCGAGGACACGCTTCCTTAATTTTAGCGGTTCTCTGGTTTGAACACTTGTGCGTTGGTGTAAATATGACCTTGGTATTTATCAAACAATCAGAAAAGGTTTATAGTTGTTTTTCGAGTTTGGAGCCTAGAAGTATTTAATTTGTTTAAATTTTAAACATGCATGTGAACATTATTTTAAAAAATACTATTTTAATATTTGTTGTCCAATCAGAACCTTGTTAAATAATATCCGTATGTGCGATCCATAAAATGTAGAAGCCAGGTTCTACACCAGTTTTGATGAATACAGAAACTGTAAAGAATTATTTTTAAAATTTTGTACTCAATTCGCTATTTAAATTTAATTCTAATTTATTTTTTAAAATGTAGTTACATATTTGAATTTATTTAATTCATAATTGATTCATTTGAAAATCTGGTAGATTGATACTTAAAAGCATTCGAATTTAAGTTGTAGCCGGAACTCTGGATCCTGATTGGTCATCAAATCACAAAATTCAAAATACGTCAGAGAAACGGATTTCCACAGCTAAAGAAAAAAATCATTCTGGAGCCACCTTACGTGACTGGATTCAGTATTTAAGGATGGTCTCTAACCAGTCACGGTGATCAGTCAGGGAAGGCGGTTTACTGACACACTTCAAATCGACCCGAAGATAAGGTCAGGTTGCACCGTGTTCTCTTTCTCTATTTATCTATTTCAACAACTACTACTAGAACATTTTGTACGAACTCTTGATACCTTAACTTTCTCAATGAACATTAACTTCTACAACTTATGGTATTCCTTCTTTAATAAGTTTCTATTTTAACATTCAGAATGTATATTTTATTATTTCACTCTTCTACACTAATCCACACATTCTAACCTGCCGACAAATAACCTTCTGATGATAATTCTGATGATAATTCAGCATAAAAATCCTAAGCTGTAGGGAGTTCGGTTAAGTCTGACAGAAGGCAAGATTAACCAGCTCCCTACTACTTCAAATTTACTAGTGAGTGCCATATTGCCTTTGTTCTGTTTTAGGATGAATATTAACAGTATAATGTTAAGTTTGCTCTTGCATTCTGAAATAATATGTTTTTCTATCAAGTGCGACATTTACCTTTGCAGCAAAAGACACTGTTTTAATTTCAAAAGTTTTCCTTTAATTTAACTAAATTGTAATATTGAAAATATAATTTATATGTACGTACATGTTCACGACTAATTTAAATTTTATTACGAATTCCCGCATACCTTATTAAAACATTTACCTGTTTAGCATAAAATGAATGTATTTTTATTGATTATATCTAAAATGGCTTTTAAAAAGTGTAAATAATTTTTCATAAGTACATTTATCTTTCAGGAATCCTCCTCCACCTGGTGTTTAAGAAGACCCTGTCAAAAGTATTCACACATAAGTAATTCAAATTGCAAATAAGTATTTTTTCGGGCGTCAATCATGACGGCAATTAAACAATACTTACGTTCATAATTTAATCTAAAAATTAGTGTTATGAAAATTTTCACGGGTATAGTTAGTATATTTTGTATGTATGTGTATGTATGTGTATTATAATATTACGTTTCATTAGTTTGTATGTATCATCTATGCAGAATTTATTAATTTCTTTCCTCATTCACTACGAATATTTCTACACTTGATTACAAAAGAAACTGTTTTTCTAAATTGGAAGTCTCTTCAAAGATCAAGCTGATTAGGGTTTAGCAGGAGTGCAAGTAAAATTCACTTTCAATGGTAAATGTGCTTGCTTAAATATAGAACAATTTCTCATTACTTACAAAGAATTATATTGTAAATTCTATAAGTGGGAAGGGTTTTAATATAGAACTTAACGGCTGCCTTCCACAATCATTTAGAAATTAGTGATTCAAAATAAAACCTGTTGGCGGTAATATTTTTAGGCATGCATACCTTTCTCTAAATAGGAATCTAACTTGAATACTTAGAATTGGATATTCTTTTACTTGGTACTTGGGCTAAATCTAGAGATTCATATCAATATGTTTTCAATAAGTCTTAAGTAAGAAAAAAAGTGTGTGTCATCTCTCTTATTCCGAATATTGAATAAGGCGCATACCTTAACAAAGAAAACATGAACCCGATGTGAAATTGAAAGAAACAAACCTTTTTTTATATAGAAATAAAATAAAAATGAACAAAAAACATTTTATAGTAAAACAGCTTGCGTAATAATTTCCTTTTGTACACCTTATTAACAAGGCATAAACAATTCAAAATTTGGTTGTTGGTTCATAAAAAAAATTCAAACATTCAATAAAAGAAAATAAGGAAAGTACAACAATTCTTTAAAAATAATTTCTTAAAAAACTAGAAAAAAGTTTAAAAATACACTTAAAAAGAGTTCAAAATGTATTCCTTAAAACACAAAATAATACTTAATTGAAAGATGAAAAACACGTTTCATTACGTCACTAGAACATTTAACTTTTTTTTTTCATATTCTAGAACATAGTTCGATTTACTTCACTGGTTTAACTTTGGCTCTGTTACTTTTTTGGTTTGCTAATTATATAAGAAACAACTGGTGATGGCCAAAATAGCTTTTCCTTCTTATCTTTAGTGCTTTCCAAAATTGTCACCTTCCAGTCAAAATTTTTTAAACATGATTTCTTCGAAGTTATTATGCTTTTTTGAAAGTTTCTGCTATCTTGTCTTATACAGCCTTCAAATAGGGTCCAGACAGTTTTCAACTTTTAAATGTACTTAGGTGGAAGTTACCCTTGTGATTGTTGGGAAAATACAAAGGATTATATCGTTTTCAGATTTTAAAAAGAAATCACAAAACATCACCCTTAATAGAATTATTTTCGGTGGTTCTTCTTGAGCCAATCTCTTTTAGAAAATTTAACAAACAAATGTTTCACATCATATTTATTTCTAATAACCGTCTTAGCTTTTTTTTTCTGAAAAGACAAACTTAGACAATTATAATATTTATTTATTTATGCATTTGTTATTAATAATTTATTTAAGACACATATTTTTATATAATTTTTATATGCTCCTTCATAAGAAATAAACTTAGGGTATCGAATTATTTATAATTATTTTATATTTCTTTTCTTATATATTTTTAATATAATACATATATATAAAAAAAGAAAAAGTTAAATAAGGGGAAGCAACTCGAGCAAAAGTGATCTCCCTTGTAAAGTTTTATATCATTTTCATATTTATGTAGTACTGTTTTATGTGCGTTGTGGTACAGTGGATATCGGCTCGGAACGAGAAACCGGGGAGCCGAGTTCGAATTCTAGTTGAATCCATTGTATTCAATTACGCGCAAATACCCTTAGGAAAGGTATTAATCCGTCTCTTCCTTCCAGTTATGGGTTAAATAACAGGACAGATTAGGTTCTATAGCCTTGGTCGGCAACCAGTCTACCGCAGGAAGCAATGGCAACCCACTGCGGGATAATCTTCTGCCCAGTCAGCCATGTCTCTTTCGAGACATGATCACCCAAGCGTGTATCACGTATAGCACTTGACTGATATGTAGTACTGTTTTATGTGAACGTATTTGCATACTGTCAGATGTATACAACAGTTGATTGATATATAATAGTAGGCCTCCGTCGGTCAAGGTTGACCATGCGTAGCATCCTAGTTGTCTGCTTGACTGGAGAATCGGCGTCTGTGCCTGCAAAAACCGATGCGGGAGTGACAGTCTTTGTTGCACAGGCTGTAATTATTTTTGTTTCTGGTCTGTCGGGGCTGTCATTTTGCTTCTTGCGAACCCGCCTCTCCATGGCGACTTGTGTTAGTTGCTCCTCCCTTGATTTAAGTTGTTGGGCCAGGGTTGCTCCCCATTTAAACTGGTTGACTGCTACCCTCTCCCATGACTCCGTGTTGATGCCCACTGTTTTCACTTTTCATATCGCGTTTTACCGAAGTTGTGGCCGTCGAGTGGGTCTTCTTCCGGAGGCCAGTTCTCTGTACATAAGGTCTTTTGGAATGCGGCTGTCTGGGATGCGCTTTGACATGGCCTAACCAGCGGAGTCTGCGCTGTTTAAGGAGTGTGATTGGTATATAATGATATATAATATATACAATTTTAGGATGAAATTGTATTCATGAGAACGTTCTGCTGGTTATAAGTGTGTTAAAATGACTTTTCAACGTGGGTGATCCAAAAAGAACGTGGGGGCAATGGAAAAAAAAACTAATACTCTCGGGATTTCTCTGGCATGATGGGCGCCTAAGACTCCAGGTAATGTATAGCCAATTCCTGAGGGCTATTCCGGAGTCTGAACTTAATTAGGCAATATAAGAATTCGTGTTTTTATAGTTACACTTCAAGTTAACGCATTGTATCAGCATGACTTACAATTGTTGTATTTAGGTAGCAGTCACAAGCAGGAAACATACCATTATTAACTAGATGACAAGTACAACTATAAATATTACTGCTAGGTTGGTACCTCCACTCATTTTCGATATCTAAATTTTAAATTGAATTTTTAAAAATAAAATAAGTTGTCTTGAAACTTTTATTTGTTTTAATTGAAAACTACATGACTAAATTTATTATTTACAGTAAGCAAAATACTAAGATGTATTTCAAACAGAATTTATATTGATTAGAATGTAAAAATTTGAGATTTAAAACTTTTTTTTCGGCCATTTTTGAGCGATTGAGAGATTTGTAAACTAAAGTTAATTTTCGATTTTAAAATTCTAGCAAAAATAAAATATACATCTGTGACACATTATTTTTAGAAAATTAGCACATTTAATGTTAAATTAATCTGATTTACACAAGTATTACTTATTTATAGCATGAAATTTAGAATAAAACTATTTTTAAACACAGACTTGACCTTTCTAACCTATCCACCGTAATTGAAATGTGTTGACAGATCACTGTAAGATAAGTGTATGGTGATCACAAGTGCCATAATTATACAATTTTGCCGACTGGAAATTTTGCTTACTGGAAATATAAAATTTAATTATTTCTTACTGGAAATTTTGCTTACTGGAAATATATAATTTAATTATTTAGTTTTCAATTGAAGTTCAATAAAAGTTTCAAGGAATTTATTTTTTTAAAAATTCAATGTAAATGGTAGGTATTGATAATTAGTGGAGGTACCGATATTAAATATTGAGCAATAGTTTTACAGCCAAACATATTTTACCTACACCTTACATCGAAAGAAAAAAGACTTTTAAATGTTTTGAGGTTCTGTCTTTTCTGACCATGGCGACAGAAAATTCCATTTATCATGTAATAAAAAAATTAAAAATGGCCGAAACGTTAAAAGTAGTCATTGAACTGGTATTATTATTATTATTATTATTATTATTATTATTATTATTATTATTTTGCAATTAAAGAAGGTAAATAACATACTTAGTATAAAAGTGGTTTCCTTACCTGAAAAAAGAAATACAGGTTAGATTCCTGTTTTGATTTATTTTATTTTCAACGTTAAGAATAGTAGACTTCAATTTGTTTAAAATGTCTTCGCGAATGCATTTCCAAAAATATAAAGTTTATATTAATAAGAAATGTCAGTTTGAAAATATCCATTAATAATAGTTTTATATAATATATTGGACCGATGAAAAAATTCGAGAAAGAAAAAAATATGTTGTTATTAATATTTATTATATATTATTAGCTTTGAGGAAATAAACAGCTGTGCATCACTAAATAGGTGAAAAGCAAATATCCACAATGCAGATAAGAAACACGCAGTAATAATAAACGAAGACACGTATATCTATTTTATAAACAGATCACTTTGAGACCCAACAACATTTTTTTTTTTTTGTTTTCATAAGTAAAGCACAGATTTTATAAATACGGTCTCCAAATAGAAACAGTTAGATTGCTGTGTATTTATTCTATTATTTCTTTTCCTATTTTCCAGGTTTGGAATTGTTATTCTTTTTGTCTTTTTTTCTCTCTCTGAGTTGCTTTTCTTTAGTCAGTCAGTTAAATGCCATACGTGATACACGCTTGGGCGATCATGTCTCGAAGGAGACATGACTGACTGGGCAGAAGATTATCCTGCAGTAGGTTGCCATTGTTTTCTGCGGTAGACTGGTTGCCGACCAAGGCTATAGAACCCAGTCTGTCCTGTTATTTAACCCATAACTGGAAGGAATAGACTGATTTATACCTTTCCCAAGGGTATTTGCGTGTAAGTGAATGCAATGAATTCAGCTGGAATTCGAACTCGGCTCCCCGATTTCTCGTTCCGAGCCGATATCCAATGCACCACAACGCACATCCTTTTCTTTACTACCGTTTGTAAAAGCGTTGCCCAAGGACTACTGGACTGAGAGACTAAATTTAAATTCAGCATCCGTTGAAATTTCGTGTTGGGGATTTTAAGTTCATCTGCTGATAACTGCCGTGGTGCCGCATGAATTTATTTTCCAGTGGTGATTATCTGATGCACCGTATGTTCTGAATTTTCATTCTGCGTCACTGGGTTGGTTATTCCTTTATCAGTGTTCTATAGGTGCTGTTATCAGGTAGTGCTGCACTGGTTTCCGCAGAAGGTGAACCCCTTTGTGAATAGGGGTGTTATGCTGTCCATTAAAAGTTGCCTTTTAAGTTCAGTGATAAGACCATAATGACAGAAAAAGTCTACGCCTAAAATAGGCAGTTTGACGTCTGCACTTATAAAAGGTCCTGAAGCTGTAGGGGGCTGGTTAATTTTTCTTCGATTCGGCCTTGTGTCAGACTTAACCGAACACCCTACAGCTTCCAAGTCTTATGCGGAATTACCATCATCACGAGGTTGATTGTCGGCAGAATAAATATACATTTTTCATGTTAAAATATAAATTTATTAAAAGGAAAGAATAATACAAGTTGTAGAAGTTAATGTGCAATTAGAAACATTAAGTTAAGAGTAGAGTTCGTTTTCAATGATAAAGTTATGGGTGTCAAGATTTGCAGAAAATGTTCGTAGTAGTAATTGTTGAAAGAGTATATGCGTAAGTACGTATGTATATATGTATTCAGTAGGAATGTCTTTGGATGGAGAATAAGAAGTAGAACGAATCAGCAGAAGGAAAGAGAAAGAGGACAAATGTCCGGGTAAGCTTGAAGTTGAAGTTACATTTTAGATGTGAGTCTCTCTCTCTCTTTCTCTCCCTCTCAAGTCCTTTCAAGTCCTGCAAGTTGCTCCCATTGGTCAAAAATCAATTTAACACCTACTTGCGAAATTTGGATAATCTTTTTTTTATTTGGGAAAAACCAGGATGTCACACGTCATTGTGAGTTTTTGTAAAAGTGAAGAAGAAGGTTGATTTTAATTCGTAATTTTTTATCCCACTACAGTCCATGCTAGTGAACGTCTTTAGTCCAATATCAAGAGTGGGAGATTTTCCTCCATAAGTTTTTATAACGGTGTATGTTGCTGCTACTAAGGAAAATTTGTTGGGGTGTTCGTTGTTTTTTTTTTTTTGTTTGTTTTTTTTTATTCTTTTGTGTGTGTGTTGCTGGTAAAACGCTTAAATCGGCGCCGATGTCGACTAGAAATCGCAAGCCAGAGATTTTATCTCTGATGTAGAAAAGATCAGATCTGAAATATCTGGTACTTGTGTTTGATGATACTAATCAACGTGTCGCTGTCCTTGATGTAGAAGTGAAGGTTTAAACTCCGATGACTTCTACTGACCCGTCTCTCTTTGCTGTTGCCTCGACTGTGTTGGTGTCTCTCTTGAAAGTATTGGTTAATAATACTCAGTATTACTTTTTCAGTTATTTCCACTAACCTGTTCCTCTTTGATTTTTCAGGTTTTGTTGAAGTGTTTATAGTGGGTGTGGTGTGGGCGTTATGCATATTATCAAGACCACCGAAAAGATGATGTCATCATCTTGAGTCCTTTAACTTTCAAGAAATAAGCCGTTGTTTTGTGTATTAGATTTTTCACGGTGTTTTTAAATTATTTACCTATTTTTCTTTTAAATATTGCATCAACCTTAAAAAACAACAATGCCTTACAGATGTGTTGTACCAAATTGCAAAGGAAATTATAAAAACGGTCCAAAAGTTCATGTATTTTCTTTTCCGAAAGATAAAGAATTATCTGATGTTTGGATTCATACTATCAAAAGTGATAATTTTTTACCTACTAAATTCAGCAGAGTGAGTATTTTTTTTTAATTAAAAATAAGTAAATATAACTGAAACTTTTATGCTTAAATAAATCAGTTTCATATCGTTGTAATTCACAACACAAAGTTATAACATAAATCTCGCGAGAAATTTACATGACGACTTTATCGCTCGCGTTGTTTTTAAAAGCTAAAATACCCTTATTTTTAAAAAATAAACTTTAAAGAAATTTTCCATATAAATTCATAAACAAATATTTTTATAGACATAAAATATAATTTCTAATAATTCTAACATTTCTATAGAATTGTTTTATTCGTAAATAAAAACAAAACTTTAAGGATTAACTTAATTTCATCTTTGTTATTCACAACACATTAAAAACAAAAATTGCGAAGGTTTTGAAAGCTAAAAACCTCATAAAAAACTTTAAACAAATTTTCAATATAAATTTATAAAGGAATATTTTTATAGGCATATAATTCTAATAGTCTAATACATTTTAGAATTGTTTTATTTATAAAAAATGTTTTTTATTTGTTATTTTGATTTAAAAATCATCTCTTTATTTGTACTTAGCTTCGTCACTGATAATCATGTTGTTGAATTAATAAATTAAATCATATTCCTTAAAAATATCAGAAAACTTCACTTTTAGAATTGTAAGAAAAATGCTTCATATTTTAAATTTTTGCTGAATGATTTTTTTCTTAGATTTTCACAGGAATTTAAAATAGGTTTGGATTTTAAAATGATTTATGTATGTGAACTACATTTTCAACCAGAGGATGTAAGGAAAAAATCATCAGCTGCCAAAAAGCAGGTGTCAAAATTGCAGTTAGACTTCAAAAAACATATCTTCAGGATGGTGCTATTCCTAGAATTTTCCCAAACTGTCCCTCATATCTATCTTCATTCAGCACCTCCAGAGAGTCACCAAATCCTAGGAGAATTTGACTGGAGAATTCTGCCCTTAAAAGGGCTTTAAATAAAAGCATTACTGATGATTTAGCATATAAAAAGCAGAAGAAATTCCATAATATTGATGATGTAGAAGAGAAATTAAATTTTCTTGATAGAAATTACTGGAATGTTGTTAGGCAGCATCATCATATCCCCATATCTAAAAATCAATCTGTCTCTTGTAATTGAATCTGATTTTACTGTACATGTATTTTGTAGAGATGTGGAAATGAATACAATAGGGGACTATAAGGGTCCTAAAAATGTAACCAACCAAAATACGCTTGAAACTGGTTGAAAACATGAAGAAAATTGACACAGAACAACAGCAAACCAAACCTCTAAACATGATTTTTATATTAAAATTGGTAATGTCATTTCTAGTATTGGTGCAAAAAGAATCAAACAAATATTTTAGTTCCATCAAATTTATATATAAGCAGCAAAACTTAATGACACTGAATAAATTTGATAATTCAACAGAAATGATGATATTTTCTTCATGTTTGTTAAATAACTGCTTCCTTAAAGGATACAGATTATTAAGTATCATATGCCTGCCTCGACGATACCCATTAAGATGATTACACCTTGATTCGGGAATATTTACATTTCCACATTTATGGACAGATACGAGTTATCTCTCCTAGATCATGACAAATGGACTATAATAAACAAAGATAAGAAAATGAGATCACTGTTCGATTGATATAATCGAGTTGTAATCTTCCCAGGTTTGCTTCAATATCAACACATGTGCTAACCAACAATTCAAGGATGAACGATAAGGCAAAATGAGTTTTGATATAAGATTTTAATAAGTAACAAAATATTAAAATAAATATCAGTATGAATAAGAATGTCCGATGACCTGAACCTCAAAACTTATGTTCGGATACCCAACTTAGTCGAAACAATAATTTACGACAAATATTAATAAATATGAACGAATACAGGTAAATACGAATGCAAGAGATTAACACAAAATAAAAATGGGGAGAATCATGTATGATTATTATTGGCACATTGTGGTAACATAATATTCATGAAAGTGTATGTATTTTCTAACACGGGTCTAAGAATATAATAACTTATATTTATATCAGTTTCTTCTCATTTGTTTTCTTCTTCTTTCTTTCTCTTTCTTTATACAACTTCAGACTCAATCACGGTCCGCTTGAAATGTATGTAGCTGTGACTTTCTTTACTTTTCTTTCAGTTGACTGTTGTATTTTCAACACACAATTATTTCGGCAATATCTGCAATCTTCTTTATTTCTTTCTTCAAACAAGCGCCGTATTTTCAGCACACAAATAATTCTACGGCTTCTTCTCTTCACTATCTCTTCGTCCGCACGTTATCTTCTCTGCGTCACTATATTTCCTTCTTTCTTGATAAACGATTCAGCTTCGTCTTCCTCTTCTTCTTCTTTTAACAAATAAGAATCAGCACACAAATAACTCTACAGGTTCTTCTCTAATCTTCTCTTCGTCGCTATCTTTCATTCTTTCTTGATAAACGACCTGACTTCGTCTTCTTCGTCTTTTTGTTGTTTTAACGAATAAGAATTTATACTCTCGTATTTCTTATCCAGAGATGCTTAAGATGAATTGGTCAAATTACGCCATTATCTCAAATGCGTTTTCCTTTTCATTCATAAGTTACCAGCGCTCAGCAATCATGACTTGTTGATTCAAGATCTGATCTGCAACTGATTTCCAGTCTCTACTTTCCACGTGACTTGTCTTTTGGCGCGGAATTTAGCTCCTGCTGCTTCAGAACCTCATGTTTTGTCTCTGTCTGTTTCCTGTCTAGATATTTGTTACTAAGGGTATCTGGGTCAACCAACCTTCACCTGCTATCCCAAAACTGACTTTAGATTCTCCCACGTGCCCATCTCCTTGTTACCACGTGGAGACCAATCGCAATATATCTGTGTAGGTGTGTGTGTGGCTACCTATATCCGTAACATAAGAGACAGCAAAAATATAATTTTACCAAGCTATTCAACCATTAAAAAATTTACCTTATCAACATATATGAATCTTTTGATTGAGTAACATTATAACAATTTTATGTATATTAAAAATAAATTTAAGTTACTAGTGCAGAAGGACACCACAGTATTTTGATTTGTTGATGAAATTCATCTAAACCCTTACTTTGATTATAAGGGTGGTAATATTGTTGGCTTATCTGACAACAGCAATGAAGCTGCAACAAGTGCATTTGCCTTTATGATTAGCAGTGTATTCTCACAATATAAAGATGGTGTGCATGTTATGCCAACTAAATGTCTTAAAGCTGAGAATTTATTTGATATAGTTAAGTGTATAATAATTATTTTAGAGGAGATAGGTTTTAAAGTATTATCAATCATAACAGATAATAATGCAATAAATAAAAAGCTATATCTTTTTTGCAGTCCCCCAAATCTTTTCATTGTTTATCCCCACCCAGTTATGATGTCTCAACCTCTCTTTTTTCTATTTGTCTCAATCCATATATTAGAAAGGCATTAGAATCAATTGGCTTGTTCAAAAAAATGCAAGTAATTGCATTCTTTTCACAAAATTTTGTCACAATGAAAATCATGAATCAGATAGTATTCAAAGTGCCCCATTTTGTAACTTACAGAAACTTCATGCCATTGAATCTCAGACAATTTTGAAATATTGTTAGAAATTGACCACAAAGGCACTTTCTCCTACTAATCTTGAAAGGCAAAATGTTAATTTAGTTTTGTAAATTTTTAATGAGTACACTTTTCAGGGATTATTGACTTTAGAGAAACAAATGTTTGCCTAATTTCGCAGAAGTTGCAGAATATATAAACATATTTTATATTTGGTGGACAATAATGAATGTAAAAACATCATATAAAGGTTGTCGACTAAGAAATAAGTATTGTAATCCACTAAGAGTAAATGAAGAAAATTTAAATTTCTCTCTCTATTCTGTGATTGGTTAGAATCTTGGAATAGCCTTTCTGGAAGAAATGGCAAATTAACAAAAGAAACTTTCACTGTTTTCCATCATACAAACTATGCATTTCTAGAACTGACCAAGTATTGCAAAGAAGAATTGAAAATGCTATACATATTACCTGGCAAATTTCAAACTGATCACCTTGAGGCAAGGTTTGGTCAGTACTGGCAACTTGGTGGGAATCAGTATAATATCTCGACGCAGCAAGTGTTTGAGTGTAAAACAAATTCATCATTTCATCAGCAATGCATTAAAATTGATTTAAAGAATTTTCAAGAACCAAAATGGGATGAAGTGACAGGAGATGTGTATAAATTTAGAATTGATGTTAAAGAGGATGATGTTAATAAATGTAGAGAAATTCTTCCTGTAATACTATACTTAGGAGGTTATTGCTGCTAGGTAGTTTTAAAGAAACTTAAGTGCAATAGTTGCAAAGATTTAATATCTGGAAGAGATAATGTGAAAAAAATGCCTGAAATAAACTGCTATTTTCAGGGGATTAATAGATGTTCTCTCTTATATCCTAATGATAAAATTACAAATTTTGTTCTATATAATTATGCAATCATTGGTAAGCTGATAAAAAATCCTTCTTTTCTTGATTTGGTAAATCAAAGGAAATTAGCCATGCATCTAACATTGAATGTTTTTGCATATAATGAGCTCCTTTGTAATGTTGACACTTGTGATGAGGGCCACAATGTAGAAAAAATAGAAAGAATGTTTGTCTGGAGCTCTACAAATGCTCTTTTAGATAATTTTTGTTTGAGGGGAAATAATAATATTACAAGTAACAAGTTAAGTAAAAAAAGAAAACTTCAAACATTCGGCTAAATTTTGCATCTGTAATGTATTTTTCTATAAGTATTATTGATTTTTAAATCAATCTAATGTTTGCATCTAACTTATTTGCTTGTTTGCATTTAATTTGTTTCTTACTTATATTCAATTGTTTAATTTATTCAGCATTTACTTCTAATGTGTTTATATGTGTTTTCCATTATTGTTTGTTTCCTTATTCATAATGTATATGTTTCTTACATATATTCAAAAGTTTTATTCAGCATTTACTTCTAATGTGTTTATATGTGTTTTCCATTATTGCTTGTTTCCTTATTCATAATGTATATGTTTCTTACATATATTCAAAAGTTTTATTCAGCATTTACTTCTAATGTGTTTATATGTGTTTTCCATTATTGTTTGTTTCCTTATTCATAATTCAGTTGTTGCCATATTTGAGTTGCAAACATATAATAATCACAAAATTGTAACATTACAGAATAAGTGTTAAAATTAAAATAAAAACATGCAAATTAAAACAAGGTTGATTATAATACTAGCAGTATAGCCCAGCGTTGATTGGGTGTAATGAAAGCTTTAAAACTAATCCATGGTCCTGGAGCTCAGACTCAGCCTAAAGAATATTTGAAATAATAAAATAATTGCGACAATTTACCAATCGCACCTAATACACTAGCCTGGCGTTGCTCGGGTGTAATGAAAGCTTTAAAACTAATCCATGGTCCTGGTGCTCAGACTCTTTGGACGTTGGCTCAAAAGACTAAAAAGCAATAGTTGTTTCCAGTTAAAGCGAAACCGTAGACTGAAAGAAAAATGAATGGATGTAAGTCAAATTTTAATTTCTTGGTATCGATATCCAATTTTCTGCACTATTGTAAGAACTGCAACCTTGAAACCTCTGAATATCATTTCCTATGTTTTTGTCTATGAGTATACCAAATTTGATTAAAATTGGACCACTCCTTCTAAAACCCGATTTCTTCGATTATCGATTTTCGATATTTATCGGGGGTACCTCGACACAAATCCTAGCTAAGAACACTCGCAGACGCTTGTATAACTGTGTAAATTTTCAAGAAAATTGGTTCAGCCGTTTCGGAGTCTATAAGTAACGGATATACACACACACACAGACACACACACACACACACAGATAAAGTTCCATTTATAAATAGATAATAAAATTGTTTTCAAATTTGAAACAAAATTATGAATGAATTTATTTCAGTCTTTAAAAATTATATATCTGTAAGTTATTTTTCCAATTATTTGTTTCTTGAATCTATATTGTTTGCTTCATATTTATATTCAGTTGTTTTATTTTTTAATCATTTACTTGTAATTTGTTTGTGTGTTTATTCAATTAGTGTTTGTTCCCCAATTCATAATTCACTTGTTGCCGTAAGTGTATAAGACTAAGAGTAAAAATTACTTACGATTATTGTAACTTTACAGAATAATTGCTAAAATTGAAAAAAAAAAATATGCAAATTAAAAAAATGCTGATTAAAATTCTAATATATAAACCATTACAGGCAACCTCTTCTGCCTCCCATAAGCATGGACCAGATGATTCTCCCGGAGAGTAATACACTACGCCTCCTCGGACTTACCCTGTCCTCAGACCTCAAATGGAAGCACTATATTGAATCCATAGCAAAATCTACTGCTAAGAAGATTGGGTCACTATGTCGATCCAGGATGTTTTTTCCGCCTGAATCCATCCTGCATATATACAAGTCAACCATCCGTCCGTGCATGGAGTACTGCTGCCATTTATGGTCAGGTGCCCCTGCCGTTCTCCTCAGTGTTCTTGACAAGCTCCAAAGGAGAGTCTGTAATGTGATAGGTACTGATCTGGCGACTCGTCTGCAGCCACTTTCCCATCGTCGAAATGTGGCCTCCCTCTGTCTCTTCTATAAATACTTTCATGGCTTCTGCTCGGATGAGCTTAAGTCACTGATGCCTCCTCAACAGGTGTTTACCCGTTCAACCAGACTGGCAACTGGGTCCCACCCATTCACAGTCAGGTTAGCCAAACGCAGACGACAATTCTACTCCTGCAGCTTCCTCTCTCGCACTTCCCGCCTGTGGAACTCACTCCCGTATTCTTGCTTTCCTGACGGCTACGACCTCCAGAAATTTAAAAGCAAAGTTAATACTCACCTACTAACCACTGGACTCTAGCTCTCTTCCCTCCCCTGTATAACCTTCCCTTTCTCTCCGCCCATGTATCTGTCATTGCACCTGCTTTCTCATCTTTCTATTGTTCCTTTCTAACTAGCTTGTACTCCTCACTCTTTTGTAATTAATCTCTTTACATTTATGTAACCCCCTGCACATCAGTGGCGTTTCTGCCTTGCTCGGGGTGAAATGATAAAAAAAAAAAAAAAAAATATTTTTTCAAATTTGAAAGAATTAAAATAATGAACAAATTTCAGCTTTTAAATTTGAATGAAATGTAACGTGATGTTTTGTTTATTTATTTTAACACCGCTTCCAGCAAAAATTTATTATTATTATTAACCATTTAGAAAAGAATGAATATTATCAAATGAAGTTCAGTCGTATATAATCTTACCCTGTTTCTTTTTTCTTTTTTAAACATAATTTTCAAAATTTTTTTAAAGACATTTTCTGTAGTTTAAAATCAGTCATTCCTGCCAGTCTTGTTAACCGAAGACCTATGTAGGTCCACTTTTGTGACATCACAATTGAGCTGACCTTAACTTTTCGGTGGTCTCAATATTATCACAGTGGTGTGAGAATTTTGACAGTGTCAATGGGTAGTTTATCTAGTTACAATCATTGTAGTAGATATTCATTCATGGATGTTCTTTATATGAATTAATAGCTGTGATGATGATCTGTTGCCAATTTCTGTGTCCTGAAAAAAGTTGCCGTGTTTTTGCCTGATCTTATTTTCTAATTCTTTTTAGTATGCCTGTTTTAGAATAGATGTGCTTTGTGGTGCAGTGGCTATCGACTTGGAATGAGAAATCGGGAAGAATGAGTTCAAATTCCAGTTGAATTCCTTGCATTCACTTACACACAAATACCCTTGGGAAAGGTATTAATCCATCTCTTCCCTCCAGTTATGGGTTAAATAACAGGTTAGATTAGGTTCTATAGCCTTGGCCGGCAACCAGTCTACCACAGAAGTAATGGCAACCTACTGCAGGATTTTCTTTTGCCCAGGCAGTCATGTCTTTTTTGAGACATGTTCACCCAAGCATTGACTGACTGTTTTTAGAATGCCGCACCGGTTTGTGGCTGGGATGTCCTCGATGAATTCGTTAACCTCTATATTCTCTAGTAGGGCTTCCACTTCAAACGTCATTAAGTACCTCCACTCATTTCCGATACCTAACTTTTACATTGATTTTTAATTTTAGCTTAACTGAAAGTTAAAACATTGAATTTATTCAATCCCAATATGCAAAATACTTTGGTGGATTTGAAACAAAGTATTAATTAGAATCTAAAATTTTGAGATTTTAAATTTCCTTTCAATTTTTTGGACATTTTTGAGCAATCAACACATTTGTAAACAAAAGTTAATTCTCAGTTTTAAAAAACTTTGCAAAATAATATATATCTGTGACACGCTATTTTTGAAAAATGATCAAATTGAAAATAAAAATAATCTGACTTGAAACATATATTTTTTTGTTTATAGCATGAAATTTAGAATAAAAGTATTTCTTAATCACGGAGGTCTGACTCACTGACCTTTCAAGTATGAGATGACAGCTCCGTCATCAAACATGTTTATTTATCTGTCCAAGTATAGTTAACCAAAATTGACAGAAATTTACAAAAACTTACATGAATGTTTTGTTATGGAAACAACTCGTAAAACACATGACCTTTTAATGATGTGGCAATTATGAACGACCATAAAATTAAAAAACAAAGTATCTGCACCCAGGATGTTGTGCATTGGATATCGGCTCGGAACGAGAAATCGGGGAGCCGAGTTCGGATTCCAGCTGAATTCATTGCATTCACTTATGTGCAAATACCCTTGGGAAAGGTATTAATCCGCCTATTCCTTCCAGTTATGGGTTAAATAACAGGACAGATTGGGTTCTATAGCCTTGGTCGGCAACCAGTCTACCGCAGAAAGCAATGGAAACCTACTGCGGGATAATCTTCTGCCCAGTTAGTCATGTCTCTTTCGAGACATGATCGCCCAAGCGTGTATCACGTATGGCACTCAACTGACTGATCTGCACACAACAAAAATGTTTGTATTATTTTGAATATCTTGGAGCGTGAAGATTTGTATTAACATTTTCAATTTTCGATTAAAAATATAATCTTCACTTATTAACTCAATAAACTAATTAGAACGATGACTGTAAGAATTTTTATTTTACAAGCTTTATAAATTATTATAATTAAAAACTAGGCTACAGTACCCTTTCGTCGAAACCTCTAATCACGCGCATCTCAACTAACACTCTTTTTCTTTTCAGCCTACGAGAGACACCACAAAAATCTAAACTCACACAAAATACTTGCAATTAACTCGCATACATACCTCAACTCAGAAAAAAGAGACCCTTCACAGGCAACGACAAATCACAACAAGCACACACATCAATGGCAACCCACGACTAACAAATCTGATCTTAAACAACGAGAACAAATCTATCCTTATTTCATGCTTTAAACGACCATAATCACATGGATGCGTACAAACATGCATAAACATATTGAGAAATATTTTCAATATTTATCAATCTGCGGGGGTGGGTGTTATGAGATACAAACGCTATATTATCCATCAACTAACTCAAACCATAAAAGTAAAATTGCACACCCGCAAAAATGGATCAAAACGACTAAAAACATTTTGAAAAAAACCCAGAACAAGGCAAATTTCACAAGTTAGTGTGGTGGTTAGGATTCTAGATTCTGACTGGATAGGAAATCGCAAATTGATTCATGATCTCGGCCAACTTTTCTTAACACCTAGAAAATGGGTATGTGATTTCGATCCAGTCACGTGATGAATTTCACTGCTTAAACTACCCTTGACCATTCAAATCAGTCCGATGGGAGCGAATCACGAAGTGAATAAAGAAAATTTAATTTGCCGACCCGGACGTAAGGGCACGTCACATTAGCGTTCTACCTCTCCTTCCAATTTTCCTTTTTTCGTCTTCGCCCACGCACCGTCAAAGAAAACAACAAGATACTTCAACTGACTTCAATAAGTACAAAAAAAGGAAAAGAACACAGACTTTTATTAGCAACCTTTTTAATCTTTGTACATACACCCATTCTGCTACTATCAACTAGGAATTCTGAATTTCTGTGGAACAATAAACTACATACATTTTCAGTTTGAACATTTTCTTCTTCTATTGACAAATTTGTTATTCAGTTCTATTAATAAAATTCCACTTATTTTACAAACAAAACACTTTATTTCTTCCACACATTTATTCAACCTTCTGATATTTAAAATTGTGGAGACTTCGGTTGTGTTTTGCACAAGGCCAATTTGAGAAGCTTAGCTGAGGCCCCTACAAAATGAATGTTGTTAATCTTGCTGAGTGTTGTTCTGTCGTCCATTTTTACATGCGTGTTCATTTGCGTTGTCACCGGTTGATCCAGATTGAAAGTTAGTTGGAGTAACAAATAATAAATTAGACACTGGTTTAGAAAAATGACCAAAGAATTGTTTTCATTTAAAAAAATATGAAAATGTCTCTAGTTAACCGCATAGTTTAGCGTTCGAGTGTACTGTATCTGACTGGGCTTGTCACGTTGATAGTAGAGTTCGTTCTCTTTCTACCCTTGCAAGAGGTCATTTTCACAGCCTAATGTTTGAACGGGTAGTCAGCCATGCTCTAGCTCGTTTGTGTCGTATCACTCGGTATTTACCTGAGCCTTCCCACAAAGTCGGAATGTCATTTTGCTGTAAGGCATTACAAGCGCTTACACTCGGGCCTACGCAAGGTCGAGCTCTTATCTATTTACTCCAGACGAGAGAGTGACCTTCAGCATAGCCTCGTTTGGGTTCGTTTTTGCCTGAAATCAAGTTTCTCTCAGTATTTACCCGAGCATCCCTACACATGTGAGATGTAGCAGAAGGCCGTTTTTTATTGTGAGGCATTCCAGGCGTATACGCTAAGGCAACACCACCTCGTAGAGCCCGAATACGTGGAGTCGGACTTTTGTCTATTTAATACATCTTGACAACCAATATAATAATACATTACTTTATATGCATGAAATCTTTTGTGTGGGGTGTGACCCAGTCAGCAACGCCATTCTGTTGGTGAAAATTCAAATCCGCCCATGTTCTTCCAAAGCTAGATAGAGTTATGGTTTAACTCCGTGAAACTTCTGAATTATCCCAAATCTAATGTTTTCCTCTGAGTGCAGCAGATGATATTGAAGAGGACACGGCGAACAGCTGGTGGCAATCATGAAAAATGACGAGAAATTGAAAGAAAATTATCTCAGATCACAAGGATTTACTTAGTTAAGTAATTTTTTCTGTTAGTATTAAATAATTGCTTATTTTCTATAACAATCTCGTGTGTATATGTGTGTTTGTGTGAGCATATATGCATACATTTGTATGTGTGTATGCGTATGTATATCTGTGTATATGTGCAGGTATAGCCAAGGAAATTTTCACAAAATTGAGAAAAAATAAATGTACTTTTATATTAATAATGATTCCTGGTAAAAAAGTTAATAGCAATAAATTCTAATTTTATCTTGTTTATTTATATTCTCTTTATTCAGAATCATAAGCAAACGCAAAAAATGTTTATTTTGTTAGAACTGATTCAAAATAGCCTTGCTTCTGAATAATGATAAAAGAAAATTTACTGTCCAAGGGAAGCTACTCTATATTCTGTATTTCTTACTAATTACTTCCCTTGTATTATTTAAGCGTAATTAAACTGTTATTTTTCTGTGATTGCGTTGCGATTACTAATTTATTATTCAGTACACTATAAATACTTTCACGGCTTCTGCTCCGATGAACTTAGATCACTGGTGCCCCCTAAATACGAATTTGCACGAGATACTAGATTAGCAACTAGATCCCACCCTTTTACAGTGAAACCGATAAAATGCAACCGCAACTTCTACTCCAACAGTTTATTTCCTCGCACTTCCCGACTGTGGAATTCTCTTCCACACGATTGCTTCCCCGACGGCTACAATCTCCAGGAGTTTAAATGTAAGGTCAATAGACACCTCCTAACACATTAACCTGCTCCCATTTTATCAAACACTCTTCCCATCTGGCCAACCCTCATCCTCGGTATCCTTACTCATCTGTCACCTTCCTCCTGACATTCCCTATGTCTAACCACTCCTTCTCTTTACCTTCCCCTATGTAGCCCCATGCGCAATAGTGGCAGTGGAATGCCTTGCTTGGGGTGAGATGATTAAAAGAAATCATGAATTAATGATTTATTAATGCTACAATTAAGGGGAAAGGAAGGAAATTATATTTAATAAAAAAAGTAACCCTTTATTCCCAGTTTCAAACTGAATTGTTTATTATAAAGAATCATCAGGAAGTATCAGACAGTCAAGTGCCATACGTGATTTCCCGGCCAAAAGTATGGAAGACAAAGTATAAAAAGGATTATGTAGGATTTTTTTTTCATCTAAGGGACGACAAGTTTCAAGGTTGCAGTTTTTACAATAGTGCAGAAAATCGATAATATATATTTATAAAAGGCAATATGTTTGTATGTGTGTCTGTTTATCTGCCTGTATCTCTGTATTTTCTTTCAGCCCTTTTATTTTAGTTTTTGCTTCGGATTTGGCTCTAAGTAAGTATAATTGTAGTTCTTAGTCTCAGCCATCATACCACTTACTCAAAGGACTTATTTAGCCTTCAAAATTCAGTTTACGACGAAAAAAACTTATTTAATATCGAAACCAGGAAATCAAAATTTGACTTACATCCATTCATTTTTCTTTCAGTCTACGGTTTCGCTTTAACTGGAAACAACTATTGCTTTTTAGTCTTTCTTGCCAACGTCCAAAGAGTCTGAGCTCTAGGACCATGAATTAGTTTTAAAGCTTTCATTACACCCGAGCAACGCCGGACTATACTGCTAGTATATATATATTTACTTTACCAAATTTATATATATATATATATATATATATATATATATATATATACATTCGTGTAAAATATATATATATATATTCGTGTAAAATCCTTTGTACAATAAAGACGGAAGCTGATGATGGTTTACCTAAAATAGGCCACACTTTCGATTTACCATGAATAACGTGTCTGCCTTAATTTTTCTTATATTTGCTCTATATGTATTTATATACATATATATTTAGAGATCTCTTAGAGAGTTATCCTACCACTGTATGTACAGGATACTCCTTTGGATTTTTCTATATCTACACCGCATGATATATATATATATATATATATATATATATATATATATATATATATATATAATGACTGTATTTTATGGCTTGGCTTATCTCTACATTTTATACCCTGTGAAGAGAGGACGGACAGGTCTGTATACGAAACTCTGGGGTCGAGATGATAAAGTTGACATCAATCAGCTAAATGTCAAACTTTTACTATATATATATATATATATATATATATATATATATATATATGCTTATGTGTGTGTGTGTGTGTGTGTGTGTGTGTGTGCGTGTGCCAACCGATTATATTTTAAAGTTTAGCCCCACAAGGTTAAAAAAAATTGAACGCTATGAATTGAACCAGGTTGAATAACTTGATGTTTTAACTTTAAGGGGGATAATTCTAAACATATAAATTCTTATCCAAGGCCAATAATTCAGTTTGAAATTCATCTTATTTATGTCCCTGGAAACAATGAATTCCGTGTTCATGACATACTATTGTCATATCACAGCCTAAGAAGTCGTATTTTTTTTTTATAATCGAGTCGCCCCAAGGCATTTTAATGCCACTGTTGTGCAAGGGGTTACATAGGAGGAATCTTATGAGAAGGAGTGAGAGGTTGCAAGGGGTGTCAGGAAAAGAGTAGGAGAAGCAAGAGAATACTGATGAGAGTGGGGTGGACGGAGAAAAAAGGATGAGAGAGAGGATTTAAGTTAGTGAGACAGGAGATGACTATTGACTTTACATTTAAATTCTTGGTGATTATAGCTGTCGGGAAAGCAAGTATGCGGAAGAGAATTCCACAGGCGGGAAGTGCGAGAAAAGAAGCTGATGGAGTAGAATTTGCGTTTACAATTTATTTAAAAGGGTGGGATCTAGTTGCTAATCTTGTGGCTCGAGGAAATTCATATATAGGGGGCGCCAGTGAGCTAAGTTCATCGGAGCAGAAGCCGAGTAAGTATTTGTAGAAGAGACACAGGGAAGCCACACTGCGTCGGTGAGAAAGCGACTGCCAAGTCGGGATTGATCACATTACAGATTCTCCGTTGGATTTTGTCGAGGACACCTAAGTGGATAGCAAGAGCACCCGACCAGATATGGCAATGCGAATGAATGTGAACTCGATCCGTCAATCTGCTTAAAGAGCCATATAAACGAAACTTATCATCCAAATTCTGAATTAATAGAATTTATAGCAGAATCTTACTGGAAATAGAACACAAGCAGTTCAGCTTCATCAAATACACTGAAACAAGTAATATTTCTGCTCAGAATAGTATTAGAAAATGAGATGCAAATACAGGAGGACGTGTACATGCTTTTACGAACTGCGCAAATGAATTCGATTAAGTACACAGCAAAAATCTGTTAGAACTGCTCATCAACCTTGATATATTTGGGAAGATCTTTAGAATAATCAGGAACCTATACTGGTAACATACTGGCTGCATTTGGATAAAAATAATGAATGCAGCAGATATACATAAACAGAAATGCGTTTAAGACAAGTATGTTTTCTCAGCAGACCTATTTAACCAATACAACAAGGCGATCTTGAGAAAATTGGAGGTCCTACCAACATTCGTTATTGCCGATCAAAGTCTTAACAAAATAAGAGGAAACCGTGTTGATAGCAGAAACAGAAAGTAAACTACGAGGACAACTATAGAAGGTAGGGAAGGAAAGCGAGAAGAAAGAACAAAACATCAATTGGAAGAAGACAAAATACATCGCTGTTGGCAAAGTGTGAATTGCAAATCGGAAATAGAAAAATCAAACAAGTATGGAAATTGAAATATTTGGGAAGTGTTTTAGCAGGGGGCGGAATGTGTGACTCTGACATCCGAAGATGTATTGGGATAGACAAGCAAACATTCCAAAAGCAAAGAAATGTACTAAGAAATAAAAAAAAAAAAAAGAAGTTCGCTAGAAACAAGAAAAATAGTACTCAACTGGTATGTGATTCTGTATGGCAGTCAGTCTTGAACAATCTCCTCAAAGATGAAGAAAAAACTGAAACAGCAAAATGCTGAGGAAACCATCGCCCGAATATGTGATCTAAATCTTTTGAGAAAATGAAAACAAAACGGAAACTCATACTTAACATCAGGAAAAGATAGTTAAGGTTTCTGGGCCACATAATGAGGAAGTAGGGGTTAGAAAATTTGATACTCACGGGGCAGATAGAGGGCATGATGGGCAGAGAAAAACAACGCATAATATTTATTAATGTGCTTGAGTAAATGGTTGGCGGGGCAGGATTTATTATGAATAACAGAAAAACACAGTTTATTGAGACCTACAAGGGAAAGGAAACCGTGGAGATGCATGACTGACTACCTCCTCAAGACACACGACACGCAGAGGAATATAAAATGTGTTCTTAATTTTTACTGTCATTTTACAGTTTACACACACACACACACACACACACACATGCTCGTGCGCGCACACACGCACATATGCACATATATAAATATATACATTATATATATATATATATATATATATATATATATATATATATATATATATATATATATATATATATATATATACACACACACATATACGGCGAAACAGATCTGTCTGCGGATGACAATATTTACGCTCTCACACCCTGATTGAGCACTCTGGAAAAATAGTAGGCTTTGATAAACAGTAGCTACTCTGGCGTGTACGCATCGCTCATTCAGTGAAATGAATTAGAGCACACTAGCTATTGGGCACGTATAATGATATGCGCTAAAATGTCTGCCTACTTCCACCGAACGCCCATAGCCCAGGGGTTGAGTCGCCGACTGACGTCATTTCGGTTGGGTTTCAAGACTGGGTAAAAAGGCAATCGGAGTCTAACCGTACTGATGAGCTGTGATACGGCGAAACAGATCTGTCTGCGAATGGATATGTATATATAATTAATTTTAGGCTAGCAACTAGTCTATTATCATGTTTTATCTGCTATATTATAATAACACTCTACAAAAATTGTCTTTTGTTGCTTTAACTAAATTGTCATCATTTAGTATATTTCTTTTCCCTTTTCTATCCTTTAATTTTACTGTTAATGCTTCTAGCATCTACATACATTGCCATCTTTGTATGGTTTGGTTATTTTTTACTATACGCCAAGTTTTCAATTTTAATTTCCATACGTGGTTAGCCAGTTTGGTATAATTTTTGAGGCTTTTCAATTTAAATGTAGATTGATGAGTATTTCATCTTATTTTAAAACTATCTTTAGTAGTCCCCAAATATGTTTTTTTAAGTTCATCTATGTTATGTACTTCTGCTTTGTAAATAACCAATTCTATTTTACTAAGTCCATTAAGTGGGCATTTGTTTTTGTTTTTGTTTTTTTTCGCTGCAGTTACATTCCTTGTTAATGATGCTATTTTATACGTTGTTATGTGGTGATACCGACCGAGCAAAAGAGAGGGACCGGATGTTTGCTCTATAACGACCAGAAAGAAATGACCAAAACTCGTAGTTGCGCATTTGAGTACGCGCAGATGTTCCAGTTGAAAAATAAAAATGAATCAAATATCATATTTCCATTTCGCGAGCTTACGCGAATTTTATTTACCAGCCAATGGGAAGCCCAGAATCAAATAGAAGTGTGAAATCCCAAAACGATCAGTTTTCATCCAAAAAGCAGATATAAAAAGCCGCGACAAAAAGCACCCAGACAGACAGACCAGGCAGAGACCAAGGAGAAGAGTGTAATTAATATCCCCTTGACTTAAGTCGAGCGGTTACTACGTTTGCCTCTTCCATTCTCCCCTGTCTCAAAAGTACTTACTGAACTAAGGAGCGACTACTTCAAAGACATTCCTCAAATACCTCCACTTCTCACATTCCTAAGCACAAATTATCTTTTTTGGCATTATTTTTTCTCATGAACATTTAACCTCCGTTGGACTTATATCCATGTTATTATTTTAATTGTAAAAACATTAATTGATATGTGTATATATAAATGTTATTTTCAACTCAATTTACTTTTCTTGAATTTATAATCATTTTATGACTTATAGTGGGCTATCTACCACAAGGCCAAATTCCGTTAACCTGCAACGATATACAATTACCCTTCACTAGAACGGAATCCTATTACAACTAGAAAAGAATAAATAAGCAACCCACTATAGTCAATTAGGTTTCTGGCGTTTTGTTTATGTAATTTTCTAAATTGCTAGTACAGCTATAACTTAATTTAGTTGAATTCCTATTGAAAATTTTGTTTAGTTCTGATTTTTTGGGAAGTTTTTATTGACTAACTTTAAAAAATATTTACCCTTTTTTGGATTTTACTGCTAAGTTAAACGGTGTTGTCAACCAAATAATGTTTCGATTTCTATTATTATTTTTTGTTTGTTTGTTTGGCTGCGGCTTGTATTCTAATTTGTTCTTATGGCCAGATTCCTTTAATTCATTTTAATAATGTTTTTTTCTTTTCATCACAAATTGCATTGTTTGACGAATTTTTTATAGCCTGTGTTCTATTCCTTAATGGATGAGTTTGTTTATGTTTGGAGAATGGTTAGATATTGTGCTTACAGTTGTGTTTGATTTCATACATACGTAAGTTGCAAAAATAATTCATTTCTAAGTATATATATATATATATATATATATATATATATATATGTGTGTGTGTGTGTGTTCCGTTTTTCAGTAAATCAAGTGCTTATTGTGAGAAAGGTGTAAGGTCAATCTTCTCGTCAATTTTTATGGTGGCTATACCACCACAAAATTGAAGAGAATATTGACATTGCACCTTACCCTTAACAGTTCCATCTGATCTCATTTAAACACACATCGAGATCTTTGAGGGCCTAGCCATGATATCCTTGTTGATAACACATACATAATAGCATCATCGACATGCAAAAGAAGATTAAAAATAATGGAGACATTACGAATAAAAAAGAGTAATTCTACATAAAATGACATCACTTATGAACACAGTAACAATGTGCTCTCTGTGTTCGGAACTTAGCATACGCAAGACACTATAAGTATAAACTTTACACATATTTACAAGTAAAACAAAATTAATTCTTGATAATGGCTAGAAATATAGCCAAAAGCGCTCAAAATTACAAAAGCGTTAGACAGTTCTTACATAATTTGAGTTCCGAAAAGGAAAAGAAATTATACGAACACATGAAATATTATATTAAAAAATTAATGATGATACCTTGTCTGTCATTTCTAATGAAACCTATATATATATATATATATATATATATGTATGTGAGTGTGTGTGTGTGTGTGTGTGTGTGTGTGTGTGTGTGTGTGTGATGCCTTCCAAAAAGCTGAGCATTAAATATTAAAAGAAAGGAAAATTTCATTAGAAACAAATAAAAGACAGATTGGGCAGAAGATTATCCCGCAGTAGGTTGCCATTGCTTTCTGCGGTAGACTGGGTGCCAGCCAAGGCTATAGAACCCAATCTGTCCTATTATTTAACCTATAACTGGACGAAGAGACGGATTAATACTTTTCCCAAGGGTATTTGCGCGTAAGTGAATGCAAGGAATTTAACTGGAATTCGAACTCGGTTCCCCGATTTGTCGTTCCGAGTCGATATCCACTGCACCACAACGCACATGACACGTAGACTTTATGAATTTAAGCGCAGTACTAGACTGGCAACGAGGTCTCATCAATTTACTGTCGAGTTGTCGAAATGTAACTGTAAGTTTCATGCAAGTTTCTTTAATCGCACTTCTCGTTTGTGCCGCTCTCTTCCGGTTCTTTGTTTTAAATGCAATGTCAATCGCTATCTGCCGTTTTTCTGATTACTCTTCGATTGTTTTCGCTCCTTAAAAATGTTTCTATTTTATTGTTCTTCCACAGCCAGTAATTTCTTGTGTCTTATTGGCATATCGTTCATATCTCGCATACACAACACCAAATATATCCTCATAAAATAGTAAAAAGTATTTGTCACTCATCCCACCTAGTTAAGTACCAAAACATTTCAAATAATAAACTGTCATAAATAGTTTTTAATAGACCAAAAACGTATTGTAATAATTTAAATGCCTTCTTTTAAGCTTTTATTGTAATTCCAGATAGACAGCACAGATTTCGTCCAAATAAATAGAAAGTTTTTCTCTTTTTGAAATTAAAGCAGCTTTTAGACCAGTTTCGACCAGAAAAATATCAAGGCAAAAAGACGAAATGTGCTCTATTCCAAATTATGTATCTATAAACAAATAGCGTTGGCAACTATAAAAATGCTCACAAATCATTCAAAAATATTAACAGAATATTTTAGTTTTAGAATTCCTTCATGCGTGGTGCAATGTCACGAGATGTTAAAATGAAGTGAATTCAACCGATTTCTTTGGACTTTTTAGTATCTATGTTAGTCTGTTTCAGTATCATTTCCATAAGAAACAGACTAACCCACTATGATATCATTTAAATATAAAAATTGTCTAAGAACACAAAAGCCTTAACGATATGATAAAAATAAAAAAGTTAAAGATACCGAATAATTAAATTATTGCCTGGATGAGAGGACTCATGATTTTCTTAAGGGTTTTATTGTGAAAGGCAACTCATAAGACTTGATCCCGGTTCCCAAGTTCTCTTTTTCACAACAATAACCATTACGCTATCTTAATCTGATCATGAACCCAAATTAGAAAGAAGCTCAATAGAAGGCTACGAAAATAGAGTTCTTACTCTTACTGGATTTATTCATCGTTAAAACACATAAATTAGAGATATAAATTTTTTTTTTTTTTATAAGCGTTTCACCCCGAGCAAGGCATGTCACTGCCACTACTGTGCAGGGGGCTACATAGAGTGGAGAAAGGCTGATTAAATATAGGAAATAACAGAGGGTGGGTGATAGGCGGGTGAGGATACCGAGAATGAGGGTTGGGTAGATGAGAGTGTTGTGAGAATAGTTGGCAGTTAGTGTGATAGGAGGTGTCTATTGACCCTACATTTAAACACCTGGAGATTGTAACTGTCGGGAAAGCAGACTTGTGGAAGGGAGTTCCACAGGCGGGAAGCGCGAGAAAAGAAGCTGTTGGAGTAGAATTTACGGTTACATCTTATTTGTTTAACTGTAAAAGGGTGGGACCTACCTGCTAATCTAGTATCTCGTGTAAATTCGTGCTTAGGCGGCACCAGTGATCTAAGCTCATCGGAGCAGAAACCATGAAAGTACTTGTAGAAGAGGCACAGGGAAGCTACATCACGCCGGTGTGAGAGCGGCTGCAGCCGGTCTGCCAAGTCAGTATCAACCACGTTACAGATCCTCCTTTGTATTTTGTCAAGAAGCCCAAGGAGAGCAGCAGGGGCACCCGACCAGATATGGCAGCAATATTCAATACACGGGCGGATGGTAGATTTGTATATGTGCAGAATAGATTCAGGTGGGAAGACTGCAATATAAATCATAAAAACGACAAGAAATAATTGTACTTCGAGTAACCCCCGATAACCTCAGAAGAATTTATCATTATTGTATTGTAATACAATTTATCATTATTATATTGTAATACAATTTATCATTATTATATTGCAATACAATTTATCATTATTATATTTTAATACAAGTTATCATTATTATATTGTAATGCAATTTATCATTATTATATTGTAATACAATTTATCATTATTATATTGTAATACAATTTATCATTATTATATTGTAATACAAGATCACTTTCTCAATTTTGCTCTTTGCTAGTTTCTTATGATCTCGAATGACCACCGAAGTCAAATTCACACAGCCTATTTAAAAAAGAATGCCTTATTCATATTAATATTAAATATTAGATCAACTGAATTTGTCATTTCAGCGTGACTGTGATATTCTCAAACAGAAACATCCAATATTAACATAGATTTATTTGTCTGTGACTTTTCATTTTACAGTAAAGTCCACCCTTTACAAGGCTCAGGGGTGGCATTCGATATAGTGGGTAACGTTAGAAGTCATTTTGTGCGGATAGGAGGAGAAAATGACGGTTAACACTAGCCTTGAACTGGTTAATACTGTGGTGATCGGGAAACATCCTCTTTGGAGTCGGTTCCATAGAATATTGGTCCGCCAGAAGAAACTGATCGAGTGAAACACTTCTCAACGATGAAACACATGGGGTTACGGGTAGAATGTGGGTAGTTTACTACTATAAGTGGTATGGAGTGTCCTTACCGTGAAGGTTTGAAGTGGGGGGCCAGGAAATGTATTTAGTCCGAGCACTTTCCGTAGAAGTATCGGTAGAGCAAGGGTAGGCTTGTCACATCCCGTCTCTGATGGTTACCAGTTATTTGAACTCACAACTATGTGGGTCTAGTCACTAGATCCAACCAACTCATTTATCCAGTCGAACATGTAGCCCTGAGGACGATTTGTGCGTTTAATACCTGGCAACACTAGTGGCAAACAAAAAACTTACTAGAGTTAAAAAGAAATAAATAAGACATCCGGAAGCAGCATGACTCATGGTACGAGAACAATCTACTCAAATGACCGAAATAAAAGGTCCGGTTAAAAATTCAAGTCCTTTAAAGATGACGAAACGTCGTGAATATAACAATAAAGATGAGGACAACAGTCCAAACAATATAAATCATGTAAATACCTCATCTAGGAAAAAAAATAGTAAAATTAATATTGGAATTATTTCGAACTTTTGTTCTCATTTTGGTTGATATAGGTGTTATTACAGACAACCAAGTACCTTCTGGTTATCATCAGGAGACCATAGATAGGCTGATGTGAATTATTTCGTTAATTATTGCGAAATATCCTGTGAAATCAATTATTAATTATGACCTGAGGGTACTTGGCCGAAACGTTGTGTCTATTATAACACCTATATCAACCAAGATGAGAACAAAAGTTCGAAATAATTTCAAGATTATTGAAAATTTTTCATCTCAGAAATAAATACAAAATAAAGTGTTCATAAACAACAAAAGACAGGAAGTCGTGGAGTTTTATGAACACCTATGCAATGAAGGAAGACGGTACTTACAAGAGGATTAATAAATTAGTAGTGATATTGTATTTTTATGAGTAGATGAAAAGCAAATATTTTTTAATCTAAGTCTAGAAATTATTTATGGATGAGGAAAATTTAAGGAATAAGGTGCATTTCATCTTCTACAACTCTTAGTTATTGTAACTCAAACGGTATAACTTTCTGTTCGGCAAACTGATCTCTTGCCGGCAGTGAGGAAAGCGTATGAGAAGAGGCGTAACTAGTCTAATCTTCCGTGGAATGAGCAGGAAGGTTTACTTACTCAAAAAAAGTATCTTGCTCCTACTAGCATAACCAATATAAGTATAAACTAAACTTACTATTTAAATTTAGCTTTAAACATCTTAAAGTTGAGCAAGACATCTAAACCCCCGAGCTTTATCAACAGTGGAATTATTTTAGCACAGACTAAAATTAACTGTTCCATCTATAACCGTGACCTTGGTGGGAAATTAACAGAATAAGCTAAGCTAAAATGAATAAATAAATTCAAAGAAAAACAGGATAAAAAAAAAAGATCTCGGCTTGAGTTTAATACTTCAATACTCATTTATTTCTATTTAAAATTTTATTTTTGTCTCTTCAAAAATAAATAAATGAAGTTCGTGGTGTTGGCGACGAGAAGTTGTTAAAGAAATATGTCGGATATGAATTTTCGTTGATGGCAACCAGACGGAGTCGCAATAATTACAAAATCATCCTCTTACTTATATAACGGCATTTTTTCAGCGTCTTCAAATAAAGAAAAATAATTGCAAAAAAATAAAATACTTGTAAAGATATCACGTGAGCCAGTCGGGAAAAGCGTTAAGGCATATTCTCATCACCATTTTCTTTCTTTTCACAAATTTTGCCAGCAACATCCCCTCACTGAGCCTATCTCACCCTCGTTACAGACATAATGAAAGACATTCTGCTATTTTTGCTTTTTTCATTACACATGCCCTGTTTTTATTTTTATTTTTCCACTTTAAATTTATTTCCTATTAGGAATGGAGACTCAAAACTTATCAGATAATGTTTTGTTAATATTTACTGAACTCAGACAAGTTTTGCACGATGCCATAATTGCAGGACAGTTTTCGTGAACCTTCTACAGTAACTTGATAATTGAAACTCAAATGTGGCACAAACTCGAAAATAGATAGCACTAAGTGAAAATCGAATTCACTACTCAATCAGAATTAATCAAGCGAGACAAGTTTGTTGACAATTACACCATATCGAAATGACCTGTGACTTTTTCATAGAGGCACTAAGTGATGATAGGATCAGAATTCACAATATACGATGGCATTTAGTCGATGTAGAAGGTGAAATCGAAATCGGAATTATACGTATCCTTTTAATTAAAAAATTCACCTAAAATATATGTATATTGCTATTATTTTACATAATTTAACACCACACACACACACACACACACACAAACACACACACACACACACACACATATATATATATATATATATATATATATATAGTAAAACAATAAGCTAAAGCTTAAAATAAGGTAAAAATATTTGGCGGACCTGTACGACCGGCACCCCGCCACCTGCAATTTTTATCTCTTTAATATTTTTTTAACTTTTTTAATTCATTCTTATCGATTAGACCCTAAAATTTCAAATTAGCAAAAACATTTAGAAAAAATTTCAATATTTACAGATTTTTAGGGAGTGCTCTGTTTCTGATACAACGTTCTAGTAAATCATTCCCCCATATTGGAAACACTCGCTTTGAAATCGAGTAAAAGACAATGACAAGTTGTTGCCTCTTTTTTATTTCAAAACTTGCAGGAAATTAGTGAAAAAACCGTTTTGGGGGATCGATTTCCTAGAACGTTGTATAAGAAACTGAGCACCCGCTAAAAATCTGTAAATATTGAATTTTTTGAAATTTTATTTCCTAATCTGAAAGTTTAGGGTCTATCTAATAAGAATGTGCTGAGAAAAGTAAAAAAAAATACAGTGGGGTGCCAGTCGTATCGTTCAGCCAAATATTTAAATACCCTAGTCGGCATATAATATATTCTATAAATATTATTAATACAATAAAAACAAAACTTTCATGCAGTAACACAATCATTAGGTGGATATTACACTGTATTAGTTATATATATATATATATATATAGCATAATGATGATCCACGTATACTGTCTAAATATGTATAGGAAAAACTACTAAAAAGTTGTAAGTTTAAAAATGTATTTTTTTGACAGTATTTATTTATTTCTATCATATAT